>JANVCL010000002.1:24276539-24288123 GCA_026546855.1 Erythroxylum incrassatum | reverse complement strand
ATTGTTGAATTTGCATGAAGACGCTATGTTTGAATCCATGCAGCCAATGAAAAATCTTCTTCTTTGACAATGTGGAGAGGCCAAGCATGCAACAAATATCAATATGATAGGATCTAGGATCATTCTATCAAGATCAAGTATAATTCACAAAACAAACACAAAAGTACGCAAAAGGAAGGATATGAATCACCACTTTCCAAAACAAAATAAAGGGAGAATTGGATGTAATTAAATTATAAGGTTGATAGACCACTAGTGTGTTAGATAAGGTCGATAATAAAGAACCTAACGTTAGGATTTCTTTAAGAACAAACTTAACGAATACTCTTCAAAGGTTCTTTTTATTCAACAATAATAACGAAAAATTGTCAATTATGTCCATCACATAGCCTTATATAATCATAAAACCCTAAAACTATAGTCCTAAAAGTAAATAACAATTTGAAATAATAAAATCCTAACTAATTAAAAGATGCTTCCAGTGCTTGTCTTAGCCAACACTAATCTTAATTTTGTTCTAGGTCTTTCAATATGCAAATCAATTACGAGTTTAGTTTCAATTATAAGTCAAATTCTGATGTTGATTTGCTTTTGGAACTTCAATCTATAAAACCCTGTTAAAGAGATACTTGTTTGCTTCTAAGTTTGATGTTGCTTATATTATGAACCTGCATTCTCTAGCTTTTTTATGTCGCTTGATTTAAACCTCTTGCATGCTTTCCAAACCCTTATATATTCCTCCTTAAGGTAGAAATCTGTTTAGCTTGGGGTCACTTCTTAAATCCTACTATTTCCCCTCTTCTCAAAATAATTTGTCCTTAAATCAACACCTTTATCTAATGTTACAAATGTTGTACCAGTACCGATATCATATTTAATTCTAGGGCGATATAGTATTGATATCAATCAATACCTAACACCATTTTAGGTTATTTTTAAAAATTATAAAATAGTTCCTAAATTTTTTAAAATTATAAAATAGTTCCTCAAAATATTGTGTTATATAATTTTTAATTTTACGTCAATCTTGTCTTTAGAAATCATAATAATATAAATTTGAAATAATAAATATCTCTTTATTTCTATTAATATCACTTTTAACATAATTCAAATATAAACAATAATCATAATTAATATAAGAAAAAGATTGATTAATCATCATAGATATAAAACTACTAATAATACAAAGTACTTCAAATATTACAATTTTTATCATATGGTAAAGACTAATTACATCAAAACATTATATAGTAAGAATAAGGTTCTTGACTCCATAAGCATTATAATTTACAATAAGAGTTCGTGTCGAGATATAAAACCAAGTAGAATTGAAACCTAAAACAAAAATATTTACGGTTAAAAGTTTTATATTTATACTACATATATAGAATTTAACCTATACATCAAACACAAGTGAAATTAAAAGAAAATAGAAGAAATAAAAAGTCTAAAACTTCTTTAAATGGAATACCTACTCAAATTGCATTAACCCTTTTTTTTGGTATAAAAACTCCATTATTGAGAGGAGTTTCATCATCACCATCATTCAAATTTATTACACTAAATGACATGTCAATACTTTCTGATTCAAGATTTTCATCCAAGTTGCCCTCATCTATCAAACTTGTTTCCTCATAAACTCAACCTACTAAAAGATTAATATGGTTAAGAAAAATTGGATTTATTGAACTAATTGTTCTATTAAGAGTCCTAATAAACAAATAAAATTAAATTATTAAGAAATTATATTCAACTTAATAATGATAATAACATACCTTCCTCTAAGCTTTAAGTTGTATCGAACAAAGAACAAATCGTTCAATCTTTTGTGCTCCAATATATATTTTTTATTGGAATTGATAAATCCAAATGTACTCTAATTTCTTTCATACCCCCTTGCACTCACACATTGATTCATAATTTGAATTACAAACCTTTACAATTTTGGAACACCACTTTCGAATTTGTCTCACCATGCAACTATAAGACAATAAAAGCATCATTATACTTACCCAATAATATTTTAAGATTTGGATAACTAAATACAGCAAGTGAAATATTTGATGAATTTTTAAATATTGTATATATGAAACTACACAAAATCGTCCATTTTTACCTTTTCAAACAAAATATAAGAGCATCAATAAACCTAATTAATTAACACCTATTTAAGTGGTACTTAATTAATTATTCATAATCCAATCCAATTTTGTAATAAAACGAAAATATTAATTGAAAATCAAAATTCAATCATTCAATTCAGTTCTATAATATATTCAGGTGTAATATTAGAAATTCTATAAATTACAAAAGATAAATGCAAAACTTTGGATTGGAAAATCATTTATTAAAGTTAATAAGGAAAATATTTTAAACTCTAAAATTTGCTAGATGGAATGAAAAATCAACTGTTAGAAAATTTATATGCAAATCACTAAATAAACATAGTAGGAAAAGGCTAAGCACTAAGTAGAGTAATAAGCAAGGAGCTCTAGCCTTAAAGTTAGTGAGTGGACTGGTTGGTGGTGAATGGCTAGTGGATTGGCAAGTTGTAAACATGTTTATGTCTTTATGACAATAGCTCTATGTTGGCCACTAGGAGTTGTGTTGTGATAACAAATGAGGAGATGTTGTGTGAGTGGATGCAGGAGTTGGCGATTATGAGCTAGTGAGTGAATGGTGAGAGTTGGCAACGACAAGTTGGTTAGTAGATGACTAGAGCTAGAGTGCTTGATACTAAGAGATAGAGAGTTAAAGTGATGGCAAGAGTTGAAGACTAAAGTGGACGTTGAGATCTAATGCGAGGCGGTCTACGGTCACATGTGCTTGTGAGATATTGAGAGAGAGTGATTGAGACAAAGAGCCAAGAGGGAGGGAACAAAAACTTGCTACGGTTGGGTTATATCAAAGAGTTTGTGTTTTTTTTTTCAATTTAGTCATGCACATTTCCAATTTTGCAATTTAGTTTAGTATCAGATCAATATGTGGAATATTAGTCAGTACCGTATACCAGTATGGTATTGTAGATTACTATACCACTTTTTACGGTACTAGCTTGTACCGACCGGTACAAAATGATAATTTTAATATTGACTTATCTATAAAATTAAATAACACTTGACATTTAGCCAAGAATGCATCTTATGGATGTTCACTTTATGTATTAGGTTGGCTTATGTAGATTAAGTTAAAGTTTCAAAGATTATGGAGTTAAATTGAATTGATTTGTAACCTTATGTAAATACGTAAATGCCTAATAATTTGATGAATTCTAAAATTGAATGAATAGTAGAGAATCTGAATTAATGTGATTGATTTGTTAAATTCTTTCCTGTGGTTGCCATTTATGTAATTCAAGAGTGATAAAATTGATCTACTTAAGCTCAAACAAATGATTAAATATGAGGAAATTAGATAAGTGTAATTAGGATATAATTTTTAGCATGATTTTAGGAGCATTTTGGTCATATTTGGATAATTTTTATAAGATTTGGTACTCATTATTATTTATATTTATTTATAAGCCCTTAACCTTTAATGTACCTAGTGGAAGAGTTATATTATCCTAAAAGTTTACTATCAAACAAATATTAACATAATTATACCATCAAAATTTTGTTCAATATGAACTCCTAGATGAGCAATTTGACTATTGACCCAAAAATTAGATCATTAAACAACATCACAACGTGTAAAAAAATCTAATTGGGAAAGTACAGATGATTCACTTCTACCCATTAACTAACATTTACGAGTACATTTATTTTTTGCCAAAGCGGTGTCTGAGATGTCCTAGACATCATATTATAGACGAGGAAATTTTTGTAAATTTGTGAGTATATGGATGACTATCTCTAAAATATTCCAATATGCTTAACTTCAACATATATTTAATAACCTCTGGCATTTCAGAGTGCTTCCAAGTTTAGACATTCCATCTAAGGATTCTAAACCATAAATCACAATAAACACTATACAAGGTTTAAGCAGAAAAGTAACAACGTTTACAAATCTTCCACATCTCTAGAATGTTGACCAATTCGTACTGAAAGCTATCTAAATACACCAGGGTTACTACATGTTACACTAACAAATGAACATCCTAAATGAACGTTTGCTACATTTTGTACTAACAAGTTGATTGATAAGATAGCAAGCAATATACTACAATAAGTTACTAAGTACTCATTTGAAAAAATAAAATTAAAACCATCATAATATACAAGAAATCATTGAGCTTACATTTACACAAAAAACTTCCTGTTTAACTCTTTTGACATATATAGTTCACCCACATTTTCAGATGCAAGGAGATAAGTAAAAGGCCAGTATGATTACATCAGAATAATACAACCATTAACACTTGGTATCTTAATTTCTAAGACATAAATAGCATAGTACACAGTGCACAGAAAGAGGTTAGTATGATTATATCAAAATAATACACTCAGATTTTCAGATGCAAGGAGCTATAATAGGCTTGTAGTACATTAGAATAATACAAATTGAAATGTTTAAACTGACTCGGGTACCAGAAACGTACTTTACAAATTTCCTAAAGCTTTTTGAAAATACTTCATAACTTAGCATGCCTCACCTACTGAAACCATCATAAGTAAGTCATTCTGAGGTGTACCATTTAAAAAAGGAATGTATCGAGAACATATAAATAAGAAACTACACTCAAAAATTTAAGAGAAACAATTGTATTCAAATAGGGTAACAAACGATAAAAGTAACCAACACATACCCCATTACCAACTTCACTTAACGAGCAACCCTTGAAGCATGAAACTATGAAGCTACTCTTGAACCAAATATTAACTACAAGGCAACAAAATGGAATATCCTTATTAAGTAGTAATCAAATAAATTAACATGACCATTTCATAATTGATATTTGACTTATGTCAGATGGAATATGCTCTATTTAAGTTGGTTTTGAAGCCTCATGGTCATGCATTTAGAGCATAGAACAATCACTCCAACATTCATAAGAGCCATTTTTTTAGACACTCGTAAACTCCTCATAGAAAGCTAGTGTCCTGCTTCTTGAAACTGTTAGGACACATAAATTAAGGGAAAACTTTTTATGGAAGCACAATGTGATTTAGGAACAGAACATTTTCAGATCATTGCATAAATGAATGAATATCAAATTCCAATTTCAACTAGTACAACAACATACCATTTGATAAATATCGAATCATGAACAAACAAAAATAGAGAGCGAGAGGAACAATCCTATCTTAGTCGGTGTTATAGGAAGTCTGGCAACGAAAGTCACAATTTCATAAACTTTTAGTTTTCTCCCGATGACAAAATCACTCTCTTATGAAGCACCTATGCAAGAACGAGTGTTTGTTGGTTTGATGGAGCAATTAACCTTGCGATAAAAGAAGCACTCACGCATGAATTCATTGTCATACAAATCGACATCATTTTACTTACGCCAAGAAATGATGTCGTTTCGCTAATAAAAAAACCTTCTCCTAATGATGCTAAGATGTCTGATTAGTGGGGGCCCCTTAACATGTTGTAATGCCACATTAACAAATATAATGGTGAGACTGTTAGGCTAGAATTGAAAAAATTGAAAGTTTGTGCATTTTATTGCTATTTTTTTAAGTTCGAAATATAATTAAAAATTTGACAAAATTTTGGAATTTTTTTAGTGATTAACCTTAAAAAAATTAAGAACTTTACTCAATTTTAGCTTAAACTTTAAAAAGTGACACTAAAATGTTCTAACTTTTAATTTTTCTAAAAAATAGACCGTCGTTACACCCTCTGTTAGTGGTGCTTACATGGCTAGCCACATCATCTATTTTTTAACCATATGGATGACACGTGTATTACTATTTCCACATATCAAATTAATATTTAAATAAAAATAAAATACTAAGATAACAAAATAACAAAATTCCTATCCTTGCCTAATTCTGTTATTGCAAGTCACTTCCCATTCTTTGTTTTCCTTTTAAATTGATTTCAAATCACAATTTCATGATACTATGGCTATACTAATAAGAGAGAAGAAATTTGTGAGTGGATTAAGACTATAGTCTTGGTTTCTTGAACCCCACAGTCAAATATAAACCTAGCGTATGGTTAATCACACCATAGTGGTTATTAGCAATGTCCTAGTGCTTCTTGTACACTCCTTTTGATTCGATTAAGGTTTGTTTATGGCCTTATTTGCTCAACTAGGTGCTTTTTTTCTTTGCAATTGATGTGTCTCCTTCTAATTAGATTGTGTATAATTTGATTGCCAAATTTGTGGCTGAGAAGAGAGAAATGCATAATATAAAGGGAAGGCGAGTAGAGCAAGAACAATAATTTTGTATCTTCATTGGTAAAGACACTAATTCACCTTTGAAGGTATATTGTAGTTTTTAAGGCTTCTTTAACCTTTAAATATGTTCCTTTCATTTCCAACGTGCTTGTTAAAGTCGAGTTTAAATTTGTAACTATAATTTACAAGTTAGAAAAGGAAATTTTAATGTAAAGTCCTATTGATTTCTTGATAAATGTAAAAGAAAGAGATAGAGAGGATTGTATAATCCTTTGCTTTTAAATATTATTTTGACACGTGGCAATGGTAGTACACGTGTCAGCCATGTGACAAAAAATTTAGATGGCTTGGTTAGCCACATCTCACAGTAAATTATTTTGTAAAAAAATAAAAATTGGAGCATTTTAGCATTATATTTTAAAGTTCAAACTAGTATCGCATAATAAGGTAAATTTTTGGAATTTTTTTTATAATTTACCCTTTAATTTATTCCTTTATTTCATTGAGATTCAATTATATCTTCATATTTATTTTTGAATTAATATTGTCAACATTTTACTTCATATATGATTTCATGCAAATAAGCTTAAAAAATCCGTTATATGAATAAATCTAGCATAATTGAAAGGGGTTGTATGCAAACCCAGAGATGGGTCAATATAAATCTTCTGGATTAGGGGTCAAACCTAATAGTGAAATTCATAAATTGATTAATGCAATCCTAGGTGTTTTAATTAGAAATAGATGAGAATGATGTTAGCATAATTTAGAAATTTCCATGGTCTACATTAATGAAATCATGATTATATGAGAACTCCTAAAGGGATTTGAATTCCAAGTACCATTTGTTTAATTAGTTAATTTTCTACTTCTCTGTTATCTTAGTTCTTTTGTTTATGTTCATTTATTTTTAGTTTATTTTCTTTTATTTTTAAATATGAATTATCACCGTTAGCTTGATTGTCAGTTAGATAATAGGAAAAGAGTCATTACTAGTACTCATAGTCTATATGGGATCAACACTTGGTACTCTAAGCCCTATAATATAGTGTGATATGTGCACTTGCTTTAGACAATCTATAGATTAAAAGTGTTAATTTATATAATTATAATATGAGTCTACTAGTATCCCTTGACTATTGGTTATCCAAGATATAATGTTGCACTCGATGAGAGTATTACATAACTCTTGTCCTTGTTCATTGAGTGGCCAGACAATTATTTAAAGGTTCTTAGTGAAGTCATTAATGCACTAAAAGTTGAGATTAGCTCCTGAAAGGAGGAGCGGAGCATTAGTAAAAGATAAATAAATGAATCATCAACTTTTTGCATTTATTGTGGTACTTAAAGTTTCTTTCTTGAGAAGTGATTCTTTTAATTAGTCTATTAAGTACCTTAATACATAAGGTAAATAGGTATGAAGAAATTACATCCCCTTGTCTCAAGCCCTTTGCACCTTTGATGATATTTGTAGGTTCTCCATTTACCAAGATGTAATAGGAGACAAAACTAATGCATTAATCTATGTAATTGATGAATTGTTTTGGGAAACCAAATGCCTTTAGAGTATTTAAGATAAATTGCCAGTTGATGGAATCAAATGCCTTATAAAAGTCCACCTTAATTGTATAGCTTTCGAATGAATTTCTCCTGGTGTCGTTCTTGAAGAGTTCATCTGCTAGTAAGTTGTTATCCCCAATTTGTCTACCTCTTACAAAAGCCCCTTGAAATGAGTGTAAGAGGAACTCATATCAACTTTGAATCTAGAGGCTAGAAGATTAACAATAATCTTGTATATAATATTAAAATAGGAGATTAGCCTAAATTCATTAAGAAGTTAGATTAGGAGTTTTAGGAAAAAGACTTGTGAAGTCTTGTTAAGCTTCTTAAGCCTTTTACCTTTGATTAAAACAAATTCAACGACTACATTAGTTACAAACTGCTTAATGAATCTCTAAGAATTTTGAAAGAAGTAAGCATTGAAACTAGCAGGGCTAAGTGCTTTATTAAGATTAAGATCAAAGAAAGCTTTCTCCTGATCTAATTTGTTGAAAGGCAACAGTAGATTATGAGCATCATAATCAGAGATATTTACAAAGATGAGAAACTTAATGATGTGCAAAGAACAAGAACAGAAAGAAGAAATACCAAAGTAGTTAGAGAAGTAATCATAAGTTGCTCCTAATAAATCCTTTTGAGAGGTGACAATTAAGTTATGAAGTGAGACAATTCTATTAGAATTTTTATTTGAGATGATAGTCTTATAAAAGAAAACAAAATTCATATACCCTTAGATAGCCATTAAATCTTTAGTCTATAAATATGACAATTATAAATATAAATATTAGACACAAATCATCTAATTAATAATACTTGTATGTGATATATAATGTGATTATGCTTTCATATTAAAAAGAAGATGATCAAATTAGATTGTAATAATGATTAAGATGATAAGATTTAATTTTCAAATTTAATATTTCTAAAGAAGTCCACAATTAGGAATAATAGATGGAGTAAATTTATTCCTATAATACATGGGTAGAGTAATTGCGTTTAAGCATAATAAATACACAAAATAACTAATTTCATGCTTTACATAATATTTAAATATAATCAATTACGGATTTAAATAATATCTTTAAATATTTTTGTTAATAACTTCATTTTTACTTATATATAAAAGGGTTGTTCCTGTGATATCTTCAAAAAAATGTTTCTTAGAAGAATCAAAAGTCAGGACTAGTTTACAAAGAAATGGAGTTCATTCTTTACCCAACTTATCCCTCTAGGTATTGGGTTCATTTTTAGTTGTTAAGAATTATAATTGTTTTCTTCTATACTATTATTTTCAAAGCCAACCATGAAAGGGCTTGACCAACCCATTCCTTGTGTTTTTAAAAAGGATTTCAACATAAAATTTTAAAAATATGTATAAAAATTACCAAAAATACAAGGGAGAAAAGAAAATGGCCTCTAATGCTTAAGATGGCCATGTGGGAATTACACTTGCTGAGAAGTGAAGATTGGAGAACCAGAAAGCCGAAGATGACAGATATGAATCGCAGCAAACCCCAAGTTCTTCATAATGTCCATAAGTGTAGGCATCAGAAAGAGAAAATATCAATCTTAGCCATAAAAAGGCGGAAAAGGATATTTTTTAAATATACATATCCATCATTTTTAAATGTATAATAGACTCAGCAATACTTTTCAAATTACATATTTTAAGTAAAATATTTAATAAATTAGAGATTGAATCAAATGACAAAGTCAATTCAAATGGAGTGATTATTTTAATCTCTTTTATCGCAAATCAAAATTTTAGCCTTTTAAAATAAAAGATTTTTAAAAATTAATTTCATTGCCTGAATTGGTCCTCTAATTTTTACACCATGTGCACATAATTTTTCATGCTTTTATTTTTATCAAATTAACCTAAAAAATTTTAAAGTTCTCTTAAGACCTTCATTTAACAAGTATAATTAATTTGTCCTCTACCTGCCATCATTATAGTCCCTAGTTCTATTTAGCAAAATTTCTACTAGGATGTTATTATTGTTGTATGTCATCATTGTGTAATATGACAAACTTTAATGACTACTAACTGATATTATTTTATTGCCCTTTAGAGTTGTTAGTAAGAAAGAAATAAAAAACTCTACGTTTTAGTTTTATCATTATCATTATAATCAAATTAAGCTATTAGATACGTTAGAACGAGGAGTTCAACTGTAGTAAGTGCTTAGGTAGCAAGAGGCAGCGGATTAAGCAAGAGGTAAAGAACATCCAAATAAATTATTTGAAGGTAATAGGCAGCGGATTAAGCAAGAGGTAAAGAACATCCAAATAAATTATTTGAAGGTAATATATGTATATTATAGCCTTTTATTTTTGTGTAATACATCCAAATAATGGTTCTATTTTTATGTAATTCATGTGTATTAGAACCTTCCGTAGTATGGCTTTGGTTTGGAATTAACTCTCTAATAAACTTAACCTTACGTGTGTAAATTGCTAGACTCCGCTTTTGGAGCCCAACATTCAGAATCATACGACATGAACAAACACATTTCTTTAGCTCTGATACCAAATAATGCTGGACTCCGCTTCCGGAGCCTAGCATTCGGAGCCATAAATTGAAACAGTATTTGTCCTTGATCCTATCGAACTTGTTTAGGGACAAAAGATACAACTTTTTCTGTAGATGTCGAATTAAACGATTCTTTGGACTGTTTGAAAGAAGACTTCAAGATCTACAATTTTTATGAAGACCTCGAAGACAAATTCTATTGTCTGGAGGGTCAAAAATGGGACAGACAATATAATTAGACAAAACCAAACGAAAAACAAACGAATTGAAAGATATTTGATTACAGTGTTCTTTGGATGGTTTGAAAGAGGACTTCAAAATCTACAACTTTTATGAAGACCTTAAAGACGGATTTTATCATTTGGAGGGTCAAAAATTTGACCAAATGATACAAGATGAACAGTGTACAGAAGAAGCGGAGGGTCAACTATAGAGGAAACAGAAAGTAGACGAATGGGAAAAACAGATGAATTTGGAAAAGCAGACAAATGCGGAAAAGCAGACAAATGGGGTCAACTTAAGACGAAGCAAAGTCTTAAGACGAAATGACGTCATCACAGACGAAGCGTCTTTATAGAGATACAAGTTTACAGGCGAATCATCCTTACAGATGATACATCTTCAAAGACGATAAGTCGTCATCACAGACGATATGAAGTCATCACAGACGATACAACTTTACAGACGAATCATCCTTACAGAAGATACATCTTCACAGATGATATGACATCATCACAGACGATATAACTTTACAAACGAATCATCCTTACAGACGATAAGTCATCATCACAGACAGTATGACATCATCACAGACAAAGCATCTTTACAAACGATACGTCTCCCCTTATAAAGACCATAACTTTTGACTCCTAGGCCCAAATATTTCATACTTTATACCGATGGAAAGCTAGAAAAATAAGCTACAACTTTTCAGAAGGCAAAATTGACTAATTTAGTCTAAATTAGTCCAAATTTTCCCTTGAAGTCGGCACACAACTTCTACATCTAGGAGAGACTTGGATTTTTGAAATGTGCAACTTCCAAAGAAACACGCACATACACATGAATAACTTCTCAGTTCTAAACTCATTTGCCAAAACCACAAAAGCTCATATATAGCTTTAATTACAAATTTACATTATAAACAAAGGCTTAACACAAAATGCAACCTATAGAGGATGCTCAATGTTTACATG
>JANVCL010000002.1:24220961-24234065 GCA_026546855.1 Erythroxylum incrassatum | reverse complement strand
TCCTTCATCTCAACACCACAACCCATTTCTTTCTACTAAAGCAAGAAAAAGGTGAAGAACTTACCTTGAAAGCCTTGTTTTCTTCTTCTTTCCACGATTTTCCTCCTTTTTTCCTAGCTTTTTCGATTTTTTCTTTTCTTTTCTTCTCTCCCTCACGTGTTCCTCTTCTCTTCCTATGGCTTCCACGATACTCTCCCTCTTCTCTTCAAAATTTTTCCCTTTTTGTTCCTCCTTCTCTTCCCAAATTACCCTTCATTTACAAGGCCCTTCCAACTTTGCCCTTGGTTTTGTCTTATATAGCTCTACACTCCCATTCCACTTACACTACATTAATGCTACCTAAGTCCCCACACTTCATTCCAATTTTCAATTTATAATCCTTCCCTCAAATTCTAATTAATGACCCAATTCTAAAAAAAATCAACCAATAAATAAACATAAATAACTACTTAAGCAATTTAGAAAATTAAAGATCCAACAAAAAGCCATTATCTCTAATTAAAAGGCTTTTTAGTTTTTCATAGTATTACTATAGGTGTTCCATCAATATTAGTTACAATAAAAGTTGTTGAATAGATATCACAAATATTCTTCTTCTAGGCTAGGGACTTAAAGAGTGCTTCTTCCTAGTTTGCATGAAGACTATATGGAATCCATTAAGTGATCAAGTGTCTAGCTAGAAGCTTCACTTCATCCTGCTTCTTTCTTTGTCTCTCTTCCTGGTCTTTTTTGCACTCTTTCCTTAGGCTTCCTTCCTTTGCCCTCTTATTTCCATTTAAAATTTTTTTGTCTTTCCGTCCACCCTTCTTCTTTTTATCAATACCCAACCATTTTTCTTTCATAATATTTGTCTCACACTTCATCTTTATTTTCTTTTTTTCTTCTTCCTTGCCCATCATCGTTAGCTTGTAATCTTTTAGTTTTCCTCCATTTTCAACTTTTCCTGCTTTGTTCCTTCTAGAATTTCTCCTTTTTACATTTTAGTAGCATATTGTATCTTAGGCCTATTACCTCTAACCAATTTGCCCCTCTCATCAAACCTACTATTACACATACCGTTTACCCCTTAGACACTTTAGTCTCTAAAAACTTTATACCATCTAAAACCGTAGCAATAGGTACCTTAGTACCCCTTTCCAATACCCCTCCCATTCCTAGAAAAACCTAGCTCTAGGTTTTAGGTGATGAGGCTCCTTAGCGAAAGCTATAATTTTGCACTCCTAGGTGGTGAATGGTACTTCCATTATCCACCCTCCAGTGGATATAATAAAGGAGATAGCTATTAAGTAAAACTCAACTCTTATCATTTTTTTAGGCATAAGAGACCAACTTTCCCTGTTCTTAGCATATGGACTCACTACATTGGAATAAGTTTGATACTTTTTAAGTTATGGTAAATGAAGACAACATCTTCTTATTCAAGTTTACCTTAGTTGAATAAGCTCTTAAAGTAGGTCCTTGGAATTTCAATAACCAATCTATCCTTCTCCGAAATCGGACTCTAACTTTAGAAACTCAACATGTAGTAAGGCCTTTATGGATTAACATCCACATTATTCCTTTAGAATATTGGAACATTGAAATAATAAACTATTTGCTTAGTTACTTAGGTAGACCTCCATGTTATGATGAAGCAACTATTAGCTTAAAAAGAGTAAGCTTTGTGAGATTTTGTATTATTATGGATATTCAAAAGTCACTTCTTGACCATAAAATAAAAGTCTCTTTGAAGATGTATTATTTGTTACCTACCCTTGGAGACTTGACCAATCTAAACTAGACAAGCTTTAGAGGCCCATTAGGGAGGAGGTTCACTACTAAATATTATCAAAAACTCATGAATCCATAGTCTAAATAACCTTTAAATTAAGTGAATTTGAATCTAATTAGTTATGTGGAAATTAACTTTAGTCTAGCTAATTTTAAAATGTCTCAAGAGGCTATAACTCTACCTAATACCAATTTGGAACCTATAGCAAAGACTCCTCCTTGAGGTGCCTTAACATTAGACCTTGAAAGTAGAGAGGAAAGTTAAAATCACATTGGCAAATCCATCCTCTAGCAATGTTACTCTAGTTGATTTTTACAGAATAAAGAAATTGCACAACCTAAGCATGCGTCAAATAATGGATTCAAGCTTTTAAGTAATAGAATATCCAAAAGGAAGAAGAAATATTCCAATGCTACTTATCTTTAGTGACTATTTTAAATTGGAATGTTAGAAGGAACAATTGCCTTAATAAGTAGGTAGCTTCACAACATTTTTTAGCAGTACTTAAATAATTCATAGTTGATCTTTTGAAGATAAAACTTATAAAGTAAAGATCCAAGAATTTTTCTTATTTCAAATACCAAGGGCAGCTAATCATTAACCATCAAAGAGATCATCATGGAAGATTGTAATTGTATATAGGTAAGATAGGTTGGAAGCCACTCAATCGATTATAGAGCACTAGTTTATTCATCTTACAACCTTTTTAATCCTAGAGAAGATCTCTTTTCATATCATTTTCATATATGCATTCAATCATGCTTTTCAAAAAGTTTTCTTATAGAATAAACTTAAGCAAAATGTTGCCTCAATAAACTTGCTTTGGATATTGTTTAGTGACTTCAACAATGTGCTTCACCCTACTAAGGTTGAGTGTAATTTCTCTAGTAGAAACCACTCTAATGATTTTAGAAATAGTAACAATTTCCTATAAATTTTTGAGCTCAAATTGAAAGGACACTTTTATACCTGGTGCAATAAGTAACAAGGATAGTGTCTTTTAAGGAAAAAGATTAATAGATCTTTGGGAAATAAACTGTGACTTTCCAAGTTCCTCATAGCACATCATTTTTTCACAATTTATTTTAAGTCATAATCCAATTTTGATCAAAAATATTCTAACATCCTCTAACTTTAGTCATTCTTTTACATTAAACAACCATCTTGTAGAAATTGATGGT
Source organism: Erythroxylum incrassatum (assembly GCA_026546855.1). Taxonomy (NCBI): domain Eukaryota; kingdom Viridiplantae; phylum Streptophyta; class Magnoliopsida; order Malpighiales; family Erythroxylaceae; genus Erythroxylum; species Erythroxylum incrassatum. Next base: position 24,231,113 of record JANVCL010000002.1, on the reverse strand, counting down.
TTTGAAGAAGCAATCCTAAGGGGCTTGAATATAGAAATTCAAGGGAAGAAACTATTCCATTATATAAGAAAGATCTAGAGTATCAAGGAGGAGCTAAAAATGTTGAATAGGAGGAAAATTAGAGAAAATAAGTGTGTAGTGAATGAAGCTATAAATAGTTTGAATATAGCTCAACTTAATATCTATAACTCTCATTAGATGAAACTCTAATTGTATTGGAAAAGGAGGCTCTTTCAAACTATCTTAAAATATAATCTTTAACCATTCTCTATGGAAGTAAAGAGTTAGAGTGACTTCATTAAAGGATGGAGATAAGAATACCTCAATAAAAATACATCTTTCTTCCACAAGTCATTGATCTCAATAAGGAGTGATAAGATAATGGTTTCCCTTAAGGATGAAATGGGATTATTAATTGATACACAATATGGAATACTAAATGAAGCTTAAAAATATTTCTCTTAAACTTTAGAAGCTCCTTTTAATGCTACCTCAAATGTTCCTCTCATTAGACCCATTATTATTGATCAAATTCCTGCCTCACATGTGGATTTATTAGCTAGATCTATCACCTTTAGAGAGTCTGAAAAAGTCTATTTTGCTATATATCCGAACAAAGCCTCAAGAAATGAAGGCATGAATGGCTTCTTCTATCAAAGATTCTAGCCACTGGTGAGCCATATAGTGACTGAAGCAGTGATGGCATTTTTCTCGTAAGGGAAAGTGCTGAAAGAGGTAAAAAAGTTTCTTATACCCTATCACTAAAACTTATTACCCTAGCTCATTAAAAGAATTCAAAATCATTTCATGTTGTAATGTTCTTTATAAAGTCATTTCCAAATTTATTGAAAATAGATTGAAGAATGTGTAGCTCATTAAAAGAATTCAAACCCGTTTCATATTGTAATGTTCTTTATAAAGTCATTTCCAAATTCATTGAAAATAAATTGAAGAACTTGTTGATTAACATCATTGATAATTCCCAAGGCGAATTCTTATAAAATAGACAAATTAGGGATAACATACTTTTAGCACAAGATCTCCTTAAAAAATATTCAAGAAAACAATATTCGATTCATCAATAATTTTCTCACAAGAAATAAAGTGCACTGTCTTAAAGAAACTATTAAATATCACAAATATAGAGTCCTTACCCTTCTTTGATCTAGATAGTTGTGCTACAAAGTTCTTAAAACACATGTTATAATTCACTTAGTACAAGTAAAGGCGTATAGAATCTATATGACAAAATCTATGAATTTAGCATTTTTTTTATAAGTGATGCACTAACTACATACTCTCTACACCTTGTTTCATCTTATGCTAATAAAAATGCTCACATAACATAACTAACATCTTTTTAACATTAAATTGACCCATCAAACCCCCACTATGTGATTCATACACAAATAATTCATGCATATAACAATTAGGCATTTATAGTTTATTCCAATGAAACAAAGATTCATTATTTATATAAAATATATTGAACAACCTTTTTCCATATGAAAAGTATAAATTACCAAAATTATAGTCATCATTATATAATTCCTTCACTTATTCAAATACTAATAACTTTGCATTATAACAAGTAAGAAGAGCTTAACTTTGAGATAAGGCATCAACAACCATATTCTCTTTATGTTATTTATAATTGATGACATATAATGAATTTCATCCATCTACCATGAAGTTTGCTTAATTTACGTTTCTCTAAAGATGTTTCAACTATTCATAGTTAGTATGTATAGAAAACCTCTTGATTTATAGGTAATGTTGTCATATCTTTTATGCTCTCACTAATACATAAAAATCTTTGTCATAAATTTGATAGTTTAATGATGTCCTATTGAGTTTCTCATTAAAGTAGGAAATTGGCCTCTTATCTTGCATCGTAATAGCTCTAATACCTATTCCTAAAGTATCACATTCAATCTCAAAAGTTATATTAAACTCAGGTAATGAAAATAAAGGTGTTAAATATAGTCTTTCCTTAATAACATTTAATACGCTCTCCTATTCACTGTCCTAATTAAAGCTTATGGATTTCTTGATAATTTTATCCATTCCTTCTTTTCCTAATCTACCTCAATACCTTTTGTATGAACAATATAACCAAGAAACATAACAGTTAGTAACTCACTTTTGATATCACTCCCTTTTACTAAGTAACTCACTTTTTTTCTTATTTTTCTCATTAATAACTATTTTTCTTTTGAACCACTCACTCTCACTATTCTTTTTTTGCTCTCACTTCTTTTTCTTTCTTCATTCTCTTCTCATTTTGAATTGGTCCTCATACAAATATCTGAGTGATAAAGGTACAAGATTATTTGGCTTGTTATCCATTATAATTTACACCTATTCTTAAAGTCATCATAAATAATTTTTCTATTATATTATTGTGGCCTTCCCAATAGAATGTATCCAACCTATACAAGTATTTTTTATATAGTACCTCACCTTTATATCTCTCAATAGAAATTGAAATCAAAACCTGATTGTTCACTTTGGAATCCCCACATTCATTAAACTACTAAAGCATGTATGACTTTAAATGTTTCATAATAAGAAACCTTAATATTTCTGTTAGCATAGTGCAAACTACATTAACGCAACTTCCTCCATTAGTGCTCATACTAAATACATTGTTATTAATATGGCACCTAATATGGAATATGCTATCCTTTTGTTACTCTAGTTCATCATCATTAATTTGAATACTTAATGTTCTCCCAGTAACAACCATTTAACCTTTAATAACATGTTAAACACCATCATCACCAAAATCATCATATGGTTGAATTGATTATTTTTCATCGAAATCAATCTCACTCTCCACCTCTCCATCATCCCTTATGATCATAACTCTCTTATTTGGGCATTAAGATACAATTCATATGTTTAAATAACAAATAATATCTCTATTGCAAGAGGATTAAAAACACATTTGTAAAACTTTTCGAGGTGTTGAGAAGAAGGAGTAAGTCACTGTTGAACTGATTTTATAGATTAGAGATCACTTATCAAGTATATTATTATTGTAGCAATCAGATGAATTCTATTTTAAGCTTAACAAATAATGTACAAAGAGACCAAGGCTCAAACATTAGCATCTAAGATCACATTGCTAAATTTTTTCCACTTCCTAATAGCAAATAGATGCTCGAAAGTAAACCAAATAGAAACTAGTTAATATCTACTAAAGCATAGCCTTGTAAGGTTCAAAATAGCTAATTCCATTATTTTTCAAGATATAGATGAGGATATAAACTCATAATTACTGGCTTAGGTTTTGTAAACTTTGTAGTTTAGCTATCACTTTTATTTTTGAAAGTTTAACGTGGGTACTCTTATCTTATTAATCAATTCATTTATTTTCTAAAAAAGAGGGGATTGAGAACTAGTTTTACCTTTTAACTTTATTATAGACGTCCTATGTGGTTTTGATGGCTCAAATTTTGTCTTAGAAGAAACTTTATCTTCTCTCTTTCAATTAAGGCACTAAGAATTACTAAGATCAGTTGGGTACTTTAATACTCCTTTGTATCTTGTTTATATGAATTGTCTCTCTGCCTTCATAGTCATATGCGTCATCTTTTATAACTCAATATAGTGTTATAGCTTTACCATATTAACTATATCTCTAATCAAATCATTCAAAATTCTTGCCATATTTACTTCTCTATCGTCCTTTACATTAGCTTGAAGGATGGCTACTGCAATCTCCTTATGATAATTATCAATACTTTTTGTACTTTCAAAAGACTTTGTAATTTGTGACATAAATCTCTATAATAATGATTAATAAATCTCCTTCTTATAAGAGCTTTCAATTCATTATAAATCTCTTTCATGATTCCTTCTCTTATTAGTTACCAATTGATCCTACCAAATAATAGAATAATTAGTAAATTCTATAATGACTGGCTTTACTTTCTTCTCCTCAAAGTATTTATGGAAATAAAAATCAACTATATATTCTTATCACATTAAATAAGCTTATATATTGTTTCTACCTTTAAAGGAAAATATTTTAATTTTTATACTACAAAGATTTATATCGACTCCATATTGACCTCTAGTCTCTCTTTTAAGCTCCCATTTATATCTAATTCATCTATTAGGCCTAAATATATCCCCTTCAATCTCAAATGCTAGGTTAACTTTATCAACACTTAAATCATCATTCTCATCATTAACTTCAATTAGAGTGTTGGATTTCATTTAGCATGCCTCCCTTTATTAGGGAATCAATATTGTTTTTTCCTTTATAATTCATTAACTTGATGGGATAGCTTCTCCAATAGGTCTTTCATATCATTATACATCATATTCATCCTCCCAAGTTATCGTTTCATAGCTTATATAAAGAACATTTTCTTTTTCTTCCTTTGGTACTGAACCATCTTTAAAAGAATTATTAAAAAGTTTCAAGAAGTTAGTAAAATAACTCACTTATATGTGCACTCTGAAAAGGTATCAAACTACTCATGTTCATTCTTTTATTGGATTTTCTCGGTGCTAATTTATCATTATTTGCTTCCTTCTCAAGTTATTTAAATAACTAAATAAACTCATTCAAAGATTACAACCTTGTAAAATTTAGAATAAAAATAAAAAACCAATGTTAAGGGAAGAAACAATTTGCAAGTTGTGAAAGAAGCATGAGAATTAAATGAAACAAGGAAACAGTAGTGATGATTTAATTGGTTCAAATAAATTTGATTTTGTTTAATTTCATCCATAAGAATAACTATAATTGATTGCACAATTGAAAAAATATATATATTTGGATCAATTTCTTTATGAAATTATATATGCACTTCCTTTCTTTTTTTAAAAAAATAGGAATCAAACTAATTAAACAATATTGCAATAGAGAACAATTTTAAGGATCACTAAAATTGCACTAATGTAGATGTATGAACCAAAATTTGGATTTTTATGTCATAATCATAAAATTTTGATCAAATAATTGTATAACCTAACACAAGAAGAGAGATAGGAAAAAACTTAAAATAAAAAATGATAAAATCTAATTTTGGTTGAAACTTTAGAAACAATAAGAAGTTTCAAAAGGAAAATTAGGAGTCATAAGGGAAAAATGTTGATGAAAAAATAGAACACAAATTAAATGATATGAATCGAGAGGACAACTAAACCTAATTTAGAGCTAGGCTCTAATATTAATTAATATACATCTACCCACTATTAAAGCTTAAGGAACTTGAACAAGATCAAGATATTACCAAGAAAGCTAAACCAATTTATGAGATATAACCCCTTGATTATAAAAAAAAAGAACCAAGTTTACATAATATTTTGAACACCACAATGACAGAATTATTTGATTAGTTATGACACTCAACCAAGAATAAGGGATAAAAGCACTAACTCTCAGTTACTAAAAAATCCAATAATTCTTAGTATGTTTCTAAATGATCTTTAAATAATATAGAATTAGGATTTTAGTGGTGAACACAAGCCTAGGACACAATTATATTCCAAATCATATTTAATGCTAAAATTTTAATCCAAATGACATGGGATATGACCTACTCATATGTTAGCTATCTCTTCAAGAACGAATTATGACATTAACATGACTTAGCATATATGTGTTTATAAGGTAATGTTTAGCTTGCTCTTATCTTCTCATGTTCATAAAGAGACTTGGGTTGACCTACACCTTTGGGTGAGGCTCCATTATGCCAAGATGAATCCTCTACTTCAACTTCTTCTCTATTCTTACCTTGGATCATGTTAACTAATACTCGGTCTCTCTTTTAGTCAAATAAGCTTCTAAAGTAGTTTTTGACATGCTCTTTGAAACTTGATCTGCATACTAATTGAAAGGCTCTTTAATCTTATTAATTCTAGCTCTTGTAATTGATCCATTAGGCATATGTAATAGATCATTTGCTTGCCTAATTGTACTCACATCAATAAAGTAGCTTATTTTGTAAGTATTAAGAGCCTTTATACTTTAGGCCCCATCAAATCTTCTTTAAATTTGGTAGTTGTCTTTAGAATCCACTGCCAAAGGTGGCCCCATTTTTTAGTCATTGATAGGAAAAATTAGCGAGTCATCGAGAACTTGAATATTTTTCCAATTCTTAAATTTCATACTTTCCTTATATTAGCATTATTAATAGATATTAAAAGATTTTTATGAATTTCATTATAAAATCACCATCTCTTGGAATTTGATTATGGTGAATATTTTCATAACAATCTACCTTATGAAGAGTAGAAGTTGTTCAACAAAATTCGTAAGAGAAATAATATTTCTTAGAAAGCTTTAATAGTTAGGTATATTAAACTACTATAGCAAAATCGCCCATCAGAGTCATCTTTGTTTTATTTTTAAAAAAAATCATTTGTTTTCTTATTTTTAATTCATTAATTAAATAACTAATTTTAAAATAATTTTCTTATTTTAATTTAAATTTGTAGTAATCCACGCATATGATAATGTGGAATATGACTTGATTATTTGACGCTCCTTATCTTCAACATTGACTGTAAACTTACGAGTGGAATTTTTTTTTGGAAGTTAAGTAAGGAATATATTTAATAAAAAAAACTTGGAAAGTATATAGGAGGATATACAACTCTTAAAGTTTATACAAAATGTATAGCTAACTACACAACTTTTCTTAACTAAGTACCAGCTCTTACTAAATACTCAACTATTGCCTGAGTCGATCAGAAATATCTTGCACAGAGGGTGCTAACAGAATAGTCATCTGTAGCTTGAGATAAAACTCATTCCAGCTAAATTTCATGTATTCTTCTATTGTCCCAAAGATCTTGGTGTTTCTCATTCTCCAAATGAAATGTACTAACATGGCAAAGCCAATCTTGAATGTTTTATAATCCATTTTACTATTCCAGTGTAAATCATTAACCTACTGTAAACAGTCTTGCCAAGAAATATTTTTATCAAGTAGATTAAAAATGCAAAGAAACTTACCCCATATCAATCTTGTGCAAGAGCAGCAAAAAAAGAAATTATCTAAAGACTCAATTTCCCCACTGCATAAGGGGCAAAATTTGTCTGGAATCAGAAATTTTATCATGTCTCTAATTCCCAATTTCTTCCCATCTGCTAACCAGAGTATAAACAAGTGAGCCTGTGCAATTCTAGATCCCTATATCAACTTGTGAAAAGGAAATCTAGTGAGTGGACCAAATAGTAGTTGTTTACACGATTGCCCTATAAATTTATATGATGAGTGTAACTCCCATCTAACTTTATCTGCCTACTTCAAATCCAGTATATAAGTTGGCATCTGCTCTGCAATTGGCATAGTTTGTCTGCTCATATGGAATGGCCACACCCAGTTATTATTTTGAATGAGTACCTGCACCTTGGTATCTTCTGGAATTGAGCCTTTCAAAACAAGAAAAATTGGAGTGTTACATAGAGGTCCCAGTAAATGTCAATTGTAAAACAAGAAGTTGGTGTTTTGCCCATCTTTGACATAGTTCTGGACATGAGGATGCATAAATGAGTTGGTGAGTAACATTTGTCGAAAAATGTATGATGGAGAAGTTTTTAGAGAAATCGACCATATACTGCGATGTTTGACATGGAACATATGAACCCATTTGACCCAAAGACTTTTCTTATCACAACAGAGTCTCTATAGTTGTTTTGCTAACATAAGCTTATTCATTCTAAAGGTAAAATTCATCCCTAAGCCACCATTTTCTTTTGGAAGACAAATAGTACTCCAATTAACCTTAGAAAGTTTCTTCATATTGGAATTGTGTCTATGCCATATGAAATCTCTTATACTCTTGTCTATCTTCTTTAAAACACCTTTGGGGATTCCTAAATGTGACAACCAATAAACATGAAGATTATTAAGAATGGAAATGGCAAGTTGCAATCTACCATCATAAGAGAAATATCTGTCGCTCCAATTAGAAATTCTTCTACAAATCTTATAAATGAGTAGTTTGCATTCGGCTTCTTTCAGCTTCCTAGTAGAGATGAGGACACCCAAATAGTTTAGAGGTAACTGAATGGCTAGACCTACCTTCTTGATGTTGGGACCCGATTTTGGAACCGGATCCCAACCGAAAAAATGAAAAACGAAAAGTGAAACAAACTAACGGATCCTAAACCTGAAAGTGGGCCAAAGCAAATGCGAAACACAAGTCGAAATCAAAAAGCTTGCAGAAGCGGAAGGAATGATCAAGTGAAAAGCAAAGCGAAAAACCAAAGGAATCGAAAAATCGCAAATCAAACTTAAGGGCAAATTCCGACATCCGAAAACGTGTACTTTAGAAAAATTAACGTTGGAAACTATAAGACACACTCGGTCTAAACCAATCCAAATCGGTATAAAAAAATTTTCATTCAAAACAAGTCAATGTCCCAATTGAAATTCATCAATTCCAATTCCTCAATCCATTTAATTCTTAAAATTCTATCATATCTCATATCTCATCATTCCTTTTGCCAATAGACACTTAACACACATATCTATATATCCACAATTCATACATAATAAACACTTTAATATTTCCATCTCAATCAACACAATTCATCGGACTTCCTGTCCAGAATCCCAATACAATCAAACTCATACATAACTAAAGCACTTCAATAATTCTCAAACATCCAATATCGTCGGACCTCTTGTCCGGAATCTATATCACATTCTATCACAATCAATCATATCCAAGTCACATTCATACCTCAATTCAATACACAAATTCATAACTCATTTACATCATGAAATAAATGCGTATAACTCACTAATGGCATTCCAAGCCATATACAATACCAATATCAAAGTCCAAATTACACAAAATACAAAACATGCGAAATCGAACAAAAGTCTTGACTTTCTTTCATCCGATCTCCTACTCGAAACCTGGAGATGGGGACGAAAAAGGGGGGTGAGCTTATAGCTCGTGGATAACATGTTTATAAATTGAAAAATAAACAAAAACATTTTGCAAAACTTTTGCTATTTTACAAAAGATTTCACAACAGAAAATTTATCAAATAATTCTTTTTCAAAAATTTTCTCAATTTATTAATGAATTCACGAACAAATCGGAAACATGAATGCATCACATTATAAACAAAATCAAAAGCACATAAACATATCATAATGGTTTGGGTCGGTCCAGAAACAGAACGCACTACACTTTCCTGCATAGCGGTCCTGTGCAGCCATGAACAAACGCACTACACTTTCCTGCATAGCGGTCCAGTGTAGCCGTGAACTTATGGGAGTCCGTAATGAAGCTCCAATGCCACTAGCGGGAAGGCGGGCGAAGCCTAGACAAGTGCACATGACCCTCTTATGGGACCTAACCAAACCCACATAACACATTTCACACTTGAAAAATCGGATTGCCCGAAGGCACATTTTAAAAACTAAATTTTTCATATCGTGTCATATTAGACACTCTAACATTCACAATTTCACACATTCAAAAACCACATAACAATCATTCAAATATCAAACAACTTTCTACAATGTCAAATTCACGTAATGATCAAAATCACATAACAATTCTTTAATCAATCGAACACAAAATGCAACACTTTTTGCAATATCATCAAATCATTCATAACAATGCTTGTAACAATTACATCATTTTATTAAAAACATCCGAAACAATTTTAATAATTTATCCAATTTTTCGAAAACAATGAATTTGATAATTGTAGCAATTTCTTAAATCATTACAAAATCAATGAATTTCATCATTCGAAAATAATAATTTTCAAAATGTTTCTCTTCTTGATTTTTCAAAATCACAAAATTGGATTATAAATCAAAATATAAACATGGTACCCACCTCATATCCATGCTTGGAACTTGTTCAAAGCTTCAATTTCTCCAAAGCCTCACTTAATTTCCTAATTCATAACAAAATCCCCAATTAATAAACATCCAAAATTGAACATCATATAGGGCATAATCACCAAAATCAACTATAGAAATCACAACCCCATAACATTCTTAAACTATCTAAACCACAATCTCTTTAAAAATTCAAAGATAAAAATCTTCTCTTACCTTAATCTTCTCCAAAATTCGAAATTTCTTGGCTTGAAATAAAGCTCTCATGCTCCTCTTCATTTTTTCCTCTTGAATCTACATCAAAAACGCACTT
>JANVCL010000002.1:24197906-24209766 GCA_026546855.1 Erythroxylum incrassatum | reverse complement strand
AATCATATGTACATAAAACATGTATGGATATATTATGTTATTGAGAATGATGTCGGTTGATGATTTGAGATGGTCATCAATTAGCTGCTTATAAGTAGATGTTTTATATGAGAATAGTATATTTAGATCCTTACTTCTTACAACCTATTAAGCAAGTATAAGGTTTAATTAGATATGAATGAGTCATGCCGGATTTTTAGTAAAACATAGAAAAGTTGGGCTTACTACGGGTTTTGGTGGCGTTAATCCTACCCATTCCCTAGTGCCAACATGGCCCAAAAGGCGGGTCGTGTCAACATACCTCTATGAGTGAACATCCACAATATTCCACTAGAATATTGGATTACTAAAGGCCTAAGCTTGTTAGCTAGCTACTTGGAAAAAACAGTATGCATGGATGAGAATACAGCGTTGAGGAAACAGATTGGCTATGCTAGATTATATGTGAGCATGGATATTTCAAAGGAGATGAAAGATTATATTCCCATTTTAAGGTTGGTAGATGGAAATTCTCTAAAGGAGGATAAAGTCATGGTTACTTATCATTGGAAACCTTCTCATAAGTTAAGGGCAAAACATGAATACCAACAGGGAAAGTTTTTGTTAGGGGAGATTATGGAGAATTGATGGGGCTAGATGAGAATAATACAGAGGAGAAAACAGAAGCCGATGAACTTGAAGTGTAGAAAAGGATACCGGTGGATCAGGAATTGGATATTCAAGTAGATAGAAATCAGCTCTATACGGTTAAGGGGGATCAAATTGAACATAATGTCGAGGATCAACAGCATATACAGTTAGTAACAGGAAATATGATAGTATAACAAATAGAGGGAGGGGTCGAAATTGATAAATGTATTACAGATAAAGAAGAGTTGCAGAATGGAAATCCCCTAGGAGTTCAGCAATAGACTGCCACCTAAGTTCCACAACAATCAGATCTCTTGCATCAGGTGGAAAATCAAGAGGAAAAGGTGGCACAAGTACAAACTAGAAAGAGTAATCGGAGTAATAGGAAGGGCTTAAAAGGTAAAATTATTACTACATGACCTTTCTAGTTTGGAATGTTTTATGAATAAACAACCCTTAGAAGCTCAATGCCTTGAAGGAGTTTGTCCGGCATGAGAAGCCTAAATTATTTTGTCCTTTAGAAACAAAAATCAGACTTGTAAACCTGAATAAATTAGATTATTTTGGGAGTCAATAGAAGATCAAATCCAATCATCAGTACCATGGGTATGGAAGAATCATCATAGTTTATGATAAGGATTTTATAAAGGTAAAGGTCTTGGAAGCAAGTGAGCAATTTATGCATACAAAAATGACTTTCAAAATTGAACATACTTCAGTGTTGGCTAACTTTGTCTATGGTCATGATACTGCATTTCAAAGAATGGACCTATGGAATTTTATAAGAAGACTTAAAGAAACAGGTAGTGGTTCATGGATTATAAGTGGTGATTTTAACTCTACTATTTATCAATCTAAAGCTGAAGGGAACTGTAATTAGCTCAACTACAATACCGACTTGTTGGATTGTACCAAAGATGTGGAAATTTCTGACTTAAAATATAAGGGTCATAGATTTACTTGGAGCAACAAGCAGAGCTCTACTTGGCTCATCAGAAAGAAATTGGATAGGGCTTTGGTAAATGTATAGTGGTTATCAACCTTTCCAAATAGTAAAGCCATGTTTTTAGACCCAGGGTTCTCAAACCATACCCCAGTCAAGGTGGACAACCTATTCAAAAAGGTTTATTTGAAACCCCTCTTCAGGTTTAACAATTTCCTGATCAATGTAGAAGGTTTCCAAGAAGCAATCAGCAAGGGATTGGAAGTAGAAGTAACTGGTACTAAACAATTTATCTGTTTACAAAAATTAAAGGCTATAAAGAAAGAATTGAAGAGAGTAAATGGAAGTAGGGGGTCTTAGCACAGTGTAAATGCTAGAAACTGCTAGGCATCGAATCTCACTCTTACAAAAATCACTGGCTAATAATCCTACTGATGAGAATATTGCGAAGGAGGACAAGGAGGCCCTAAAATCCTACATGCAAGAAGTTGATAACCACTGCTCATTATTAAGACAACGATCTAGAGTCAACTGGATTAGGGAAGGAGACAGATGCATTCGATAAAAACATAATCAGGGGAGATCTTGTACGAGCAAGTTGAAATTGCTCAAGATGCTTGGAAACACTTCCAAAAGATCCTAGGATCTAAGGGTAATACTAGCACTTGCAGTGTAGATCTTATGACGTTTATTTCTGCTAAAATTCCTGAAGATCAAGAGGGTCTTTTAATCAGGCAGTTCACAGAACAAGAGATAGAAACAGTGATATTTAAAATGAATAGGTTAAAGGCTCCTAGACTAGATAACTTGAATGGATTCTTTTATCAGAAAACTTGGGATACAATGGGGAAAATTATGAAAGAAGCAGTGCATGAATTCTTCAAAAAAGGAGTAATCCTCAAAGAGATCAACAAGACTTCCTTAGGTTTGATCCCAAAAACTCATAACACTATTACATGGAATGATTTCAGACCTATCTCAAGTACTAACTTCAATTATAAGATTATTGCTAAAATACTAGCTAACATACTGAAATCGGTGCTACACTACATCATCAGTGAAAATTAAGGAGCATTCTTAAGCAAGCGGGATATTAGGGACAACATCCTAATTTTGCAAGAACTTTTGAAATGTTATACAAGAGGAAAATCCCCTCATAATTGCACTTTAAAAGTTGATCTCCATAAAGCTTTTGATAGTGTCAGTTGGGGTTTTTTACTGCAAATTATGGAAGTTATGGGTTTCCCTCATATTTTTATCAATTGGATAAAAGAATGTATTTCTATGGCTTCTTTCGGGATCATGACCAATAGGAGTCCCATTGAGTTGTTTAAAGGAAAAAGGGGACTTAGGCAACGGGATCCTCTTTCCCCTAACCTATTTTTAGTTTTCATGGAGGTTCTTACCCATACGCTACAATATAAGATCTCCTCAACTCCAGACTTCAAGTTCCATACCAAGTGTAAGTTGCTTTCACTAACCAGTTTATGTTTTGCAGATGACCTAATCCTTTTTAGTATGGCTAATATCCCCTTAGATATGTTACTAATGAATACTTTACAAATATTTAAGGAGATGATGGGATTGAGCATCAATTTTTAAAAAAAAAATTCTACATCTGATCGAAGAGTGTTGCACACCTAACTAATGTTATATCTCTTATCATTGGAATGGGTAATCAAGAGCCTCCTATCACTTATTTGGGCATCCCTATCTCTTCGAGAAGACTTTGATTTAGAGAATGCCTAACCCTTATTGAAAGGATACAAAAGAGATTAGATTCATGGACAAACAAAACATTATCCTATAGTGGCAAACTTCAGCTCCTAAAATCAGTTATTATGTATATGAATATATATTGGTGTTCTCAAATTTTCCTTTCCAAGATGTTGATCAAAACTGTGGAAAAAATGATGAAACAATTCCTATGGAGTAAGGAGAAAGGAGAAAGAGGGATTGCTGAGGTCAGTTGGACTCAAATTTGTCAACCTAAAGCAAGTGGAGGACTGGGCTTGGAGTCAATTGGCAGAAGCAGCAAATGCACATTGTTGAAAAGATTGTGGAGAATTTTAAGTAAGAAGGAATCATTATGGGTTAAATGGGTGCATACTTATATATTAAGGTGGTGGAAGTCTATAGGCCATCAGACCTAAGGACAATTTTCATGGTTCTTTAACCAAATTCTTATACCAGGGGAGGAAATTCAGCATCAAATTACTTGCAGGATAGGGACAGAGGATAGAATTTCTTTATTGTATGACAATATGACAGGTCAGGGAGCTCCAATTCACCATCCAATTGCTAGGGATACTCTGGATAGATTTTCAAAAAAAGCTAAAGTCCAAGAGTTAATTGCAAATGGCAACTGGGATCTTTCCCAAGAGGAGATCAAATCTCTATTGATACTACAGTATCGATACAATAAAGGAAAGGATACATATCTTTGGATTGGACTAGTAGTAATGGACATAACAAATAGGCAAGCAAAACAACTAAAGTATGGGACAAACCCTATAGTTGGATGGGGTAAATTGATTTGGAGAAACACTATCAAGCCAAATGCCAGCTTCTTGAGTTGATTAGCCATAAAGGATAGACTAGGCACTATGACAAGATTAAATTTCCTCTCCTCCTCTAAAGGATGTATCCTTTGCAACCTAGATGAAGAGGAGAGAGATCATCTATTTTTCATATGTGAGTTTTCTAATAGAGTATGGAGGCAAGTCTCCTCTCTATGTCCATTCAATGGCTATCACAGTAGTCGGAATGACATTATTCAAGAGATACTACTAAACTATGCACCCAAACACGACAAGGATGTTTACATGGTAGCCTTTACAGCATGTATTCAGGAGATCTGAAGGAAAAGGAATAACAGAAGATTTGCGAAGAGGGAAAGAGACATACTTGCCCTCACAGAAATCATTTCTATTAATAGTAGAGAACAACTAGTCATAAACCAGATGGAGAAGAAATGCAGCGAGAGACTAGCAATTTCTTGGAGACTCTAACGAGAACCTAATAATACCCAGTACTTAGAGCAGTAAATTTCTCCATGAGGTCTTTACACCGGATCATTCTTGGGTGTTGAAGACATGTATTCGGGAGAAACGAGATAGTAGCCAGAGCTCAAACACACATGATGACCCTTCAAATGTCCCTAATAAAAAAATGAGTGAAGACGAAAAGAGAAGATGAAGTTACTAATCTCAAACCAGAAAGTTCTTACCCCCTTAATCGTCTGGAGAAACTAAAAATGGAGACTTTTGAGCCCTATTCTCATAATCTTTTAGTTAAACTTTAAAAGGGGGATTTTTTGTTAACTCGTTTTAGGAAGATCAGAGAATTACATGAGATGGTTTTGTTACATGGAAACATTCTTTAGATTACGATGTCATTTTGGTCTTTGTTTTGATATCTTGTCAGTAGGATAAATGTTGTACTGAACTCCTTTACTTATTAAATTCATTTTAATTTTTCAAAAATAGAACATTGAGATCGGTCATATACATACCCTAGTTTGAATTCTTCTACAAGTATCTTGGATAACGAGGCATCCAAGCAATTTACTAATTATGTCTTTTGGTTTTTTAATTTTAATTTATTTTTAAATAGAAAGATTGACTTATTTAAATGTTAAAATTAATATAATCATATTTTCTCTTTGAAAAGGGTTAAATATTAAAAAATTAGAGTTTAATTCAATTCACCTAATTAAGTAAGCAATTATATTTTAATCTCCTATATAATATTTATTAATAAATATTTAAAATAAATTTATTATATTGTATTTAAATAGTTTAATATTAAAAATACGTAAAATTTTATTTTAATCAATTATTAAAATAATATTATCATTTATAATTAAATATTTTATATTGAAATCATTTTTATTTCGTAAATAATAAAATTTGAAATTTATGTATAATTAGGTTATTTAAATTTCAAATATATTTATTATTATCAAATTTAGAAATATTTCATATTTCAATATAATTATTTTAAATTAATTATTAAAATAAATTAAATAATTAAATTATTGTGTTATCCATATTTTTTATTAGTGATTAATATTAAATATATTTAGTTAATTAGGAGATAGATTATGGCAAAAAAGAAAATTGACAATTTTTTGTTTTTATTAGTACATCAAGAAACTAAAACAAAAATATAGAAATTCAATCAAATTATTTTTTTATTGAAGTTAAAAATAAAAACCAAAAAATAGAAATAAAATCAAATATATACTTAATTACAACTTTTATTTGTAATTCAATATTATACTCGTTATTATTTGTATGTTATACGAAAATACAATTTCATCAAAAGATAAAGTCATGATCTTGGTTTTATAGCTTACTTTGTTTCATTTGATGTTTAGTATCCAATGAACGACATTAGTATAATTTGTTTATTTATTGTGTCATTGAGTTATAGGTTAAGCCGTACTAATAATGATAGTAAGCATTGATAGAACAATTTAATGGTGACCATTCGAATAGAGAACTAATAAGTAAAGAATAGGCCTTTTCTATCTGAGTTGGAAGGTAAATTGATTTTGTATGTTTACTAACTTATGTACTGTGCGTAACATATATAACCAAAGCATATAATGAGTCGTGACATATGTTTATGGATATAATTTCCCTTAATTGTACAATTAGTCTCATATATAAATAACTCTATTTTGTAATAATTTAAATACATAGAAATACAAAGAATTTTGATTTTTCAAACTCATTCTATTTCTACATGATATTAAAGTTCTTTTTGTAAAAAAGATACAGGGTGTTTGGTTCACCTGTAATAATAGATAAGGAATATAATGTTAATTCCTTAAAAATAGAATAGACGAGGAATATAATAGAATATATATTATTTAGTTTGTTTTATTTCTAAGAATTTCTAATGATGATGTAATGCTATTGTTTAGTTCGAAAAATATAAATTTGGAATGACAAAGTAATAACTAAGAAAAATATCAAAAGATTCATCAATCATTGATAACTATATTATTATTATTATTATCATAGTTAAGTAATTATGTGGATTCTTTAAGAATATTTTTTCTAGCAAGTCCTTATTTTTATTCCCAACCGATTTAGAATAGATAAATATAGGGAGAGGATGAGTTTACTTATTCCTAACTCAAGGGATAAATAAATCTTTGGATTATATATTCTGTATGCTTTCCTTAAATAAAAAACATAATAACTTATTACCAACAATAGATTAAGAATGGAATTGTGATTCCAATCAGCCAATTAACCCAATAGATATTATCAACCTAATAGAGATTTAGTGTTAAATGTCAGACTTCCGCTGACATGTGAGGCATATGCGAAAAAGATGGAAAAAAGAGGTTTGCACTATTGTGAATGTCTTGAGGAATATAAAAGTTTGTTATGTACCAAATAGGTTAGGAATAAAAATGATAACTTGTTAAAGAAAAATATTCTTAAGAAATTCAAGTAATTATTTAGCTATAATAATAATAATAATGTAGTTAATATGAACTAATGGATATTTTGATCTTTTTGTTAGTTATTCCTTTGTTATTATAAACTTATGTTTTCAAACCGAACATTAACATTACATCATCATTAAAAATTCTTAGGAATAAATTAAACTAAATAATACATATTCTATTTTATTCCTCGTCTGTTCTCTACCTAAAGAATTAATATTATATTCTTTATTTATTCTTGTAGGTGAATCAAACGCACCGTTAATATCCAGAAGTAAAAGAAGACTTAAATGACGTCTTTTTTATTCCTTAAGCTAAGAATGATATTATTTTCATTTTAAAACGGTGAAGATCTAGTTAACAGCACTACATATTACCCAGTTAATAACTACATCAATTACCAAGTTAATCTAAAAGGGGTTTTACATGCCACATCAACATTACACAACATCACCTATGTCAGCTATCATGTCAGTTCTAGGTCTTGCCATCACCTACATCAAAACGCTACATTATTTTTTTTTAGGTTAGCCCACGAGGTGTCTTAGGAGGGTTTCAATTGTGAGAAGACGCCTTTAAGCCATCTACTCTCAGACTAATCCCCGCTCATTAACTAGTCTTTAACTTATAAGTTCATCTATTCTCTTACCCTTTTTTCTTTTTACTTTGATGGTTCTTAAGGATTTTAGGTATTATAAACTCAATTTTAGAGTCAAAATTGGTCAAACTTTTACTATACAATCATGTTTTATATATATATATATATTCAAGTCTTACTATTAAAAACTTGTCTCTTTGATGCATTATGTATACTTTCAAACTTTAACAATACATTCTTCAACCAACAAAATTTCATCTTTGATGGATCCAACACATGTGGGCTAAAAAATATGCAGTTTTCTTGAAGGTAGATTTCTTTGGCTTATTATTATTAGAGAAATGCTTAAGCCTACTCAAAGGCCAGATGAAGCAGAAGATATATTAATAAAACTTTTAGTATCTTAAGATAGTATGAATCATCATATTCTAATATGATTTCATAATGCCTATATCAAAGTATTTAAGCTTGATTTTTGATAATTTGATATTGATAAAGAGATATAGGATTTTTTAAAAGGTCATATTACTTATTTGGTGATGTCAATCTATTTCAATTTTATAAACAACTTCAACCTATGCAATAACAACCTATCTAAACTATCCACAGTTATATGTCTAAATTATAAGATATTTGAGAATATTTAGTAGTTTGAGACCCTACTTAGCCTAATATTCAAGCTACATCTATCTAAAATAATCTTCATTATTAAAAAAATATTCGAAACCTATTGCTAACTCTTAGAGATAAGTTTGACTATATCTAAAGCTCTCTTCTACATTAAGGATCTTTGTCAAGCTTTGATATTAAAATCAAAGAATTAATTATGTAAACCTTAGTATCATTCGAATGGAAAAGTCTATGTCATCCCCCCATACCACTCAAACCTCTTCTCATCAAATTTCTACCTCACAGAACTTAGCTAAGAAGAAGATACTTTGCATCTACTATAAAAAGATACTTTGCATCTACTGTAAAAATATTAGTTATCACATCTTTAAATTTAGGAAACGACCCAAATAAGGCAACTATTCAAAGTTCTCTAAGCTTGCTACTGCTACTATTTCCACAGAGGGCTCAATGGAGAATATATATCCTAAATTCTCCTTAAGAGAACTTAAGGCCCTTATATAGCAAAGTTAGCCAGATTTTAATATTGTTTCATCTCGTGTCATATATGTCACATCCTTTTTATGGCACCTTGGTTTTGCTTATTATAACCATATGAACTCTAAGTTCTTTATATTTTATTCCTCAAAAACTCTTATGCCATATATTGTCTATACTATCGATAATTTTGTTATGAATATTCAAAGTTTAGGTACTATTCAAATACATAAGTTATGTTTGCATGATACTTTCTTGTTCCTAAACTCTCCTTAAATATTATCTATGTTGGTCAATAACATAAACTTAAAATTATTTTACTTTTTTGATTTGTGATTATACTATTGAATTATAAATAAATGAGAATATTAGGACAGGGCATAAGAATGGACAACCGCTTAAAATTACCTCTCTCATTCTATCATCCAAACATATTGTTGGTACTGTTACATCTCATATATGACACTAACTTCTTCGTTATCTTTCCAATCTTAAACTCAGATCATTAATTTCTAATGGTTATTAGAGTAAGGATAAGTATGAAAAACCAATTATATTTCATGCTATCTTTTTAGAAGTCATAATTACATTTTATTAATATTAATTATGCCTTTTCAACTCCCTTTGATTAAATTTATTCTAATGTTTAGGGACTTTCTCCTCATGATATCATGGGTAGTTTATGATATTATATGTTTTTAGTTGATAACTTCTCTAGATATATGAACTTATCTCTGCATCATAGGTCTAAGTTATTTTATATTATAAAACTATTCTTTCACCCATTTTATTAATCTATAAGGAACTATTATTTAAAGATCTTATCTAGGTACCTCTCAGCAAAATGATAGGGATGAAAGAAAACACAGATGCATTTTTTATACCATTTAAGCTCTTATCTTCTCTTCCTCTTATCAAGAAACCTTTTAGGAAAAAGATGCTCATATTGTTGTCTATACTATCAATTGTATCCTTACTCTAGTTATATGCAACAATTTTCCTTATAAATGCTTATACAATCTTGCTCCTAACTACCAAACTCTCAAAGTCTTTAGCATTGCTTATTTTTTCGTCCTCAACCGTATGAATACACTAAACTGGAATCATAAGCACGATTATGTTGTTTCCTAGGATGTGATATAGTATAGAGGGTATAGATGTTAGGAATGATTGTTCCAAAGACTTTGTATCTCGTACTAAGTGACCTTATTAGGAACATCAAATGTTTTCAACTATTTCAAAACTTTGAGTCAAGGAACATTCTTTTTAGTTCTTCTTTTGATTCCATCATATATTTCTTAACAATTCTCTTCAATTATTACTTTCTAATAGTTTTAGTAGTTCGATATAACCTATTTCTAGTCTCATTGCCTTTCTGTTAGTTAAGATTGTGGATCCATTACCTCCTATAAACAATCCTTCGTCATCTAATCAATTATTAGAACTTCCTGCTCCTTAACCTATTGCTTGATGTGCTAATTAAGTAGTCATCCTTCTGTCTAACTTTGATATGTTCATATTTATTCTACTATTGTTTTTAGACATGAACCTCGCACCTATCGTAACGTAGCTTTGACCTTCTTTAGTGAAAAGCAATAATAAAAGAACTATAAGCACTTACTACCACCAATACTTAAAATGTGGTTGATTTACCTTGGATAAATCTATTGTTAGTTGCAAATGGATCTATAAAATCAAGATTCCAACTGATGGTTTACTTAAGCGATACAAACCTTGATTAGTTACTGAAGGATTTACCTAGAAGTATGGTATTAACTATAAAGAGACATTTGCTCATGTAGCTCGTTTAACTTCAATCCACAGCCTCATTGCAATTATTGCTAATAAGCCATAGTCATCGTTTATATAGACGTCAAGAATGTCTTCCATAATGGTGATCTTATAGAAAAAGTGTGCATACAACTTTCAACTAGTTATGATCATCCATCTAACAAGGTTTATCATCTTCATAAAGCCTTATATATACTAAAAACAAGTTCCTCAAGTCTATTTTTCCAAATTTAGCTCTATTAACCACCTTAACGTTCATTCTAGCTCCTATAATCAGACCTTGTTCATTTATAAAAAGACTCAAGGGTACACTATTCTTCTCCTTTATATTAATGATATGATAGTTACTCGTGATACCATTCAAGGTATTTCTACTCTCAAATCGTTTCTACATTAATAGTTTAAGATAAAGAATTTAGGTAGCCTGAGTTAACATTTGGAACTTGAAGTTTCGTTTTATAAATCTAAATATTATCCATCAAAAGAAAACTATATCAAATAACTTATCTCTTGTGCTAGAATCACTATTACCAAGACTATTAACGCTTTAATTGAATGAAATATTCATCTCTATACTACTTATGGGACTTTCATCAATGTTGATACTTTTTATTTCCATTTAGTTGATGCTCTTCTATACTTCATTGTCTCTCATTTTGATATCGTTCATGTTGTTTGTATTGTTAATCAATTCATATCAACCCCTTATACCACTAACTTTTTTTTATGCTTCTCATATCCTTTGGTACAAAAAAGGTATTCCTTTTTGTGGACTTCAGTTTTGTTTTTCATCTCCCTTAGAGTTACAAGGATCAGTCCTGAATCATAAGAGGCCCTCCTAAAACTTTTCTATGCACACTCACTCATTCCTGCACAATATAATTGACATTTTAAGTCCATCTTTCTTTATAAATTTCTACTCATAAGGACACTAAATAACGGTTGTATCAAAGAAGTAGAAGAGGCTATTATTTCTTTATCTTCCAAATTTAACATTAACTTTTAACGTTAACTTTTTTATGCTGATCTATTTATAAATTTCTTTCAACCATTTGTCAAGCTGCTTTTTGACCATAAGGTTATAGGTTCAAGTCACGGAAATAACCTCTTTGTAAAAATACAAAAGAAAAGTTGCATATATTATAACCCTCCTCAGACCTCTGTAAAGCGAGGAGTATTATGCACTAGGTACGTTGACTTTTTTCATTTATAATTTTTTTCAAGCATTTGGCTGTATTTTTTACGCTCTAATTTTTTTATTTCCATCAGCATATAAATCTAAGATACGTTAACTCAAGAATTGGCAACAAAGCATTTTCATGGT
>JANVCL010000002.1:24176384-24191695 GCA_026546855.1 Erythroxylum incrassatum | reverse complement strand
AGGTTAACAGTCGTAATTGCTCCTTAGTTTTGACAAATAGAAACAATCTGAGTAAAAACGACAATAACAACAATGCAAAGTAGACTCTGTCAGAGGTTTTGGTTTTAGGGTTTACTGCAAGTAGAGAAATAATAGCCTCTACAAAGTGAATTTTGATCATATGGAGATGTCCACGTCACTAAATTGGCAAGATCATTTAATAGAGTGAGATATGCGACTCTAACCTAAAAAATTTCTTGTTGAGTGTCCTAACCATGTTAAAGGTGGATAAATAAATTCTGTCCAATATTGAGAAGTAGATCAGACGACTTAATCAGGGACCACAGCAACTCATCACCGAGAGTACGGAATGTGGGGTGTTGACGCCGGAAATTGACCACCATCCACCAACATCAATCACAATGGAGAGGAGGGGCATTTAGTCATTATTAGTATTGTGCCCCTGAGTGGACCGCAGCTTAAATCTCAAATCTTTTCCAAGCAACTTCAAGGGTCCTGCATAGTGGGATATTTAATGGCATGTCCCCTTTAACCAGTTGCTCGAGTCGTCCAACTAAGGAACTTTTGTTCTTGATTTGACCTTTGGCTTTCACAGCAACTGGGTTTTTAATCGAAGTTAGATCTTTCACATGTCATGCCACCAAGTGGGTTGTTACCGTTTCACTTCAGACGTCGAAGGTAAAGATAAATAGCTAGATAAAACTGCCAAATCTCTATCATCAAGAAACAATTAAAAGAACGAGGATAATCTTGAAAGTTAATGGATCAAGTAAATAAGAAAAGAGAGAGAGAGAGAGAGAGAGAGAATGGACAGAGCCAACTTAGAAAGTTAGACTGGTACAGTGAGACTACTGTCCAAATCTTTGCAGCTGCAAGCTCCATTACTTAAAGAAGAGGGATCATAATTCAAATAACAGTAAATATATATGATACCTATTGGCACATGTGTTTGCTAATTTCTGGTCCTCATTTATAAATTACATTTTAATGTATATGCAATCACATTTCAGGGTTCTCATATTATTAGGGTATAAAGTATTGCCGAGATATAAAAATATTGTTCATTCAATCATAATATATTACTAACTATCTTTTTTCTAACTCCTAAAAACTTCAAGCTTCGATTTTTTTCTATCTTTACGTTTTGGTCTTTTTCATGAGAAATTTTCAAGTCATTCACAAAACATGTTTATAGTTAAGTTATGTCTGTATGTGGTTAGTAGTCTTCTTTTAATTTTACTTTTGATACAATTTGTTCTAATTTTTAGTTTTTTAATTTTAAATTTGCATAATTCATTATTAATGTTAATATAATATTTTTATTATTGGTAATATGAACTAATATTTTATTTTTAATATATATTTTAATTACTAAAATTCAATCCAAATAAATTATTTATTAAATTGAAAAACAATAAAACGAAACATGTCCTCAACTAGCTGTATTAATTTGAACTAGACTATGTTATCATTGTCTAAGCAGCTGTGTCCAAGGCGGGAACAAATTTTCTGTTCCGTCAACAAATTTCTATCTTTTAATGAAATAAGATAGAAATTAGTTGACGGAACAAGCTTAGGATTAGATGAAATTTAATTTCCTAAGCTGTATGCAATCCTATTCTGTCACATAATCATTTACTGTAAAAAGCTGCCCAAAATCTCGACCTTGGACTATGGTTTCACAAATTTCTCCTTTTGCATTATAAAATCAATTTTCTCGAATAGATTAAGAATTTCACTCATAGGAAAATGGATAAGCTCCATTTATAAATAGATAATGTTCTTCATGCTTCCTACATGATTTCATACTTATGATGCGAGAATGAGACATCAAAGTTAATGTAATTCTAGGCTTGACATTTCAGTGCCCGTTAAATCATTCATCTTTTGACGGTACATTGAAAGTTGCTTCGCTGACGCTGAGTGGGCCATTGATATCTTTCAAGTTTATTTCAAAATTAAAGGTTACATATGGACTTTATTTATTCTATCATGATACCATCCAGGATTAACTCCACTACAAGTGCAATTATACCATCCACTATTAACTCCACTACAAATCTCATTATGTCATTTCCTACTTTTTTCCCCTCTGTTTTCTTTCGTTTAGGTCATGTTTGCAACAATTAATAAGGAGAATTGGTTAAAGCTAGAAAAAAATTTAAGTTATAAAATTAAAATAATACAACATATTCAAGCAGTAAATGTTGGAGAGTCTGTGTTTATTTTGTTAACAAAAAATATACATATTTATCTATCTGATGATAAGAAAAAAATACCTTTTGGGTAGTTTGATTTTATTAAAATGATTATTTATAATTGTATGTGAATAATAATAATAATAATAATTGCAGTGGGACATAGGTGTGTCAAAGCATATGTCCATATTCTATAAAGATATAGTGAGTTACATAATTTGGAACACATGCATGTCAAAGGTTGTATTTATGTACGCAAAAGAAATAAATATATATATGGCTTGGAACATTTGTCATATTCACAACGGACAACGTTATCTAGAAACATATTTTTGGGGGATTTCAAATTATAGAAAGAAGCTAAGGCCTATTAGAATCATGTTTTCAGTTAGTAAAGAGTTATTTGAGTAAAGTTGCATCAATTAGAATTCACAATTAATTATACTTGTTTAGTAAAGAGTTATTTGAGTAAAATTGCATCAATTAGAATTCAAAATTAATTATACTTGTATAATCCTTGTGACAATTAATTATACTTGTATAACCCTTGTGTGTGTGTGTGTGTGTGTGTGTGCACGCGCGCATGTGCGTGTGTGTGTGTGTGTGCCACTATTGATGCATAGTGTGTACTCAGTTGCTTTTGGCTCTTGAGGGCATAGGCACACCCAATTAGTCGAATCTTGATAAAAATCTTCATATGATGATTCTTTTATACAACTCTATTATTGTTGCACATTATTTTTCAACAATTTTTGCTAGAGCATAGTTAAGGCAATAATGACTTATGGTCATAGAATTGGGAAGATTGTAAGATTTGAAGTGGAGAAATTCAATAGAATTGGGAACTTTGACTTATGGCAACAAAGAGTGAAGGGCTTGTTAGCGTAGCAAGGCATGTTCAAGGAGATATGAAAAATAAGTCAAAAGATATGGATGAGCTCAAGTGAGAAGGATTAAAAGTACAAGTATTTTGAAATTTTGAACCATGCAACTTTGTCTAATAGACGAGGTTATGTACCATGTCATAGAGATATAGAACAAGCTAGAGAGTTGACACAGACTGAGATCTCTCACAAATAAGTTGTATGTGAAGCAAAAATTATACACGCTAAATATGTAAAAGGAAATAGATCTAAAATAGCATATTAGTACATTTAATTAAATAGTCAATGACTTGTTAAGATTCAAGGTAACTATTATGAATAAGAATCAAGTAATAATTCTACTTTATTCTTAACTTCTTTTTTATGAACATTTGGTGACCACACTTACAATGGATAATGAGACAATTGGCGTAGAGGTCATCATCTCTACATTATTGCATCTATTCAGATATTGTTTGAAAAGCTGCACACTTTAGAAGATGCAACTGACATATTGATAAAGTCGAATATTATGGATAAGCTCAAGTGTTTCTTGAACTTAATTAATGTCTTAAGGTGTTAGATATAGTCATAACCTAGCCTATATAGAGTATATTCATCAAGATGAAGAATGTTGTTTACAATTCATATACATAGATGTCTAATATTGGAGGCATTTTTTAAAATGTGTTGACTGAATATGATATATTTGCTAAAGTGGTGATTATTGTGTATATTGTGCATAGCTCATATACATGAATTTAATCTTGGACTATTTTTAAAATAACATGAGCATTTCTCAGAAGTATTTGAGTGAACATGATTGTGTGACAAGGAGTGTTTTTCTCTTGGATACAAAGATGACAAATGATTTGGTGTTATCAACTTTATAGTTAAAAATAGTCTTAACATATCAAAATTTTGGCATTATTTTGTCATCTATTTACAATCAATTTAAATCCTATTAGGATAAAAAGAAAATAAACATATCCCACTATTATGCATAACATAAATCTAGATTATGTTTAAATTATGGTAAAAACTATAGATAGATTAAATTTTAAAAAAATTAGGCTTCCATTGGGCTCAAACATAGTATTTTCAGCCTAAAACTTGAAAAGAAATATGAAGCCTAATTGAGCTTAAGTTCAGGCCCAAAAATGTTAAACTTAATACGAAATCTATTTATCAATCTAATATCAATCATGAACTTATATAAACGAAGATAATATCAAGATATAAACATTTTATTTTATATTTGTGTTTGAATAGGTTATTGTACATTTAAATAATCTCATCAAATTTCAAAAAATTTCCTTAAACTTTTGATTGATATGTATAAAATTTATTTAAAACAATATAGGCAAGGTGTTTATACACATTTGCTAATACAGATAACTCTTAATGAGTCAAAGAATCTAGATATATATGAAAGCTTACTTAAGTAGCTATTAGAGATGTGGCAGTTACTTATGGTAACTTTATTAGACATCTTCATTATAAATACAATAGATGTGACAACTATTTATGATAATTTTATTAGAAATTCTAATTATAAGTCTAATAAGTACACTACCCACACTAATAGGGTATCATTTTCTTGAACTTTAGCCTATTTATTTAGATCATTTATTAAACTACTTTATTATATTTTATTATATAAAATTTAATATTTAGACTTGATTTTAGAAACTACACAATTAATAAATATTCAAAAGGAAATTTTCTACCATTTCCTCTTTTGAACAAATATTAATTAATGTACTTGTGATATCGAAAAATAATAAAGATTAAGAGTATAAACAAAACCATATTGATTGGCCTTTGGAAAACTATTTCATTCAAAGATAATCATAGTCCATTATTCCTTCTTATAACACTTTTAATATTAGAATATATCATAAAGATGTTTTATATATGACACAAATCTAACATAACCATATAAATAACATGAAAAAGAAAATGGAGTGTGGTAAACAACAATGATACTTAAATGTTCTAAAATGTACCATGTCTCATTTTTATCTCATTTTCTTAAACTTTATACTAAATTGTAATAAAGAATATGATTTCTCTAGTTGTAAGCTAAACTGGATTAGAGAAATCCTTCGTAGGATTAAAAGATTTATATCTCTCTGTCTAATAAAGTCGTATATCTCTCGAGTTACTTACACGAGATAAGAGATATAAAATCAAAGTTAAACCATAAATATGCCTAATGTCCTATCATATGCTTAAGATTGATGCAAATCTTAAGATCACCAACATTGTGACAATGCAAAATTACTTGTACCATTGAAAAGGAAATGTTGGTCAACAATATATACTAAGAAGTTATAATATATCATAATAAATTTATATCCCCAATAAAAAGTTCTAAAGGGAAAGTTGTGTACAAGTGATGACTCTCACAAAGTGGGGAGCCTTGTGTACTGGGTCAACCCTCCTCTCTTTCACCTTCATTATCTAGACATTATTCCAAAGACAATCTCTCTTCACAAGAGACCAATGTTTTATAAAATTCTTAATTTTTCATATAAACCTTTAAAACACGCTCTCAATGCATAAAACACACTCTTAATGCATGCTCTTTATAAGAGATCCATTAAGTTTTGAGATATGTCCTTATGAATCCAAATACTAAAACAAAAGATGCTTCAATAAGACCTTTGATGTCAAAATGTTGGGAAAACATTTACTTAGTCTCATGTAACATATCCAAGTGATTTGATGTGAGTAAGACATCATCTACATATAGAAGTAAAAAAATGTCCTTGTTAGTATTGACCTTATAGGGCAAGCATCTCTCAAATTTATTTCTCATAAAGATGAATTAGGTAATTACCTCATCAAACTTTAAGTACTGCTGAAGAAAAACTTGCTTAAATTTATAAGGATTTTATCAATTTACAAATCAGATGACTCTTATCATCCTCTTAAAACTCTTTAAACTATACCATATAGACCTCCTCATGAGGGTATCCATTTACGAAGGCAATTCTACATTCATATGATGTAACTCTATATCATAATGAGTTACTATTTTCATGATAACTTTAAAAACATTTTTGAAATATATAGGAGAGGAAGTGATATTAAAATATGTTCCTTCTTTTATAGTGAAATCCTTGACAACCAATTTAGTTTTAAATAGCTTTATGCTACCTTGGGAATCCTTTATGTTATTATAAACTCATTTATAGTCAATATGTTTGTATTTTTAAAGTAAATCAATCAATTCTCATACCTAATTTTGCTTTATAACTTGGATTCTTTTCGTTACATCTCACCATGAATATGTATGAGGACCATAAAATAATATTTGAAAAAAAATATCCAATGTTGTAGTCATTCTCACTAAGATAAACTATATAATTAGATGACAAAATGGATGTCTTTAATTCAACATGTTTAACATTATCAAGTACATAATATGCTAACCATAACTAAATAGAGGAAGGATATGCAACTATAGATTATGTGCTTTAATATCCTATAAAGTTTGAGAATGGTCTATCTCATCTAACACATCATACTCCATAAATTTTGTTATTTGTGACTATAATTTTTTATTCTACTTCTCTACGATAGAACTTGTAGCCTTTATAATGATATGGATAATAAACAAAATGGTAATCAATAAAATAAGATTTTATTTTATTTTCTTAATGATTATACAAATATACCTAGATAAGGAAGTCATAAACTCAAAGGTGAGTGAAACTAGGTTTTCAGCCTTTGCATAACTCAAAAAAGTGTTTTAGGCACTTATTTGCTTGGGTACTTATTTAGAATATAAAAAGCAATCTTAAGAGACTCACCCTAGAGGTAATTTATAGCATACTTTTCATCATATCCTTTTAAGGTGCGATTGTAACATCTCAGGTCACCCACTTACAGATATTGTCCGCTTTGGGCCTTGGCCCAAGCAACCTCTCACGGTTTTGCTTTTGCCGAGGCCTTCCCAGGAGGTCACTCATCCCAGGACTACTCTCACCCCAGCACGTTTAACCTCGGAGTTCTGATGGGATCTGGTCCATTAGGCCATGAAAAACGCGTCTGTAAGGGAGAGGTATCCGTACCTTTATAAGGCGTACGTCGTTCCCCTCTCCAACCGATGTGGGATCTCACACTCTCCACCCCCCTTAGGGCCCAGCCCTCTTTAGGGTCCAACTAGTTGGCACAATGGTTCAGGTACCGGCTCTGATACCACCTGTAACATCTCATATCACCCGCTTACAGATATTGTCTGCTTTGGGCCTTGGCCCAGCCAAGCCCTCACAGTTTTGCTTTTCTCGAGGCCTTCCTAGGAGGTCACCCATCCCAGAACTACTCTCACCTGAGCTCGTTTAGCCTTGGAGTTTCGATGGGATCTGGTCCACTAGGCCATGGAAAACGCGTCTATAAGGGAGAGGTATCTGTACCCTTATAAGGCGTACTTCGTTCCCCTCTCTAACCGATGTGGGATCTCACACTGTCCACCTCCCTTAGGGCCTTGCCTCTTTGGGGTCCAGCCTAGCTGACACAACGGTTCGGGTACCGGCTCTGATACCACCTGTAACATCCCAAGTCACCCGCTTATAGATATTGTCCGCTATGGGCCTTGGCCCAGCCAAGCCCTCACGGTTTTGCTTTTCCCGAGGCCTTCCCAGGAGGTCACTCATCCCAAAATTTCTCTCACCCGAGCATGTTTAACCTCGAAGTTCTGATAGGATCTGATCCATTAGGCCATGAAAAACGCGTCAGAGTAGTTCTGGGATGGGTGAACTCCTGGGAAGGCCTCGGGAAAAGCAAAACCATGAGGGCTTGGCTGGGCCAAGGCCCAAAGTGGATAATATCTGTAAGCAAGTGATCTGGGATGTTACAGGTGGTATCAGAGCCAGTACCCGGGCCGGTTGGACTGGCAGGAGGCTAGGCCTTTCCCTTACAGACGTGTTTTCCATGGCCTAGTGGACTAGATCCTACCAAAACTCCGAGGTTAAACGTGCTCGGGTGAGAGTAGTTAGGGGATGGGTGGCCTCCTGGGAAGGCCTTAGGAAAAGCAAAACCGTGAGGGCTTAGCTGGGCCAAGGCCCAAAGCGGACAATATTTGTAAGCGGGTGATCTGGGATGTTACAAGTGGTATCAGAGTCGGTACCCGAACCATTGTGCCAGTTAGGTTGGACCCCAAAAAGAGTTGGGCCCTAAGGGGGGTGGAGAGTGTAAGATCCCACATCGTTTGGAGAGGGTAATGAAGTACGCCTTATAAGGGTACGGATACCTCTCCCTTACAGACGTGTTTTTTATGGCCTAGTGGATCAGATCCCATCAGAACTCCGAGGTTAAGCGTGCTCGGGTGAGAGCAATTTTAGGATAGGTGACCTCCTGAGAAGGCCTTGGGAAAAGCAAAACCGTGAAGGCTTGGCTGGACCAAGGCTCAAAGTGGACAATATCTGTAAGCGGGTGATCTGGGATGTTACAGCGATTCTATCTTTTGATGACATTGATATGTTAAAGCCTTCCTTAAATAGTGAACTTACAACTACTGCACAATAATTAATAACATATATCCATATCAAGAATAATTATCAATAGAAATAAGAAAATATCTAGAATCACAAATGATAAGTGAGTATAGCCCACAGATATAAATACGAATGATTTTAAGAAGATCAAAACTGTGAGTTGATTGTTTTTTCTTAATTTTGGTCAATTTAACTATATAACAGTTGGTACTTATATTTAGTTATTGAAACCAAGAGTGATAATAAAATTTTTAATTATCAAGGTTTCAACTATCTTCTCATAGATGTGCCCCAGTTTCTTAAGTTACAACATTGGCAACTTTTTTTATTAAAGATCTTTTAATAATAACGTAATCAACAATATATGAAGAAAAATAGATAGCATTATGAATTAAAAACACATTCTATATAAATTATATGATAAGAAAGTTGTACCAACTTTCTTTTATCAAAAGATAATTTTACATTTGAATTTTTATATTAAAAATTATAATCTTTTTATCCAAAAACAAATATAAGGATAAATTTTCATTTGTATGACATCATAAAGAAGATGTCTTGTAAAACAAGTTTAAATCCTATATCAAGATTGAAATAAAAAAATTCTTATGAAATCTACATTATTTTATTCATTATTGCCAACCATCAGTTTTCACTCATCTTTATTTATCTAACTCATACATATAAATCCTATCATCATAGAAGCGTCATGATTAGAGACTCTAATATTTAGCAATTAAGAACCTAATATGGCTACAGTAACATTTTATTCATGAATAACAAGAACCAAACAATTATTACCCAATTGATCCTACTTTTTAAACTTTATATTTCATGCAGACTTATTTATTAAGCTATTAACCTTTTATCATGCAATTTAATCAAAGATCATTGTCTGGTAAAAATTATTATCATATATTAATATCTTTTTTAA
Organism: Erythroxylum incrassatum; assembly: GCA_026546855.1. Lineage (NCBI taxonomy): Eukaryota > Viridiplantae > Streptophyta > Magnoliopsida > Malpighiales > Erythroxylaceae > Erythroxylum > Erythroxylum incrassatum. The sequence continues at coordinate 24,182,196 of JANVCL010000002.1, read as the reverse complement.
GACTATCAACACCTAACCATAGTTGATTAACTAAGATCTTTTCTACTTAAAAACTTAAGATTGCATGAAATCATACATGAAATAATATCAATTGCATGATATGTTACTATCTTTCTAAGTCGCAATTGCATAATATAATATCTTGAAAATATTAATTAAAGAAATAATTAAATACATAATTAAATCCAGATAATTAATAATCAAATTGCATTAAATAAAGAATCAAATCATAAAATACATCCTAAGGTGCATCCCACTTAGGTACTAAACAAATTTAGTTCATAAAGATAGAAAACATAGCCCAAGATTCGAAAGAAGAATTACAAACAAGAAAATTTTTATATATCCCATTTTTTCTAAATAAAATCCATTGAAACTTTGATAGCAATATGCTTTTTATTCAGATCTTTAAGTCAATCTTCAAGTCCCAACCACTAAAAAGTTTAAAACTGTGTTCAAAACTCTAACATTATTTATTACCCATTTCAATTGCCTTTTTATACTTCAAAATTAGGAATTTTAAACTAGACACAGCCACCTACTTGACAGTGTATAGTGACTGTGTTCCTTAATATCACTTCAAAACTCAACATTTATGCAAAAACACTGTTATAGTAACTTGCACGGGCAGTAGACACATCCATGTTTATCATCACACAGGTGTATCTAATCTTAACAATTTGGACTTGAAAATTTGAGAAAATGTCAGTCGGAGCCTAAGCTTGGCCTAAGGCCCAACTGACATCTTTTTTCTTTAGAAGCAAACTAAATTCATTTAATTTTGTGAGGAAAAAAGTATAAAATGAAGTTGTTTTGCTTTAGGATTTCTTTCTTCCTCTTCACCTCTATCACTTATAGTTCTCTTTCTATTCTCTCTCTCTCATAAGTCACCACTGCCAAGTTGTTGACGCTGTCAACTCAGTCCTTAGCAGTTGCCACTCTTTTGTTGCACCAATCACCAGTTGCCACCCTGCCTACCCCTTCCCCCTCCAACCGCAACTATCCCTGCCTCATTTTCCTTGCCACCCCTTTATATCGCCGCCTGCTACCATACCACCGTGTTTTTTAGCTTATCTTCACCACCTACCTAACACCAACAAGGTAAAATACACGTAATGTTTTGTGAAATACTAGATTCTAGAATTGTTGTCCTCAACGAGGTGTTTTCACGAACTTACACGGATATGTATATGACAATGTAAGTCACTACGTGTTTCACGAATGTATGTAACTGCGTAATTTCACAAAAACACATACATGTTTGTGTGCGTTTTTTACATGATCACAATGACTTACATGGTCATATACACGCCTATGTAAGTGACAATGTAAGCCACTGATTATTTGATTAACTGATTATGAATATGAATTACATAGATATTAATCATGACATTATTCAATTATGATTATGAATAACATCTATATTTATATATTGATTGTTTCAAATAGATGAGCATATTCCTTCGGTAGAGATTTTTAATCTTATACCAAGTAAAGATAGAAATTCAAATTGAAGTTAATCAAAAAATGAAGTTTTGAATCACTTCAATAAGACTAGATCAATGGACGGAATAAAAAAAGGTAAATGTAAATATTGTTAGAAGATGTTAAACGGGAGTTCAAAAGGTAGAACCTCTCATTTAAAGAGATGTGTGGATTTGTGTAGTAAAAAGAAGATGTTATTAGGAGATCAAACATTTTTTACCCCTAACCTTATGAGAGAGAATAAAGAAATGACTGCAACATCTTATAACACTAACAGATCAAGATTTTTTATAGTTTCTATGATAATCGGTGATGAACATCCACTATCAATGGTTGATACAAAAAGATTTAGGATTTTTTGCAACTCACTACAACTGACCTTCAAGGTTATCAGTCAGAATACATTTAAGAAGGACATTACAAAGATATACGAGGATGAAAAGAAAAAATTTTAGGAACATGGTCGAGTATTGAAGGACAGATTGCCAATACAATAGAAATGTGGACAACCAATAACCAAAAAAAGGGTTATATGGCAGTGACAACAAATTATGTTGACAATTTCTAAACTTTACGCAATAAACTTTTGAGGTAATATATATTCTTTAATATTGTTATCATTTACTTTTTCATTATGTTATAATTGATGTTGGTAATATTTATACATGATAGGTTCATTTATGTCACATATAAGTGAAAGGTTGGAAATTGTTGTTGGAAGATTGTTTAATAGATTTTAATATTTACAGCAAATTATCCGCCATAACAATCAACAACTATAGCACAAATGATGCTATCATTGAAAAGTTGAAGAATAAGATACAGGTTTGGAGTTTCTGGGTTGGTGGAAGTTATTCCATATGTGTTGTTTTGCGCATATTTTAAACTTAACTGTGAATGATGGATTGAATATGATAAAGGAAGGAATAGATTCAATTTGGAATAATGTAGTATATTGGAGTTCAACACCTAAAAAAGTTAAGAAATTTGAAGAAACCACACGACATCTACACATTTTGAGGACAAAGATGTCAGTTTTAGATTGTTAAACCAAATGGAACTCAACTTTCAAGATGTCAGAGTAGACAATTTAATATGTTGATGTGTTTACTACGATGAGACAACGAGATTTTTAGTACACTTGCATGCCTACAGAAGACCAATGGGAGTTGGTTAGAGAACTTTGTCTGAAGTTGGAATTATTTTATAATGTGATTGAATTATTCTCCAGAAGAAAATATCCAACTTCGTACTATTGCTTTAGCACTATGTGTGAGATTAAAAAAATCTTTATCTAATTAGATTCTTGATTCCAATGAGGTTATTCAAATTATGGCAAAGTAGATGATGGAGAAGTTAAACTTTATTGGTACGTGGTTGGACATATTGTTACTATCTTATTTGTGCTAGACCTAAGATACAAGATGGAGGGGGTTAATTTTATATATAATGTGATGTGCGGTGATCAAGCTCAAAAGTATGTAAATGTCATTAAACAATTATGGTATAATTTGTTTAATGATTACCAACTCAGAATGGGCAAAATTTATGATCAGGATTGCAGTAATTCAGAATGTTCAACTCCAACTTCGATTTTAGGTTCAGACTCATCTTTCAAGAGTAGCTTGTTACTTTCACTTTCAAAATTTATGAAAGAAAAAAGGGCTAGGAGTTTGTACAATATGATGGAATTAGATAAATATTTGACAGAAGATTATTTGGCTCAAGTTGAAGGTGTACAGTTCGATGTACTATTAAAATCGAAGAGTTATGGAAATAATTTTACGATCATGTAAATAATTACACAGGTCACAAGACCTATTAGTAATTCCATCATCCACTGTTGCTTCGAAATTTTCTTTTAGCATTAATGGTCAAGTTATTATTCCTGATCTGCTTGACTTTATTATCGTACTATGGAAGCCTTTATGTGTGCCTAAAATTAGTTAGATGAAGAAGATATTAAAGGTAAATTTTTTTCTTTTTCATATATTAATTTTATCTAATTTTATATATTATCTTCCCTTATATATTTTTAAAATTTGTATATTAATATAACCAAAAGTACTATTGTGGAGGTGACTAGTCACACTTATCGATCAAGTGGACATTATTTTGATAAAATATGCGAAGATGCAGGTATATTTAGTTATTTATTAATTATTATCATGTCTTTAATATTCTTTTAATTTTAATATTACATTACTAAATATAATATTTGTACATATAGAAGAAGAGATGCAAACTATTGACGATCCTTACTACAACAATTAGTTGCTCTCTTAGTCTGTCTAGTCTCTACCTAGTACACTCTCCAGTCTCCAGTCTCCAGTCTCCAGTCTCCAATCTCCATTTTCCAATCTCCAATCTCCAACCTGCAGTCTCCAGTCTCCATTCTCTGACTCTCCAATCTCCATCATGCTTTTATCATGATTTTTTAAATTATATTAATTTTGTAAAATGATTTGGATGAACATTTTTGATAAATTAAGATTGCTATAATTAATTAAATTGATCACTTCAACTATAATCTTTTTCTTTTATTCCCTATAATCCTATCCTCCTTCATTAATGAATTTGGTGCCTTATTCATTTTATCAATATATGTACTTTTATATATTCATTCATTATAAAATCTCAATTTTTATTAATCAATTGAAAATTGAAACTTCAATTAATTGAATTGATCACTATACTTATAATCTTTTCTTTCATTTCCTTTAATAATATTCTCTTTTGTTAATGAATTTGGTTTCATCTTATTCATTTTATCAATATGTACATTTTATATATTCATTCATTATAAAATCTCAATTTTAGTTAATTAATTGAAATTCATAACTATAATTCATTCAATTGATCACTTCAGTTATAATCTTTTTTCTTTCATTTCCTATAATCTTATCCTCCTTTATTAATGAATTTGGTTTCTTTTTGTTCATTTTATCAATATATGTACGTTTTATATATTCATTCATTATAAAATATCAAATTTTATTAATCAATTGAAATTCGTAACTACAATTATTTGAATTGATCACTTCAATTATAATTTTTTTCTTTCATTTTCTATAATATTATCCTTCTTCATTAATGAATTCGGTTTCATCTTATTCATTTTATCAATATATGTACATTTTATATATTCATTTATTGTAAAATCTCAATTTTTAATAATCAATAGAAATTCGTAAATATAATTAACTAAATTGTTCACTTCAATTATAATATTTTTCTTTCATTTCCTATAATTCTATCCTCCTTCATTAGTGAATTTGGTTCCATCTTATTCCCCTGGTCAATATAGGTACGTTTTATATATTCGTTCATTATAAAATCTCAATTTTTCTTAATTAACTGAAATTTGTAATTATAATTAATTGAATTAGTCACTTCAATCATAATCTTTTTCTTTCATTTCCTATAATCTTATCCTCATTCAATAATGAATTTGGTTTCATCTTATTCATTTTATCAATATATTTATGTTTTATATATTCATTCATTGTAAACTCTCAATTTTTATTAATCAAGTGAAATTCGTAACTATAATTAATTGAATTGAGCACTTCAATTATAATCTTTTTCTTTCATTCCCTATAATTTTTTCCTCCTTTATTAATGAATTTGTTTTCATCTTATTCATCAAATCAAAATAAATACGTTTTATATATTCATTCATTAAAAAATCTTAATTTTATTAATCAATTGAAAGTTATAACTACAATTAATTAAATTGATCACTTCAATTATAATCTTTTTTAATTTCCTATAATATTATCCTCATTTATTAACAAATTTGATTTCATCTTGTTCATTTTATCATTATATGTACGTTTTATATATTTATTCAATATAAAATCTCAATTTTTATTAATCAATAGAATTTTATAACTATAATTAATTGAATTGATCACTTTAATTATAATATTTTACTTTCATTTCCTATAATCTTATCCTCCTTTATTAATGAATTTAGTTTCTTCTTAATTATTTTATTAGTATATATACATTTTATACATTCATTCTTTAGAATCAAAATTCTGCACATATATCATAAAGGTAACCGTTTATTCCTCAAACCTAAGCACTAGTTTTTCATCATTAACATCAATAGTGGCAAAAACCTAAAATCAAAGGTAGCTCTATATCTGTTGGGAACCGATCCGAGAACCGGATCCCAAATGGAAAACGGAAACGAAAAACGAAAAATGGTGCGAAAAGTCGCGATTCGGAATACAAATCGCAGTGAATCGGAAAAACAAGTGTCCGACATCCAGTAACGAAGCGTGATCGAAAAACTATGCGAGACGCGTTGGAAACTTTA
>JANVCL010000002.1:24150398-24170865 GCA_026546855.1 Erythroxylum incrassatum | reverse complement strand
AGCTATCAACCCATCCACCTCCATGGCTTCATTTTTGAAAGACCTGGCATTGCGTTCTTTCCAAAGAGAGTAGACTGCTGAGGAAAGGATAATAGGGAAAACAACACATCAGGTGAGATTGTGTACCTCTAGGAGACATTATCAAGAAACTCATTCGCTATGTCTGTGTCCAAAAGTCCATTTACTAGATGGTTAGGAATGGATCTCTTAATGGTCATTAGATATAATATATTAGACCGATCCTAAGGTTCATAGGTTGCTTTATGAGCTCTTAAGCTCGTGCATGTAGGTGGAGATGGCCTATCCGTCCATATGGTCATATCAACCTCAGCTATCCCCATAGCATTCAATACATTCTCTGTCCACTTCTTTGTATTGAAACCAGTCAGGGTTTCAATGGTGACACTGACTTAGTTGACTGAAAAGCTGACTTCAAGATGATAATCTTTAAATCAACACAAATGTAGGATAACAGCGATACTCAAAGCCATTGAATAGTATCTTTATTGAAAATCCGATCACACATATTATGAAACACCTTTAGGATAAATACATAATATATGCAATTAGATCTCCACATAAAAGCGATCAGAGTACAAACTATCAACTCTTATGACACTATCACCTTTGGGAGAATAGATCACTTGAGCAACAACTTTCCTCTATCTAATGTTTTTATTCACATCTCAAAATGTTATGTAAAGCCAACATCTTTGGGCAGAATAACCAAACATAAAATCAGAAACATCCCCCAACATGCAAGCAGAACAATTCTAAATACTGACTTGAAAGGCCACTTTGGTGACTATATTCTTATCAGCACTCAAAAAGTCTACAAATACAAGGAATACATCTTTATGTTATCCTCACATTATTTATGGGCATATGGTATGTAACAATGTTATATCAATAAACGCAAAAATTCGAATGCACAGTCTCATTGTCACACACTAATGCTGAAGACATTCTCTGAAAACTTCATTTGAGACTTTCGTAAAAGAAAAATATCAATAGAGTAACTATCGCGCATCACCGGATACTGAACCGACTACCTAAGACACGAAAACTTCATGTATCTTCATTATGACAAGTTTGTTGCACAAAAATTCACTCAAAAATAGCTTTAGAATGTCTTAATTCTTTTTCCGATCGACTATCATGCAATCCCGAACACTGAACATAAGACCCGAGACCTAAAAAACTTGAAGTATCTCCCTCATGTGATCTCAGAAGCATAAAAATTCACTCGAAATCAAATCCAGAATACCTTAATTCATTTTTCTGGAGTTAAACTTTAATTTTATTACTAATGTAATAAATCCAAAAATATGGGAAAAACTTACTTTATAAATTTTCCAAATTTGGAAATTAACCCAAAACACCTCGGGGCACCTTTCCGGGAAATATGAAATTTTTGTGTTTTCTTTTTAAATACTATAGCAAAATCCATACGGCTGACATCAGCTGTTGACGTGGCCTACCATGTCACTGGGGGTGGCGCGGGAGCAGCGCATACGCTGCACATACACGAGCTAGTGCGCACCAAAAGCATCTAGAGAGTGCGTGTCACGCGCTCCCCACGGGCAAACGCTCACCCGTTGTTTATTGAAAATCAAAAAATGCAATTAATAGTTGTCTAACTTTATAAGAAAGGACAAAATTGTCCAACACTTAATCCTACAAACTTACAAGTTTTCCAAGCCCTCTAATGTCACCATAATAAGAAGTTTTTGAGTTGGATAGATAGAGGTATCCGTCGAAATAATCTGCGAGCACCAATAAGCACCAGAAACCTCAGTCCTGATAGCAAACATTAAAGCTTGACTTGCCCTTTCACCATCTGCACTAATTAGCTTGAGTTTTACAACTTCACAGCGACAATATGACTGATATGGTTATAACTGCCTTCTTCTTTTTTTCTGGATGAGAAGTCTTAACAAAGATCTGCCTTCAATTACTTCTGAGTTGGAACGGTGTTATTAAGGATGGAACCATGTGACCCTAAAAACAGCTTCGACAAACTCTTTTTAATGGACCTCTTCTCCGCAAATCACGACTTGAATACAATAGTAATAGAATCAATTCTTTAACCTCAAATGTTAGACGACGTTCAGTTGTCAGTAGACTTGAACTACTAGAGAGAATGGTCCAAAAGGCAGAAGATGTGATATTTGTTTCAATAGGCACCTTGGAGTTCCCGGAATGGGACCAGCTTGGTGTGTGCATATGTCATTGTTGATGGCAACACTGATATTAGACATTATTAGTTATCTTTGTATCAAAGGTAACTCAAAACATGCAAATGCTCATTGTAGCTTTTTTCAGTTCATCTACTTCAAGCGCCAAGTTCCTGAATTAGATTAAAGTAGACTATAGTTATAAACTATACATGGACAGTCCTACTCCTAAGTCCTAACCCCTTTCCTTCCTTTTTAAAACAGAGCTCATTGTTGGACCATTTTACCTCAACGAAGCCCACCCCAATATCCTCAAGCATTAAGAGTGAGTTGACAAACTAATGTCTTCAACTTGTATTAATAACATATTTAGTAAACCGCAAAACAATAAAATCTAATAGCACTACAAGTGACTCCAGCACTTCAGGAATTCTCCTCCTCCTCTCTTTCCTGATAATACATATAGATATATAAAGTTTCAATCTTGACGAACTTTCGAATAACTTTTCATAGTCGGAGGCTCTTTTCCTGTATTTCTTTTTCCAACTTTTGTAATTTGGGGCGAAGATTGACGAATTTCAAAGGCCATGCTTGAAATGTGATAAGCTTCATAGCAAATACGATGCCTATGGAGCTTTCCCTTGTCTAGCTTTTCATTCACCATTCCACCTTTTGCTGGTCAAGTCTATTCTTTTAAGTTCAAAGAATCAGATTCTAAATATGGGAAAGAACTGTCAGAGCCAGCAAGCTGGGCAAGACAAGTTGATGGATGTGGAAATGAAAGCTTGGAAACATTGTAAGTTTAACGCAGACTTCAAGTCTGGTCTCCAACTACAAAAGCTACTTACAGCTGCGCCATTTCCGAATTTTCGATTACACGCTGTGCCTTTTAGCAGCAAAAATCTTCACGCTTGGAAGCTGCCCAATAAATATACTTCCAACTCTTTGTTCTGACCCGATAGGATGCTGACAATTATTGACCTGTGTTATATTGAAAGAAATCCTAGAAAAGCAATAAATTGGAAGTGAGTGGCTGCTAATTTATGAAAATTAATTACTTATAAACTCATACAAGTGTCTGGAATTGAAACTACACTAGAGAAGCTCAAGCTGAAGAACTACCCGCGCCAACATTCACCAGGAAACAAATTACAAGTTCACCAGCCATACAATGTTACGAACACAAACATCATAGAACTCCAGTATAAGGCGGAACCAGAAAGGTCGTAACATTCATCGTCAACCAGTCTACCACCTGTTTGATCGAGTTTGTTGCAGATCAAACAATGAATTTGCATAGGCACAAAAGTGGCATTAGTGTACATGAGCTCCAACAGACTCCAGACCTAAGATACTTGGAAATTTTGAAATTGCATTGGTACCAACCTCAACAAACAGAACCCAGATCCCAGCATATAAATGTTTCCTCACAGGTATACCACCTCAAGGCATAGTTACAAGCGAGTGCTTCCTAATTTTGATCTTTTGTCCTTATTTGAATAACAAAGCCTTTCCAGCTATGTTACAAGGTTCGTATGCTGCATGAGATGTACTACGTCTACTTCTTAGCTGGATGATGTCACTGAGTCCATAATATTGCCAGTCCCTTAAAGAAGGTGATAATTAGTATAACTTTACATAAACTTGATACTGGAATCAAGTAAAGGAAACCTGGACCCCTCTAGTTATGCCTCGCTATTTGTTAATGGTGAACGCAGACCAGGATGTCAATGACCGATGACAAAAGATTCAACTCATTTGTAACCCGTTACCCTGTATTGAAAGCATAGGAATCTCACTACCCAGAGGTGTAGTAAATTGAGTATGTGTATAAAATTTGCTTCCAGTGTTGGAGACTGTCGATCCATTCCCTGGCTTGATCTGTCAATAAAAGCATGGTTCAAACTGAAATTAAAGATTGCCCTTATTTTGTCACATGAACAAGATGCAATTTATGGATCCAGTGTCTGAACATTGGTAACTCCTCTGTGAACCCATTGACAGGGAGATTACAGTTTATTCTACAAGACATCAGCAGTAGACAGTAAATGTTCAGAGCCAGCAACAAATACAAGAGCTACACAAACTAAATGTGCCAAAATGTTAGAATGCATGAACATACGAAGTTGAACAGTAGCTTGAGCAACCATAAGGTGTATCTATATTACATGCTTCACAACAAGGCTACAGGAATAGTTTCTCTTAACACAACAGAATTCCTGGATTCCACTTCCTTCAATCAAAAGCCTAATGTGCCAGTAAGTGGCTCTCCAGCAATGGATAGACAAGAAAGAGGAGAGGCAGTAGAAGCAAACCCAGGCAGCAACCATTTCCCTGTCCCTACTCTTTCATTGGTGAAGTAGCTAAAAATCATGCATGTGTTTTACTGCACAAATACTGATTCCGTTCTGCTACGTTTGGAAATGTGCATGTACATAAACATTGTTGCAAAAGAGGGCATGCAAACATAAGAAAGATGAAGAGCTAACCTGATTATTTTACACACTTGAGAAAGTGAGAACAGAAGGTGGGGCATCTGTTCTTGGTCCAGAAACTGAACGGTATATATAAACTCTATCAGCCTGACTGTCATCACTCCCCTCTTCCTTCATTACCTCCACATTCAACCTGGGCCTCTCTCTTGCCAAAAATCTACAGCCATTCATTGTCACATTGCAGGCAGACATCCAAAGTGATCTCATGGACTCATACTTCTCCAAACCAGAGAGAAGTGCGGCATTTCCAAAAGGGCAATCCCTTATCTCAAGTTTCCTCAACTTTGGACAACCTCCCAGAACACACTGCATTCCCCAATCACTGCTACCAGCAAAAGCCACTGAAAGAGTTTCTAAATTTTTGGCATACTTCCCAATATACTCAAAGGAAAGGTCAGTTAAGAGACCAGAAATTGAAAGCCTCTGAAGTTTAGTGCAAGTCTTCACCACAGCACCAAAAGCCTCATCCATGGGTTCATTTGTTAAATAATCTGGTTGACCAGGATTCATTATGCAGAGACGGAAATGGGTAAAATCAGGGCAGTTATGCACAACAGTTGCTACAGCAGCATTGGTCATTTGCCGACAAAAGTAGAGAACATAGTGAAGCCGCCGACAACCAAGAGAGACAGCAACAAAACCTGCTTCAGTCACCCCATGAACGATTTCCTCATCAAAGGGATCAGCAGGGTACACTCGGAGTTCCTCAAGTGATGAGCAGTTGGATCCAACAGCCTCCAGTCCTTTATCTTCTACAGTGTCCAGAACCTATCAAAATCCAACTTATAATTCTAAAACTTCATACCGAAGACAAGAAAATCAAAAACATTGGCAGCCACAAAATATGTTCAAACAGAATAACCATCATCAGAATATTCAGATGAATAGATGTGGTTGAATAAGACCAGAACTATCCTAACTATAACAATGTTTCTTACCACCATGTAAGATACACCTTCCATCTATAACTCTGAACAATGATTTCAGAAGTCACAATCCTAAATTTGTATAAAATGGCTAAAAGATCCACGACAATGAAAAGTAGGAAACTATATGAGTGAAAAGTAAGAAATGTCCGTATAGAAGACAAAACAGAAAAAGTTAGAAACAGAGATCTTACCCAGAGACGACGAAGAAATGGGCAGTGACAGAGAATATTAGCAAGTTCGAAACTTTGCAAAGTCGCATAACTCAAGTTTAAGAAAGTTAAATTTGGACAGGCAGGATAGAGGACAGCAAGATAAGGTGCTGTTGCATCCCACAAACCAGAAAGTATATCCAGATTCTTGCATTGATTAAATGCATTTTCAACTTCTGCGTACTGTTGCAAGGTAAGCCGTTGTGAGAAAGATCCAGTGCCAAGCTCTGTTAATTGTGGAGCACATAGAATCAACCGCTGCAGCTGTTCCAAGGAAACACTTTTGTTGACCTTCAGAACTTTCAGTGACTTGCACCTGCTAACAAGTCTCTCGAGTGCGTGAAAGTTGACATCACTATTCAGGTTAGCAAAGTTCAGTACTTCCAATGTCGTGAAGTTTTCAGGGAAACAGCTTAGCCAACTGCCACTCTTATCATTGATGCCATTCTCCTGTATGTCGATCTCAGTCAGATGCCTGAAACACAAGAAACAGAATCGTTATCCAAATGAAACATAGCTTGAAAATGATTTCCAGAATTAAAATTCTCCTGAAATTTGTTTATAATATCATAATATCACAAATAGTTGTACGAATATGGCAGAATGTTTAATGTGCGAATACAAGGAAAGGAAAACAAAAGAGAATAAAAAAACATAATATTGTTCTTGTTTTATGAATATATGGAAGCCTTGGGACCCATTTTGCCATAACTTACAGGAATAACTCATTAAGTACATGTCACTTTCAAGTTAATTAGAAAAAGAAAATCACCTACTGCAGAATTACATAAGCTTTTTTGTTGGTCAGAGAAGGAAAGAAGAAGAGTAGTTTACCTGTCTAGCGAATTATGACCATCTCTAAACAATGTAATTAGCTATATGTTGGCTACTAGAGATCAAGCCAGATGGTGAACAAGCAAAATTTTCCTGATTTTAATTACCACTAATACCTGTTTCTTTTAGTGGGTTGAGGAAAATCTGTTTGGAGAGAGATCAAAAAGGAATTCAATCAAACAAGCTCCAAAATCCCAGAGATATATTTATGGAAACAACACATTTTTAGCTCGTTATAGTGCAGCCCACAACTTATACGATAGACTACAGGTGATGCAAAAGCCAAGAGTAGTCTATATGTCACCACTACCAAGAAAATATAAATGCTAATTACAGAGTCATGACAGTTATCTGAACATTTTAATTGTCATCCCTTACTAAACCAACTACCAAATACAAAAGTGTCTAACTTTGCGATGGATGACAAGTTGAAAATGAAGTTTCCCCGACCCATTAATGTATATAGTTCAGATGTCACATCGTATAAGAGGAAGTCTAGTTACGTAAGAAAGCACCTCAAGAGAATATACGTTCTCATTTCCTTTAAACCATGCTCATTTTATTGTTCAGGGACCATCAGAAAATAAAACAAGTTGATGGGGGAAAAAAAAAAGAAAGGTGAGGCTTTTACTTTCAATTGATAATGGTTTTACTTCCTACAGAAATATGAAGAACTGAGAAGAAACCAAAATCGGATTGAGATCAAAACTACAAGTGGGGTACCAAGAAACCATGCTTTAAAGCACTTTGCTAATAATTCCACGGACAGTACATACCAATTTGCCAGACCTACATCCCACGAAAGCAACTTATCCAATATCGCAAACAGTAGCTTCATAAAGAACAGAAAAAGGGAAAAATCGAGTATACAAAAAGATACCGCCAAGAACAAATTCTGAGTCATTTTCTTTAATCTGAATGCTTAGGTGAATATCCGCACATAAACCAGTTTACCCAATTATGGAATCCGCCAACGAAACAAAAATGGAGGATACATGTACAGAATACAACATCAAGCATATGCCACAGTCCATTAAGTGCGGGTTAAACAGGTCAAGCATCTCATCAAAGAAAAAAGAAATCGGAGTTTTGAAGAAGGAAAAAAGATAAGTCATAGAAACGATCACTATGTAACCATGTATACTTAACACTTCACTTTTACAGGTAAAACAACCAGAAAACTAGCCTATTCTATCTGACACCCTATCAAAACACAAAAATTCTCATCGTTTCTCTCCAACTATAAACTCAAAGAAACCAATCCCTGACTCATATGTCGACAATTCCTTGTAAGGCAACCTAACCGGGAAGAGCAGAGCAGCACAATAGTCAATTGGCGTAAAAATGGTATAAAGTCACCAATCCATAACAACACATTTAACTAGTCAAATTTTGTTTCCTATTTGGTTGCCAAAGAGTTTTTTATTTAATATTACATTGTCTAGAGAGAGAGAGAGAAAGTTTTAAAGACTGAAAAGCATACTTGCAATGGGTGGCAATGGCTGCGAGTCCGTCGGTACTAAACCCATCGCAACTAAGAAGCGAGAGAGCTTTGAAATTTGGAAAATTAAGAGCCAAAAACTCCAAGCTCTCATCGCTTATCGTCATTCTCTTGAGTCTCAGCTCCTCTAGAAACCGATATTTGGAGGAGAAAACCACCAGCCACGAGTGGATATCGGCGCCCCAGTTCTCCGGTACCAGATTGAAATCCGAGAACCGGGGCTTTCCTTTGAGCGTAACGCTCCGTATCCTCGGAAACCGCCGCGCCACAATCTCCGGCGACACAGAGTAGCAATTCCCGATGAACACGTGGGTCCGAGACCACCGCTCCGCGTCGTACCAGTTCTTGCACACCAGAGAAACTGAGCTCCGATCTTTGGTAGACTCCAGCAGAGAGAGGACGCGCTCGAGTATTTCGTCGGGAAACGCCAACGACGACGGCTGAGTTGACTCGGGCAATCCTTTGCTTCTTTTCACTCGAGAATCCATATTGCGGATAAGCAAAAGAGCAGGTACGAGTTCACCAAACAGCGTAAACTAGGATCGAAAGCTAAGGCCTCAGCTACGTGTATGGAAGGAAATGCTGAGCTCCGGATAGTGACCCGAAACAGAAGATCCAATAAAGCGAAAAGAAGTTAAAACCTCAACCGAATCTCTCGCTTTCTAGTTTCTAGATAATGTGAAGCTGTGTGTGTGTGTGAGAGAGAGAGAGAGAGAGAGAGCCAAAGAAGAAAGAAATATTAGGAGCTCACATGATTATGGACAAGCAGAAGCCAGACATGGGAACCAACCAATTGAAAAATCGACCGAATAGTCAATGCACCTCACCCTCAGATGTTTTCTCAAAATTAGGCGGCTGTTTAACGTAGCCAGGGACGGATACTTCATCTTTTGAAAAAAAAAAATATTACGCAGCCTTACCTTTTATTTTAGATAACAGAAAAGCTGTTTCCGCGGTCCATTATCAAAAAATACAAAGAAATCTAACAATAGGATCTCTGTCTAATTTTACGGTGTCTTATTCTGTTTCATAAATTTTAATTATTTATTTATATAAATTTTTTATAGATCTTGTATAAATAAATATGGGACCGATATAAATAAATAGTTGAAATTTATAAAATAAAATAAAACATTATAAAACTGAGAAAAAAGACGTGTACCAATAAATTATTAGTTTGTTTGCTACGGTCGGGAGTCGGGACTGGGGGGATGGCGTTGGGTACTGTCCACGCACGTGACTCCTTAAGCTTTTGTCACCTGCCTGCCTGCCTATGCTTCTATTTTGCTTTCCGGGCATTTAATTCACTCATATTTTTGTTCTTGTTTTATTCCTTTTTCTTAAATACATCACGTGATCCCTTGTAAGCCTCACGTGTCACTCCAAAGGAAGCACTCATTCTCGGCCAGCCTTTTTTAACACCTAACGTAATGTGCCTGCAACTCCAATCTCTATGATTACATATAATAATACAATCATTTACATTAGACGCAATTTAAATTGATTCCAGCTGGCACCAAATTACATTTCACTCGATATGACATAATAAGTACTAAAACGTACGGTAAATATTCCACTAGCAACTTAATTCAAGCTTTTATATAACCAATAGCTCTAAATAAATTCAAATATTTATATGTTTCATGTTTCTTATTTTAATGTAATTAATATCAGTATGTATATTTTGACGTGCATTTGTATTGACATCTTCGTATAGTATCAATGATGATAGCAAGTATAAGTCTAATTATGAAAAAGATCATTATCATGCTGTAAAATGGAGTATAATTAAAATACCCACCTAGTAGTACTAATGTATACTTACAATTTGAAAGAGATTAGTTAAGATGATTCATGTTATACAAATGATTTTCATATGAAGAAGTTATTTTTTAGTTATATATTTTATATTTGTGGTCATCTAATCTTTTGAAAATCAAATTTATAGGTTATAATTAAAATTATCATTACAAAGGTTTAGTACATTATTGGTTTATATTTTACATCCAATAGGTTTGTTGTAACTTAGTGACAGTGTTATTTAAAAGTATTCTTTTATCTTATACATATTTTGATGTATATGATAAAGTCCATAAAATAAATATACATTGCAAATAAAATTATGATGTGATTATAATTACCAGATTCATATTGTATTCATGTATTATTTTGAAATTGTTCCTAATCATTATTTTATTGAGACTGAGCATTAGCAAAGCATAAAAGGACTAGCACATGTTATGCTTTTCCTTATAAAAGAAATAGTCAATTTCATAAAATGAGTATGGAAATACTTAAACAAACATGTGGCTGCTTCTTAAAGAACAAGTTCACTTAATTGACCTTATATGAGAAATTCATTTAGAACATTACTTGTATGTATATGAAAATTCTCATTATGATGATTGTGTAACTGATCCTTTAACTTGAGATCTGAAAAGTTATCTTGTGTAGGTGTGTTTTAATACTACTAATGACATGTTCTAGTCAGTAATAGCTCATTCGATAGTCATTGGATATAACATAAATTATATGGAGGCAGTCGAGTGATCAATATAAGATTTATCACTCTAAAGTGATTAGGGATAATGTTCTTTTATTCTCGATTAAATCCTTGGCCAAAGTAGAATGACACTTTAAAATAGTTTTTAAATGTCACTAACTGAATCAGTTACTAATGGTGAAAAATATCATGATTGGACTAAAATAGAATAGACATTAATTCCATGTTCTATGTCTAATCAGAACATTTTATGATGAAATAATTAAATTATACAAAAATTCATGAATGAAAAGGTTAGTAAAAACTACTTTGACGTTCCTAAATATTTGGGTGGTTATGATGCATTAGATGTCAATCTCAATATATGGATATAAATTATTTAATTATAGAATTAAATATAAATTAAAGGAATTTAATGTGTCTACTCATAAATATAGTTTAGGATTATAATTTATATCCATTTTCAATATATTTGAGAACTTAATGGGTCATATACAAAGAACGGGTTGGAAAAAAAATTTAATTAAGTTCAACACAATTGTAAAG
Source organism: Erythroxylum incrassatum (assembly GCA_026546855.1). Taxonomy (NCBI): domain Eukaryota; kingdom Viridiplantae; phylum Streptophyta; class Magnoliopsida; order Malpighiales; family Erythroxylaceae; genus Erythroxylum; species Erythroxylum incrassatum. The sequence continues at coordinate 24,159,671 of JANVCL010000002.1, read as the reverse complement.
TTTGTAAAACTATATCATTAAATATGAGATATTTAATAAATAAGGATCAGTATAAGATATTAGATCTTATTTGGACTTAATTGGTATTTAATTACAATTATTTGTAATTTTAAATAGCGTTTGATTGAAATTAGAATTTATTTTCAATTAAATTACTATAATGTTTAAAAATTTATTATAAATAGGCTTAAGCTTTATAAAAACTAACACTTCTTACCTAACCTTCTATACAATTTTTGTAAAGTTCTCTCAACTCATTATATGGATACTTGTAGAAGTTGAACAATTGTGTAGCTATGATGGTTGCAATGAGCTAATTTCAAAATTGGTTCGTGAGAAAAAATAAGAAAATGATCAAGCGTTAGAATAAGAAAATGATACGAAGGTTTATAATGAAATATAATGGAATGAGAAGAAAAAAATGAAGGTTTCATATTACATCATATTCTATTCTAAACAGTAAAAATGATAAACTTCCAATTTGAGAGATTTATGATGGAATGTAAAATAATAAATAACTTTTTATTATATTACATTATAAACTCTTCTTCCAAACAACATTTCACTATATTACATTATGAACCCTTTCATTCCTCCCAAACAACAATTTTCTAATATTACATTTATTTATATTTCATTCCATTACATTAAAAATCTTACATCCAACTAAACATAACTTTAGTGAAATTAGGGTTTCTAAAATATGAAGGAGGTGTTTGGCAATAAGGCTAACATATAATAGTGTTTGGACATAAGAAATAGTTTCGGTATGTTAGGAATAAGGTATTTTTAACATGGAATATGATTTGTCTGGCAACAAGGTTATTGTAACTTTAAGTTAGAACAAGTGTGCTTGGGTATAAGTTTAAGTATGACTTAAACTTGAAAAGGGACAACTTAAATATAGAATTATATGTTCCTATTTAATTTAATTTTCAAACATAATTTAAAAGAGTTTTAAATTCAAAATTTAATTTCAAAATTAAAGTAATTATTTTTCTTAATATGATTAAGATTAATAATTAAATTGATTCTTATTTAAGTGTTAGCAAAGTTGTTTCTAAATTTAAAATTAATTATACCTAAATTACATTAAAATTAATTAATTAGACTCCCTAAAATTAAGAAAAGTATTTTTCTTAAGTAATTAAGAAAGACGTTTCTTAATTAAATTTATTTATTTCAATTTGATTGAGATAAATTAAATTTATGATTTTATTTATTTAGATAATCATTATCTTATTTATTTAGAAATTGTTTCTTTATTTATGAATAATACGTTTTTTATTTATCCAAAAAGGTAATTTTTCTTGTTTAAATTTTGAAAATTATTTTGAGTTATCAATTAAGAAGATAAGCTTTTTAATATTTTTAAAAATAGTTTGCTAATTGATTAAGGAAAGATTTTCTAATAAACTAATAAATTAATCTCTAAATAAATAATGTAAAGAACTTTCTTAAGTAAATTTAAGGGTGTTTTATTTAATCTTGAAAGTAGTTTGCTTTAATATTAGAAAATGGTTTTCTAATTAAGGAAAAGTTATTTTTAATGAGAATACAAATAGTTTTCTAATTAGATTAGAATGTGTTACTTATAAAATTTTGTGAAAAAAAAGAGTTTTTTCTAAATTATAATAATTAATAATTATAATTCTAAAAAATCATTTTCAGTTAATTTTGTTAAAGGGGTCAAGATAATTAGAAATAATTTCCAATCAGATTTGAAATTTGTTTTCAAATCAAAATAAATTTCTATTTGGAATAGGAATTTAGTTTATTAGGAATCATAATTAAGTTTATTAGGAATCAATGGGTTTAATATAATTTAAGTTATCCAAGGAGTTACAATTTTATCTTAGATTATGAAGATCAATAGCTAATCAAACGAAGCTTGATATTTTGTGCATATAATTTGATTACGAGTGCATAAGTTACATACTTTATTTATATGTTTGATATATACATTGAATATATGTTAAATTGCATATTTTATACATATGATATTATTACATGTAGTTTTGTGTTTAATGAGACGAATAAAATTAAATCCGTTGTTAAAATATTAAGTACATGTTGAAAGTGTGATTGTTGCCTTTCATTATTTAATAATACAACTAAAGTTCTGTTTATTGTAAGACTTATTGAGTAACTCAAAACCCCTTTAACATGAATATGTTTTATCTTAAATTAATATATTCTATTTAACTAAATTTGTATGAATTAAATGAGTGACTCATGATCGTATGAATTTAGAGGTAAGGTTAGGAATAATGTATAAGATATATTTTGACAATAGTTGTTACCTAACGAATCTGTGAGTCACAAAAGATGTGAATGATAAAGTTATTATCTACTTAGTTTAAGTTTAGTTAGTTTGTTGAGTGACTCAAGGTCAATTAAATTTAAATCGGATCCTATACCACTAGAGATATTAGAGTAATCTTTTTGAACAGTAGTGAGGCCTATTTTTTTAATAAAATAGTGAGAGTAACCAAATACATGATTAATTTTATAATATTATTTGGTAGTCATGGCATATAACATGTTATTTACTTTTCTTAAATTTATATTTTATTCTAAGTGAGATTTATCTTGCTCAGTATAGTTGATACTAAGTTAGTGAACTTAATTTCTTAGACATAGGTTTAGTTTGAGAAAAGTCTCAAAGTTTGATATAAAAGTTGTATGCCATTATGCAATACTGTTATTAGTCCATGGCAAGTATTTGGTGACAAAGTTTTAGAGATGTGACAATATCATCTGGATGACAAAATGTATTGACATTTTGAATTAATTAATGTCTCATAAACTTTGATAACAACATGTAACATGTAAGTCAACACCATGATAACAAGATGCAAGAGGTTGCATAGAGCAAAGCTAAAAGGTATAGTACCTTGATAAAATTGTTTCATTCAATATACTCTACTAAAATCATAAATATGGAATACAATTGAAGGCATTTGCTATATAATGATAATAGTTATCATTAGAAGAAATGATTGCATGACTTTCTTGCCTATATGTGATATGATAGAAATCATGTGTATTTCTAGTTCATGCTTATGAGTATTTGATACTAAATATAGATTCAACATTATTATAATGCTTAAGACATGGCAAGAAATAAAATCTTAAGTAAAAGCAATTGATCCAAATTTATTACAAATAGTTTGTATGTACTGGATTAAAGGAGACTTATGCTTAATATAAGTGGCAAGAATACAAAATTAGATAATAATTTATGAAAGAGTGATGACAGTATTGAATTGTTAAATCTTATACATAAAATGTATTAGATGTGATGACAATTCATAAAAGGATGACATTTGCATTTTGTTAGAAATACTAATGACTTTATATGATATGGTCATATGTATTAAATGAAATAGTGATTTAAAATTTTGAACAGTTCAGGGTTTTTAAATCTTATAGAAATTAAACATTGAGAATGTTGAAGAACTTCAATGAGAACATCATAGTGTGGTATAAATTTTTTGGTTATCTATGGGGAATGAGATTCTTTAGTGAATATCACCACAACTAAACTCTATAGGAGTATGTATTTATATAAGGAGGAATATATAATATATGATCTTGTATGATGAAATATTTATTTCTTTTCTAGCTATGCCTAGTGCAATAGCTTGCCTTTAATAGTTCCAATTAAATCAATTAGTAAGATTTCAAATTTAGATATTTCAAATGTAGATATAAAATGCTAAGACATTGAAAGAGACAAACTTAATGATTTTGAGATGTGATGTTTAGTTGAAGCTTATATTATCTACTAAGTTCAGAACTAAATTTGACAATAAAAAGTTAAGAGATATCTAAAAGTTTGAATATAATCTTACAGACCCATTGAACAAATTGTTTTTTTAATGAACACTTATAAGAGAACATTTCTCATAATAAGTAGTGGGAGTAAGATGAAGTTTGAAGAGTTCAAATCTCACGAAACTACATCTAAGTAGAACTAGTGTCTTTGTTAATACATTTGATGTATAGTTGAAAGACTACAAGGCGTTGAAAGATTCACTTTCATCTTAAATTCAAAGAGTTTGTTTTAGAGATGATTATGAATTTATCATGACTACAAGAAAGTTAGTAGGAGTATAATAGTCCTCTTTAGAGGGAGAAGAGACATATTGCTTACAAAGAGAACAATAATTCATATTTTCAATTGTTGAAAATATAGTTATCCAAGAACAATTCATATTGGATTTGAAAAGATAACAACTTAATTTTGGTAATTACATCTACAGAGATAAATTGGAAATTGTTTACCTATTCTACTTTTTAGTATGTAGATAATGTATTAAGGTGTTTAATATTTGATATATCTGATATTTGTGAAGTATTAAAAATATTCATTATTATATGTATGAGTTGATATTTGAGTTTAAGGTTATAAGGATATTAACTTTAGAAGTAAATATTTCTTAAGGTACATATTACTTAAATATTATTTTGAGATTGGAAAGGTTCCAATGTAGCAACGATTGCTAATAAAGTCAAAATACAATTATCATTTAGTATAAATGATTATTTGGATTAGAATTTCTTTAATGAACTTGGTATAATTCCTTATGTTGTCCAGACAGTAATGTACTGTAGAACATTAGAGATGTTGGACATGCGAAAGGAGATAAGGTCTCATCAAAGATCCAAGTATATATTTAGGCAATTTCTCTTAATTATGATGATAATTAAGATAAAAGATGTAAGATTTAAATAAGTGCTCACTATAGAGAATTTTGTAGAATTCTCTCACTAAATCACTATACCAACAGTAGCACAGTTGTCATATGGTGATATTATATAAGATACTTAAACGATTGACTTAGTATAGGTAAGAGATTGTAGGTTTATATCATACAGCCAATCGGTTGGTTGTCATTTATTGACATTATTATTTAAAGACATTCTTTACCTTGTATATATTTTAATGTATATAATAAAGTCCATGAGATAAATATACATTATAAATAAAATTATGACGGGATTATAATTATGAGATTCATATTGCATTTATGTATTAGCTTTGAATTGTTCCTGTACATTAACAAAGCATAAAGATATTAGCACACATTACGTTTTTCCTTATAAAAGAAGTAGTTATAAACTAAAGTATGGAGATACTTAAATAAATATGTAAGTGCTTATTAAAGAATAAGTTCACTAAACTGACCTTATATAGGAACTTCATTTAAAACATTACTTGTATATCTATGGACATTCTCATTGTGATGATTGTATAAGTGATCATTTGATTTGGAATTTCCAAGGTTATCTTGTATAAGGATTGTTATGTTTTGATTCTAATTATGACATGTTGTAGTCAATGATAGCTCAGTTAGCATTCATTGGATATGATACAAATTATACGGAAGTAGTTGAGTGATCAATATAGAATTCATCACCTTAAAGTGATTAAGAAGAACGCTTTGTTGTTCTCTATTAGTATTGAGTCAAAAAATCTTTGGTCAAGGTGGAATGACACTTTTTAAATATTTTTCAAATGTTATTAATTGAATCAATTACTAATGGTGGAGGACTAACATGATTGGATTAAAATAGAGTAGAAATTAATTACATGCTTTATATCTACTCAGAATATGATATGATGAAAGGATTAAATTATACAAAAAAATCATAGACAAAAAGGTTAATCAAAATCACTTTAATGTTTCTAAATATTGATCTATAAATATAAATTGTTTAATTAGAGATTGAAAGATAAATTAAAGGAGTCTAATTTGTCTAATCCTAAATATGATTTAAGACTATAATTTATATTCATTGCTAACATATTTAAGAACCTAATGATTCACATAAAAAGAACGGGTCAAAGAAGAAAAAATGTTTTAATCAAGTTGGACTTGATTGCAAAGTTTGAGAAATTTTATAATTAAATATATTAAAACTGTTATATTTAATAAATAAGTATCGATCGAAAATATTGGAACTTTTTTTGGGAATAATTGGTATTTAATTAAAATTATTCGTAATTTTAATTAAGGTTTAATTAAATCACTATAATGCTTAAAAATCTAATATGAATAGGTTTAAGCTCTAAAGGAGCTAGCATTCCTTGTCTAACCCTCTTTACAATAGTTGCAGAGTTCTCTCAACTTTTTCTTTACCGTTAAAGGCTAGACATTTGTGTGGCTATAGTATTTGAGATAAGCCAATTTTTAAAAATCGTTATAGGGAAACGATAAGAAAATGATCAAATTTTGAAATATAATACAAATTAAGATTCATGATTTATTATGATTTATATCTTAATTATTTTATAAAATTTTAATGATCTTGGCTTTGGAGAAATCACACATGAAAATTTTTCGTTTTTATCCCGTTACGTATGGGATCAGATCTTGCCTTGGTTTTTCAACATTTATAACTTGTGAAAGTTTTAAAATAAGTTATTAAAAGGTTTGTTTTCTTACTTAATTTAGATTTTAAGAATATAATTATTTATTGCCATGATTTAATGGATATATAAATTAAGGAACAAACTTTACCCAAGAGGCTTAAACACATTAATTTCAAATACTATTTTATTTGAAATATAATTTTTTACCGATGATATTATTAGAAAAAATTAACGATATGAATAAAATGGATATAATGAGAAAGTTTGAAGTTCAAACACTATTTAGATTAAGTTGAAATTCTTAATAATTGAAATATTTTGATAGAACATACTTAGAGAAAGTGGAATTATATTACTATATCATCCAATTTAAATCAAAGTGAAATTTTGTAAAATCTCCTTTACAATAGGATGAAAAAGTGATTTCTTCTCTCACTCAAAATTATTAACAACAAAAAAGTGACTCATTTATTAATCAAGCAAATACAATTTTACTTCTTAAAATATTTACTCATGTGTAACTTCTTAAAATATTTCTCATGTGCAGCCTTATAAAACTACATTACCTGATTTAAGAACATACAACACAATTTCATTTGGAAATAATAAAATTGCTATTTTACTGAAAGAAATATTGAACATTCGTCTATTGTATGTTCAAATAATCACAATCAACCTATGGTAAAATGCATGAACTTACAATTGCATAATTTCACACTCCAATTTGCATAAGATTTAGAATATATTGATTAATTTGGTTTGATAATAATCAACTTTCATGTTTTATATGTTCCACCGAAATTGTTATAATAAAAAGGTTGCACTAGTCACACAAATAAAATTTATATGTCTTTCTTTCTCTATTTTTATATTTTATTGTATCTAATTTAATTATTTTCTTAAAAGAATTATTTGTTAGATAAAATTTTTACTAAAAACCACAATTACTTTTAATAAAATTATATTGAATAAGGCACTTTTAATCACTAGTTTAGCATATATATTAATAAAAGTTTTAAATTTCATAATTTTTTTATAGACACATTAAATAAGATATTATAACACATTGTATATGATTCTAACAAAAAATTGATCTTTATTAGATGGTACCTTTCTTTTTTATGTCTCTTTGACTTGGTTCCTATTGTTAGTTTATACTCTATAGTCAATTCCGTGGTTTTAAATTTTATGATATAGCTAATTAAAACAATTCTTTATCTTATGTTTATTTGTTTAATTAAATAATGTATAATGTAGAGTCTATGGGATAAATATATTTTGTAAATAAAACTATGATATAATTATAATAATGAGATTCATATTACATTTATGTCTTATTCTTAAATTATTCTTAGTCTTTACTCGATTAAAACTAGACATTAATAAAATAGAAAGGCTATCACATGTTGTGTTTCTTCCTTATGAAGAAAATTTAGGCTAAAGTATTGAGATACTTAAACAAACATATGAGAGTTTATCAAAGAATAAGTTCATTAAACTGGTCTGTTTATGAGGATCTTGAATAAAACATTATTTATAAGTCTATGAATCTTCTCATCATGATAACTGTATGATTAATCATTAGAACTGAGATTATCAACATATCTCGTATGAGAATCATTATATTTTAATGTTATTTATGACATATTCTATTTGGAGTAACTTAGTTGATAGTACTTAGATATGGTATAAACTATGTGAAGACAGTTGAGTAAGTCAATAAAAGTTTTTTTTATAGTTGAGTAAATCAATAAATGATTCATCATCCTAAAGTAATCAAAGAGAAAGTTCAATTGTTGTTAATTAGTAGCCATTGATATTTGAAAGAATGATTTTATAGTTATAAATCAATTTCTAATTAGTAAGAAATAATACGATTGAATTTAAATAGAGTAAACACTAATTCTGTTCTCTATTTTAAATTAAAATATTAGACGATGAAATAATTAAATTATATATTATAAGTATGTATGAACATATTAAGTAAAATAATTTTGATATCCTAATATTTGAGTAATTATGACATATTATTAAACTTCAATCTTTATATATGATTATAAATTATTTAAATAGGTAATTAAAAATAAATTTAAAACATTTTGATTTTTTTAATTCTAATTCTAAATTATAGTTATGATTTATAATTACTACTAATATACTAGAAACTTAATGAGTTATATATCAAGAGTCGTTTAAAAGAAAAAAATCAATTAAATTAATTGAACTTAATTGTGAGGTTTGAAAATTTTCAAAAATCAAATATAAAATATTTAATTTTATTATAATTAAAATTAGAGTTAGACTTCAATTAAAAAAGGCTGCGTGAGGATGCATTGTAACACGAACGTAGTGTATGGTTGCTACCCCCTTTAGTGGGGACAGATGACAAAACAAAAAAATCATATCCCTCTGCGTGTTTGGTTGCTGTCCTAAGTGATTTTTGTTCTGTCCTCAGATGACAAAAATAAAATTTTTTGTTCCTTCCAAAATCGAAGGACAAAATTTCTTGTCTCCGTCTCCAAGACAAAACACATAAGCAATTTCTAGAAATACCCCTCCTCTCACATAAGCAAAATTTTTATTCTTAATTATATTATTAAACTCATTAATAATAATAATAATATTACTATTATTATTATTATTAATTTTATTATACGAAATCATTATTATCATCATTATCATCATCATTATTATTATTAATTATTGTTATAAATTTTGTACTTATTATTACTATTGTTATTATTATTATTATTAATATAATAAATTTTGTATTTATTATTGTTATTATTAATTATTATTATAAATTTTGTACTTATTATTTATTATTACTACTACTACTACTACTACTACTACTACTACTATTATTATTATTATTATTATTATTATTATTA
>JANVCL010000002.1:24108598-24138693 GCA_026546855.1 Erythroxylum incrassatum | reverse complement strand
GTTAACTTTTTTACTAATACAAATCATTCGTTTTAAAATAATCAATGAATTACATATTTTCAATCATATTATACTGCGGCGGTAATTTAGTCATTGACACTATTTTTATGTTCTGTTAATTATAACCAAACACAATTCTATCTTCGAGACGGAGGCAATTTTATCTGTTTTATCCAACACAACCAAACATCTTACTATTTCTAATTTTTATTTTATTCTATCTCTCAATTTTTATTTTATTTCTCTCTGCGTACTAAAGATAGCAACCATGTGCATGGAAAGTAAGTCATCAGACGCTCAAGTTCTTCTACAAAAGCAAGTACGTTATGTGTAAACGCAAAGTTAGAAGCACCAGGGCTTTAGGTTTACGAAGCGGGTCAGTTAATTGTTGAATAAATAATTAGTGAACAGTATTTTTGTAATAAATGCAAAATAGTGTGGTTATATGAGGAGGGGCTGGGGCCTGGGCTCCCAACTCCCAATCCCAATTTGCCTATTTGCTCGGTGGTGTGCTTCAGAAATGACAGGCAAACAATACAACTACAGCCTCTATCTTCCTTCCATTTGTACCAATTTGCTCGGTGGTGTGCTCAAGAAATGACAGGCGAACAATAGATTACAACTACAACCTCTTATCTTCCTTCTCCTTTTTCTTTTGTATAATGGAATTCAATTTCATTGGTTGTACTTTCGTCTTTAACGCTTCATGATTCCTAGGGAAAGCATGTGCAAGCCACCATTACTCACTCCTTCAAAAGCAAAAAACCATTATAATTTTGCATACTTTCTAACAATCACTAATATAAAGTGTCTTAACCTAATAGCACGTTCTATAGCTTTGTTTGCTTCGCAAAGCCACTCATCAAATTTCTTGTTCATAATGCCTACCCTCCACCCACACACAAATAAATTATTAAAAAAATGATGAAAATAGTAAGATGTGATGTAAATAATACTCACAAGTGAGTATTTCACATTAACATATAATTTTAATGGACTACTTCACTTATTATCGATTGATTTTAGAATAGAATTTTACTTAGACTTATGTATGATTTAATATTCTTCTTCATTTAAGTCGGTAGGCTCATTATAAATTTAACATAATATCAGACCCAATAAAAACTCTTAACTTAATGTTTATCTCAAAAGAGACCCATCATTTGCATGGAACAAGTGGCTTAGCTGTATTGTTTGCTCTAAAAGGGGGCTTATTTGATCCAATCAAAAGTCCAACCCTAATAACATTTATTTACGTATCTCTCTAAATTACCCGAGTAAAAAGGCACTAAGAGGAATATTGAGAAAACCCACCTGGTATGTGATCTAACCTTCATCTTTGCGCGAGCTTGTAGGCCATTGCAAATTTAACAATCTTAACTTTAACTTAATTGGTGCTATTCTCTAACTCACTCAGGTTTGGAAATTTTAAAATAATAGAAAAGTAAAAGAGCATGAAATCTTTTTACGATAATCTGAAGGCTTATCTTCATCTGTTATTCTTCAAAAGAAAGAAAAAGACCCTACCCTACCGTACCCTTTTTGTTGTCTCCCAAGGATTAAGAACACCATGGTCTGCCGACCACCTCCGAATTCATCCAATGTCCACATCATTCATTGTCTGTTCTATTGTCTACAAAATACATACATCACGATAGGGTAGATTTTGGTATTATTTCTTTGGGAAATAAATGCCAAATCATTGCATCATTTTGGCATTATCTCTTTAGCACCAAGAATAACTGAATTGAAGTTTGGTTCCTCATTCAATCCTAATCAACGAACAGGATAATTTAATTAGGATGACCATGATGAAGGTAATAGTTTTGACGATGTAATAAGGATGATTGCAACTGTTGATACGCATACTAAAGACAAGCCCAACGCCTATGATAATAAAATTCTTTTTAAAAGTTAGTAATTAATATTAAAAGCTAAATTATATTTTTATTAAAAAAATTTGAAGTAAAACTCCCATTTTATCTTCTGGTATAGTAACTCACTCTACGAACTATGTTGATGACGGAAAAAAAACCTATTCAAAAGTTAGACAAAAATCAAATTCTAAATATTTGACTTCTTTGTCTTTGTTAATTTCTAGTTAAGACTAATTACTTAGAAATCTTATTAATTAAGACTTACTAATTGTATTTTTTTTAAAACCACTAGGTGTGTTACGGTGGTAGCTCGCCTCGTTCCTTAACTATGTTGTGGGAAGTTTGATCCCCCATTTATGGGAATGGAGCGTATTTCGTAGCCAGCCATTTACTGCTTAGTGCGAGCTCCCGTGACAAAAAAATTAGTCTTCGAGCCTAATTTTTAAAATTATTATTTATTTAATTCTTGTCACACGAAGCATGATTTTATCCCGCCTCGAGCATCCTTAACCCATCCCATGAAATCGGCTCCATTTCGATTCCCTGTTACAACCTTGGTAAAATACTAAAATATATACGTGCATACGTATATATACATGTCTTAGTGTTCCAGACGAAAATTAAAAAATTTTAACTCGGAAAAGAAGGTTTTCTGGGGAATATCAAGTTGCAATTTCCTTGGTCTCTTTATCATTACCGAAAAGAAAAACTTCTTTATAGCTTGCTTTGCTATTTCTACATAAAATCATCACATGGCAATTTCATAAACGGTCCAAAACACAGCCATAACTCTTAAATTATGAGATTCAATTGGGTAATCACAGTAAGCACATTAACAAGCAAAGTTCAGGACTAGTTTAAAGGAAGAAAATTTTACCTTTTCATTAGGAGCAATGTAACCACTTATCCTTCACAAATACTGTCTAGATAAGTTATATGAATGTTATGCCTTCTGCTACAAGATGAGCCCAGTCTTTAGGCCTTTCAAGAATAGTTTGTTTTACAACTCTCTATACCAAGCTCCACAGACTCGGGCCATTAATATCGAGCCGAACCCGAACCCAACAAGCACTCACAAACACAACTCTTGAGCTGTCAGAGTTTTTCATAAGGGCAAGACATGTATTCAATTACGCTACAAAAGGGCAAGCATAAAGCGGCTTTGAGAAAACACAAGAACAAATTAATCTCATCGAATTTAGGGTTACAATTTGTTTTATTAAGGAGAATAGAACCCTTGTGAACCAAAAGAATCTCTTCACCAAATAAGAGGAAAAACGAGGGAGTATCGTCTCATTCTGCAACTACTCAATACGTGATGCAACAAACAGTAAAGATACCATGAACAAATACAGAGAACTTATTCGCAGCTCGCACAAAAATTCTTAGCTAACAATCCTCCGCTCCACTAGATTATTAAATGAATTTAATTAGATGGAAGCAAAATCTTTTTTGTTACAAAACTAGGGGATGCTGGGGAAGAATCTCGTATAGGCTTACAACAGCTGTGCCTGTGTTGTTAGAGGCCTTTCAATAGTTAAATGCGACTAGAATCCCTTCCAAAAATGAAACGCCTCAGCCAGTCTGAAACCACCAATGCTCTAGTGCGCCAGCTCACTTGCTTGCTGATTACATTAAAAAAAAGAAGAAGAAGGAAACATATGAGTCTAACTCCCAACTAAATTTGCATTGAGTCTGAAACACAGTAGAAGAAGACATTACCTTGCATAGACGGAATACCAAAGCCATTGACTGCTGTGACCAATCGATATCCAATCACCAGGAAGTTGAGCTGCAGTTTGTTCTCCTCCCAGAGGGGCAAATTGCCCCAGATGCCTGTATCTGGAACATAATAATGAAAGATTTCATCCCAAATATGCTTGGATGATTGGTTAAGCTTTTACGAGATCCAAGTCTCTTCCCGTTATCAGGCATTCAATATGAGCTACCGAATAGAACAGTGTCTCACATCGAGAATTTTGAAGACTTATCAGGGACAGGTAAATTCATCATGTTCAAAGCATGTCTAGGTTAAGTGATGAAACAATAAAGAGTGGGTCAATCCAAGTCCAGTTGGCGTAACAAGGTTTGAAACGTTCAATACGTTCAATGGACCAAAGTCAATCGTCCATATCGGATATATTGGGATTAAACTAAGATAACAACAAAGAACATGAAAATTTGATTGGGTGTCCATAATTTGTTATCAAATCTCATAATCACATACCTAAAGGGACGAAACCTATGGCGACCCTCTCCCCTGAACCTTAGCGGACCTTCTGGATTTTTTTCAGCCTCTTCCATGCGGTTGAAGCATTTAGCTAGGTAAGTGCCTTGCTGCGCTGCAACCTGAAGCAGGGAATCATAGAATGCTTAACTTACTCAAAGATGCCTTCAAAAGATAACGTCGAATTTTACCATAAGAATCAACAGCATACCTGCGCTGTTGCAGGAAGATTCTTCATCATAGAATCCACTTCAGAAAGAACCTTCTTAAACTCTTCAATGTTAAGTTCAGAGGACTCTTTTTGGGTATCCCCTTGCGCCTCCTTCAAGAGATCAACAATATTACTCATTTTCTTATTCTTTAAATGAAGTTCCACCTGAGGATATCTTTCGCAGATGTCATCAATAACTTCCTGAAATTCTTTGACAGTTAGTGTTCCAGAGTTGTCTTTGTCCGCCTTCCTAAATATCGCAGCAATATCTTCCTACAAGCACAGTGAACACAGAGAGAGAAAGAAATCAGGAGATCAAACATAAAAAGGGTGGATGTTTGCTTTGTTTGAGCCGAAACTGTAATGCTTGTTGGCCAAGCATCACGTATCCTTATACAGAGCATAGAAGTATCATACATCATTGACTTGAGCAACTATTTAACGAAACCATTGATCAAGAAGTAAACTAGAATTTTATTTTGGAGCCTTGAGATTGCACTCTGATTGAGTTGATGTCGGATGGGATAGAAGAGGACCACTTAAATGTGGAATCCGAGCCCCACTTGCGAAGGACTGACGAAGACCTCCTTATTTCACCTTCTGAACGATGTCTTATTCTGCTTGTTAGAAAGCTCTTACTTCGATCCTTACACAACCAGTCCTCAATTCTTCCACAAAATTTAAATACATCAGCTACCTGTGAGTTCTAAGACTTAATAGCATTTAATTTTATATGTTGCACTGGCATAATATCTGACTTAGATCATTTCATCGTTTACATTTCTCCATGGTATATGAAAAACGCTTAGTAGAGCATCAGGTCATAGTAGACACTATTTCAGCGGGACTAAAGTGAACGAGGTCTGTGATAGTGAAATATCAATTACCCACAGCGTACTTCTAATTTGGGATAGTCCAGAACAATTTACGAATTTAAGTGACACAGAAACAAACTCAATGTGCGACGTCAAATGGGTCATAATTCATAACAGCAACAGATCTACAAAGAACAATTAATAAGAACGCATAGCAGTTGAATATAAGTACCATGACCCGGCGCTGGTTGATTGTAGCGCAATCACCAAGGGCATAAACGTCATTGCTACCCTCCACACGCAGCCATTCATCCGTTGCCAGAGCTCGCCTGTTATTCTGTGATGGGAGAAATAGCCATTTTCTTAAATCGATAAGTAAAGAAATAATATCTATTCCGGGAGTTATCATCAAGAAAAAGAACCGAATTAAGACGGATGACATAAATGTAAAGAAGCAACAAACCTGACCAATTTGCTTCATAAAATCCCTTATCACAGGATGAGTTCCAATTCCAGTTGACCAAACAACCATGCCATATGGTATATTTGTGGTTTGCCCATTACCTCTTACTTTAGTAGATATTTCCTTGTCAGATACTTTTACCACCATGTTCCCTAATTTTACATCAATTCCATCTCTGCTGAACTTATCTTCTGCGAATTCTGTGATTCTTTTGTCAAACCTGCAGATTGATGCTCACGAGCGTGAGAAACTCACACCAACAGAAGCTTGTGTTTGCTTATTAACTGATGGTAAACGGAAATGCAAATATGCAATCAGAACTCAATCCTTTAAAACAATAGACTGCCACCAACCAATGAACCACAAAAATTTGGTCGTCAATGGTCTTCAATCTGTGCAAAATTGCATTGACATTTTCACAAAACAATTTTGTCACACTCCTAGACAGCATTATGTTAATGTTAAACGACCCAACTTAAGGGTAAAAATTAGACTTATGATGCTCACAGTTTACAAAACCGTAAAACAGAAGTTCAATGCGGAAGGATCACAGTTTTATCCTTACATATTCAATATATGATCTGCTGCCTCGAGGAGTGTTATTTTAACGAAATCTTTGGCCGTTGGATATAGTTTAACTAAATCCTCGTTCACGAAATCATGCAACTCTGCAGCAAACTCGACACCTGTTGGGCCACCACCAACAACCACAAAGTGAAGAATTCTTTTCCTCTCTTCATCACTCAAATTAGGGAGGCTTGCTTTCTCAAAATTGTCAATCACACTCCTGCGGATTGCTTGGGCATCTTCCACTTCCTACATGAAGGAATCCATTTTCTTCAAGATAGCAAATACATATGTGCGGGGAAAAAAAGGTGGACCATATGCAAAAAGATTGCGAAGCAGTAACCTTCAAGAAATTGCAATGCTCGACAACACCAGGTGTATTAAATGTGTTAGGACGTGCTCCCATGGCTATAACAAGGTAATCATATTCAACAACGAATTCTTCTTTCCCGTTTGTGCTATTGGTGGATCGACAATAAACTTTCTTTTTCTCCGAGTCAATCTTGTAACATTCAGCTTCCCAAAAACTGACGTCAACATTTTTCTGCAAAAAAGGAAGCACGGAGGGAAATTACTGCACCGCTCCTCTTAAGAAAATTCAATTTGACACAATTGTTCAGCTCTCTGTTTCTTTACCTTACGGACAATGTTGCGCACAGGTTCAACAATGCTGCGAGCTTCAACAGTACCGCACGTAACGCTTGGGAGCAGGGGAGTGAAGGCAAAATAGTTTCGAGGAGATATAACCTGAACATCATAAGATGGGTTATCTAGTTTCTTCAAGAAACTAGTCCCAGCCCAACCAGTGCCTAGAACCACCACTTTCTTCTTCTTAGGCACTGCCCCTGGTGATGCAATATCATTTACGTTCCCGTCCGCATAAGCCACAAGACTCCCACCACTGGAACAACGCATAAAAATTCAGAAGAGGGCACACGATTGCACAATACGACTATTTCACACAACAAACAGAGAGATTAATTTGGGTTAACAGACCGTGTTTGAATCACATCTCATAGCTAGTAAAAGCAACGACGATTTCGTTCAAAATGTTAACAATTATGCCAATGCACTGCTCTACATAATCATCCTTGACAAGCTACATGAAATAAATAAATCAATGCAAGTTCAAGAACAATTAAGGAGAAAAGTGTATGGTGCTGATGAAACTGTTACATTTACAAACAGATTCACCATGCATCACAATTACCAGTGGAACTTCTCGGTACCTCAAAATCTGAAATCATGAACCAAAACATCAAGTCTTGTTCGGTAAAATTTGAAGACAGGGTATAAATTGATCTTCTTCTGTCAATCATTAACATCGAATGTTCTCGGGAACCAAACAGAACGCAAGCCGTATTAAAAAGTAGAAGACAACAATATTATTTGAGAGAGGAAAACAGAATACCCGATGGTGAAGATCAGAACGAGCTTAGAAAAAGAAGGATGATCACGGAAGGTTCGAGAAGCTCTCTCGTACAAGACCATGCCTCTCATTTTCGATCTTCCTCACTCTACAGATCTAGGGCCTCGGAAACAAAAAACACTTGCAAGAAAAAGGAAAAACGGTTACTTACTTTCCGTCTGCTAATAATGTTATTAATAATACAGTAGAAACTAGAAAGAGAAATGAGAGATGTGTTAAGCTTAGAAGAATAAAAGCTAGGAGAGAAGGAGGTCCGAAACTGTTGGAGACTTTGAAACGTGGTGTGCGCATAGGCGTAGCTGTCCAGATGCTTCCGTCTTGGCTGTTTTCGGTTGACTTGGGGGGGCAAGTCAAGTCACGGCACGTGCCTGGTAGTTTCTTTTTATGTCACTCAACACGTGTCCATATTCTGGTTGCCGGCGATTATGGCATGTAGTGGTTGTAGTTTATTTACATTTATTTAATAGAGTTAGGGTATTTTTATTTTTCATATCTAATATTATTTGGTACTAAGAAAATGGAAGAGTTATATAACACGTTAGAATAGGAATTCGGAAGAACGATGGAGTACAACAAGGTTTAGTTGACCGTGGAAGAGGCGGAGGTTACCATCTTATGGGAGGACTCAAAAAACCTTTCAATTCCGAACCAAGCAAGAGTCACGTCGTTTTAATTGAAGTCATCATCTTCTAGAAGAATGACAGTTTTAATAGATTTTGGAGTCTCTCCTCTCCTCCTGTCCTACAGGCTGGATTGACAATTCAAGCAAAAAGGACAACCAACCAAATCTTCGTCCTTTGACTGGCGAAAAAACCAGAAAGTTATGAAACTCTTCAAATATTTTGAATTTCAACGCAATGCCGTGGCCGTCCTTAAAAGGACATGAACCGGAAATCGAAAATATGTAACATAGAATAGTTATTCTTCTTTGATAAGAAAATAAATAAATTTAAAAAAATACTTAACAAATTATAACTTGAAAAATAATTTTAAAATTAAATTAACAAAATAAGAAAGATGATGTAGACTCTATTTTATTCGCCTAAATGTTTACCTAAGTTTAAAAGAGATTTTGCAATTTAGATAATTTTTAAAATAAAATAAATTTGGGTGTAAGTTTAAACAAAAATATTAAATAAATAAAAATAAAACATGTGGTTAGAAGATTAAGAATATGAAATTTGACTTAGAATTTAAAATAAGATAATTAGGGTGATTTCTAAGAATTATAATAAAATTTAAAATATGTAGATAAATGCTTAGGAATTTATGATTTCATCTAATATTGAAAATAAAATGTATCCAGATATTTAATATGTGTTATAGGAATTTAAATATAAATAAACTTAAATTTTGATTTGAAAGAGGGTAAGCTAAAATAAATGTGACTTGAATAAAATGAACCTAATCTAGGTATGATGATAGACCTCGTTCGTTTAAAAAAAAGAAATGAATTCATGCATTATAAATCAAGTTTGCATTCCTTACTCAAATATGGCAGATGCAAGGTCCAAAATTGTCCAGACTCTTGTTGTCCCCATCTTTGCTTATGAGTTTCCCCCAATGCCCTATCCACTTTCAACCTATTTGAACCCCTTCATCCTTTCCCTTTTGGCTTAACTTCCATGCTCTACCACTACTCCTATGCATATCTCTCCCCTTGGTCTAGTTTAACAACCTCATTATACTCTATTGATTGTGTCTTAGCCTTATTTTCCCACTAAACCTACGACTCAACACAAACCTTTGAGCAGGAAGTTTGTACTTAGAGACACTTCTTCACCTACACTTCAATACATTTCACCAACTGTCTTTGTTGGCATTTCATTTATATCACCTCTATTGGAGGTCTTGAAGGAGGAAGCAAGAACTTAGGCCTCAAATATGGTCACTTTTTTCATGAAAAAGAGGCCAACTTTTGCCCTACTTAAGGAAAAGGAAATTAAGCTTTGGAAATCCAAAGGATTAGCTGAAGTGATGTTAAATGAAGATCACTTGATCCTTTTCAAATTTCCTTCCAAGGAGACTGCATGGCAAGTAATTGAAGAAGGCCTTTGGCACTTCAATAGTTTGCCTATATTCTTAAAAATGTAGAAACAAGGATTAAAATGGAGGATTTAAAATAGAAACAAATTCCTTTATGGGTGAACTTTCATCAAATCATTTTAGGGTTTCTACTAAGGGATTAAGCTTATTGGCTAGCTACTTACGTAATCTAATTTGGATGGATGAAGCCACATCCATTGGGAAAAGGGTTGGATATGCAAGGTTATATATAAGTGTGAATTTGAACAAAATACTTATGGATGAAATTCCTACCCTTAGGATGGGAAATAATGATACTTTGATCTAAGAAAATCTCAATATCTCTTATTAATGGCTTTAACAAGGGAAAGCTTGGATTTAAATAAGTAAAACTTTCAAATTTGGATTTTTGTAATAAGTTAATGAATCTTGGTAACATAGTTGATTTTATTCCACATGAAATAGTGAATTAAGTGGATCAAATTAAGCAATATAGGGGCAATTTCAGCTTAGTAAATGATTCAACCTCTTCCTCAATTAGTACCCTAACAATTGGAGGTAAATTATAGGTAACTTCCCTCCCTCCAACGGAGAGTTCTTTGGATAAAGAAGAAGCTATGCCCTCAAGTTCAAATCCCCTATTGAGCCTTCCCTAAGAAAAGAAGAATGAATGCAACATTGGAAAAGTCCACTGTGATGGTAGTGTGCAAGATTCAACTAATTCAACTGAGGTCAATTAATATACTATTATACAAAGTATATATATATATTACATAACACTTAATGATTATTGACATGAAATTGCTTAAGATACTCACTTTGACTCATATGTGATTTTAGGTACAATTCGGAAGCAAAGAAGTTAAACTGAGTTGAAGCTCGATATTTTGGCCATTTGTCGAAGATGAATTTGAATTGCCTTCTTGGAGTAAGAAGAAGAAAATTGAAAGACAAGAACATAATTAAAAGAAGAAAAAAATGCAAAGAATGTGAGTTGCATGGATTATGTATGGAAATTATGTTCAACTCTTCCTCTCAATTCTATCAAAATTGACAACGTGTCATAACCTAGTCAAAATAAAGTAACTAGACTATTACTATAGCAGTGGTGAGTCTAAGTCGATCCCACAGAGTGTGTGTGCAAAGTTTATGAAATGAAATTAATGAGTGATTAGGTTTAGGGGATTTGGATTTTTAAATAAGAAAAAATGAAACTAGACTAATAAAAACAAATTAAAGAAAATATACAAAAAAATGATAAAAGTGGGGAATTCGATTGGGACTCGGTTCTTTGATTCAATCTTAGCCTACACCCTAATTAAGCATATTTCATAGATTTGTTGTTCTCAAACCTCTTCTGGCAACTATTAATTGTGGGTTAATAATTAACCTAAGTTTTTCCTTAGGTTTTGTTTAATCAAGATACGATTGTTAATTAAACTTAACCACCGAATAATCTAGGATACGATCTCTAGATTTAATTAGGCAACAACATTATGAATTAGGAAAAGCAATTAATCAAGGCAACAACCACATATGATGCGTCATTTAACCTAGGTCTATCACTAATGTAATTACATATAAGTGATAACATAAAAAGTGAAAAGAAAATATTATACTTGATAAGGAATTTCATGTTAGTGAATACCAATTCTTGACCTAGCTACATCTGTCATTGGTATCTCCTTTAAATGTAACTAAATGCCACATTTTCAGCTTATCCAGAGGAGCAACATATATCAAAACAATACCAAACCTTTCCAGCTTGCATAAAATTAACAACCCCATCATAATTAAGAAATAAAATCAATATAACCAATAGTCCCTCAATACATGTTGTGTTTATGTTTCACTAAAAAAAGATGGATTTTTAAAACCCTTATTATTATAAATTAGTGTTATGGTGGCAAGACCTTATTATGACATCAATTAATTAAATGTAGGATTTTGATAATTTTAATTTTTAGAATTCATGTTTATGCTTAAAAGGTTTTTAATCTAAACTTTTCATATTTAAAATTAATCATATCTAAATTTGATTTATAGGGCTTATGATTCAATTCCAAAATTCAAGATCATATACCAATCAAACAATTTAATCAAATTATAAAATTAAAGTTAACTCTAATACCACTATTAGAAAATCGGGACAGGATCTGATCCTGCGCGGAATAGAATACTAAAGTTTTTTTTCAAAAATCAAGATCGCTTAAATTCTATAAAATGATTAACTTATAAATCATAATAAAGCATATTTCATAATTCATACATTAATCTGAAGCCTAATTATTTCCTTGTCGTTTCTCTTGAACCTTTTCAAAATCGGCTCATCTCTAACGCCATAGCTGCATAGATATTCAACCTCTAACAATATTCACATAACATGTTAAGAGAACTCTGCAACTGTTGCAAAGAGGGTAAGACAAGGAATGTTAGCTCCCTTAGAACTTAAGTCTATTTATAATAAGTTTTAGATATTTTGGTAATTTAATTTCAATTAAACTTTAATTAGAAATAACTCTAACTAAATATCAATTATGCCCAAATAAAATCTGATACCTTATATTAATCCTTATTTATTAGATGTCTCATATTTAATAATAAAGTTTCTCAAACTTTACAATTAAGTCTAACTTGATTAAAACATCTTTTCTCACTTTAACTTGTATGTGTGTGTGATCCATTAAGTTCTTAAATATGATACCAAAGAATATAAATTATAATCTTAAATCATATTTAGGATTAAAAAAATTAAACTTCTTTAATTTATCTTTGATTCTCTAATTAAACAATTTAGATCCATGTATCAAGATTTGTCTTTAATCTAAATATTTAGGAACATCAAAATGGTTTTAACTAATTTTTTCGTGCATGATTTTTTGGAATAATTTGATCATTGAATCATACAATATTCCGATTAAACATAAAAAAAGAAAGTAATGCCTATTTTATTTTAGTCCAGTCATATTAGTTTACCACCAATAGTAATTGATTCTTATAGCAATTGAAAATTATTTTCAAAATGTCATTCCACCTTAGGCAAAGATTTCTCAAATGAATGATCATTGAGAACAACAGAACATTCTCTAAAATTACTTTAGAGTGATGAATTCTATATTGACTACTTAGTTACCGCCAAATAGTTCATATTATATACAATGACTACCGACTGAGTTATCCTTTACCATAATAGGTCATCAGTAATATCAAAACATAACAATCTCTATACAAGATAATTTTGAAGATCTCAAGTCAAAAGGTCACTTATACAATCATCATAATGAGAATTTCTATAGACATATAAATAATGTTTCAAATAAATTTCTCATATACGATCACAATTCATTGAACTTGTTTTTTAATAAATACCTATAAGTTTGTTTAAATATTCTTATATTTTAGTCTATAAGATCGACTAGTTCCTTTATAAAGAAAAACATAATATGTTTTAGTCTTTTTGCATTATATTAATATCTAGTCTTAATAGAATAATAACCAAGAACAATTTAGTAATAATACATAAATATAATATGAATCTCAATTATGATTTTATCATAAATTCATATGCAATGTATATTTATCTCTTGAAATTTATTATATCCATATGAATATGTTACATGTATAAGGTAAATTTGTCTCTAAATTATTTTGTCATTAAATTATAAGGCATAAATCAACACAACTCGATGAGATTATCCCATTTAAATCTTGACTTGATAGTTAGCAACACCTTTGTTGAATTTCGAAAAGCTGTAAATTTTCTAGCGTGGGTACGAGAAGTGCAATTTGTTTGTTAACCATGTTTGATCTAATGAAAGAGCACCCACGATTGTTGAAATCAAATTAATAAAAAAAAGAGGTTACCGTCTACTTCTAGCATTTATGGCTTGTCTAACTTCTCTCGATGCATGGAATAGCTGCTTCAAATCATCATCATTCACCTTAAAAATGCATGCGAGAGTCATTAGTAAATATTCATAATTAATCAAGACAAAAACAACAACTAATTGCTATTACCAACCAGAGTTTCTCGAGGGAGCTAGAAGACTTCTTCAATGGAGTTTTGGGACTCGAACCATTGTCACCACTCTTTTCTTTGATAATACTTTTGCTTCCAAGAAAACTTGCGTGTACCTCACCTGTTCAATGGTCAAAATGAGTCATTTTAAACATGGAATAGAGTTAAATAGGGTAAAATTAGACAGGGCATTTGAATTCATAGCTTACCACGTTAAACTTAAATGCTCTTTTCCACCAGTCTTGAAACTTAAGGATGTGTTTAGTTGGAGGTTAATTAATGGAATAGAATTGGGGAAGGTTTATAGTAAAATATAATGGGATGGAGGCGAAAGTTTTCATATTACATCTCATTCTATCCTAAACGTAAAATAGTAACTATTTACTACCTAATATACCCTCAGGCTCTAATACTAAGCAAGACAATACATTTGGCGATAGTCGATTGTAGCAGAGAAAGAGCTCCATCATCTGGCAGCATGGACTATTGTCTTCGACCCGCGACATATGCTTGTATGGTGACTTCAACATTGACCAAACCAACATGAGGAACAAAAGGTGACAGTAATGTTTGGGGTTGAGGCAGGTGGACAGTGGTTGTCTAGAAAGCAAGCATTGGGTGTAAGTTTTGGACGCACGGCAGAGGGGTTAGTCATCGCTGGATTTTCACTTGGGAGTTGCATGTGAACCTTGATGAGGTCAAGAGGGTGCGTGGAACAACCAACAATAATTAAAGCAATGCCTCCTTTAACAAAACCTTTCAAACCCATCTTTTAGAATCACTCAAATAACAAATTTAACCTCTTGAACAAAGAATTCACCTGAAAAAGCCAAAGAAAGATTTGATTTTTCTTATAGTTTAGCTTTGAAAGGAAGACCAGTTAGATGTTATGTAGAAACGTGAATATATTTGGAGTGAAAAATAAAATAACAACAAAAATACCAAGATTTTTATACTAGTTCGGTAATGCCTATGCCCAGTTTGGAGACGACTGAGAATTTCACTATAACAATGAGAGCATATAATAATATTTATCACTCAATTTCCCAAGAGACCCAAAATTAACCCAAGCTCACACACTACTACTAGAAAAGAGGGAAAAAATTTATATATATCTAATTTTTCCTCTCTTCCTTCACTATTCTTCTCCCTCTCTCGAAAGTTTTGGCTCTCCCTCTCTTCTGGAAAACTCTCTACTCTCTCACACTAAACAACTTCTCCAACTCTCACCGTTTTCGTTGTTGTTCCTCTAATTTATAGAGAATTCAATGGGTGTGAACAAAGTCACCATTGTTGATCACCGAAAGCAAGCTTCAATCTCTAACTTTGAGAGGGTAAGATTTCTGACTTTGCAAACTTCCATTTCTGACTTCCTTTTGAGACAATATTCAACATTAGAACTAGAGATCATCTCACTTGAAACCATGAGATGGGAGTGGAGGCCAAAGGCTATGGAAGAATAGTGCGGGACGTTAGGCCTTTGAGACATATGCTAAGAAAGATTCTTTGTGAAAGAAGGATACTTCTCGACGGAATGAATGGTGTGAAGAAGATGAGAATATATAGAGTACTGAGATTGTTGAATTGTTAAAATATATTATAATGAGCTAGTTTTAAAGATTTCATTAGTGTAATTGGACTAATTGTCATAATATAAATTAAAAAGCTAATTGGTCTGTGACTTACCCATACAACCGGACAAAAGAGAGAAAAATAAAGATAAAGAAAGAAGGGGAGAAGAGAGGAGAAAACAGAGAGAGTCTAAAATATGTTTTGTTATATAAGGTTATAATAGTTATTTATTATTATTATACATACATTACATTCTATCCTATCCATCTTCTAAATAATATTTCACTATATTACACAACAATTTTTTAATATTACATCAATTTATATTCTATTTGATTATAAATGATTCTATTTAGTTTTATTTTATTAAAAACTTTACGTTCAACTAAACAAAGTTTAAGTTCTTTATACTGCTACTGCTATTCTCTCTCCCAAAGCCATTTCTCAGATAGCATGTAATCCACAGTCAAAGAATCAAACCTCGAATAATCGGAATTAGATTTGATGAGAAGTGTTTTGTATAAAGTAAACGAGCAGGAAGTTTAAATTGGTGTTAAAAAAAAGAAATGCTTAAGATAATGTAAGCGCCGACGCTTGTCATAGCCCATATATACCGTGATGTATCGCAGAGATATACTCATAAAGTCCTGTATCGCATATCTCTGCGATAGTTAGGACCTAGTTTTTTTCAGCTGTTTCTTTTCCCTAATGATAAAAAAAAGGAACAAAGGAAATCACTTAATCATATGTACTTGACAGGTTTTTTTTCACCAATACCTCGTCGTTTTCTCTCTTTTGACTTTTCAAGAAGCATTATAAATAAAACTGCGAAAATCCAAGCTGCCTTTTTCAAATCAATGAATTGAGAGTGCAACAATGAAACCATTCGTTTTAAAACAAAGCGTAAAGGAAAATCCCGCCTCATTCCCACTTTCACCGCTGTCTTCTCGGTTGTTTTCAGCTTCTTCCTAGGGTTTGTAGTACAAGTGCTTCCTTTTGAGCTTTAACCATGGAGACTGATGAAGAACCTCGAGTCCTTCCTTTTCAGCTTCAATTCGACAAACCTCTCGCCTCTCAGGTTTGTTTGCTAATTTGCTTTCCTTTTCTTCTTCTTCTTAATATTAGTGTTCTATTTGTTCCTTTCTTCTCAACTTTTTTTTTCGGTTTTTATTTTTCTATTTGGTTGTTAGATTAAAATTGCGGAGTGGAATCCAGAGAAAGACTTGCTAGCTATGGTGACTGAGGACTCCAAGATTATGCTCCATCGGTTCAATTGGCAGAGGCTATGGACTATCGCTCCCGGTGATTTTCTCTCAGCTTTTCTTTAGACCTCGCTTAATCAGTTGATTGATACATGACACAGCTTTTTAGTTAATCAGCCTTGTTCCTTTTCTTATCTTGGTGTTTTGTATAATATGCATGCTTTAATAAGTGTGAAACATCTGGTTGTTAATTCAGTTTGACTGTTTTATGATATGATTATGCGGAAGAGACCCAAACACAGTTCACTTTGTATCTATAGTTGTAGTGCTGGTTTACTTAGGGGGGAAAAAAGTTTTATTTTTGCTGAAGCAGACTTGACCATATTGCAAAGCTGCTTATCTATATTGTGTAAATTCTTTTAAGGAAGGTGCATTACATCCTTGTGTTGGCGTCCTGATGGCAAGGCGATAGCTGTTGGGCTTGAGGACGGAACTATTTCATTGCATGACGTTGAGGTGAGCAAGGCTTTGCTTGTTTACTCTTAATGAAGCAGTCTTCCTAAATGCCATGGTATATATCTTGCAGAATGGAAAGTTGTTGAGAAGCTTGAAGTCCCACACTGTTGCAGTTGTGTGTCTAAACTGGGAGGTGGAAGGGTGGCCACTTGCTGTATGTTTCATTCCTTTCATTGACATGCCTATGATCAAATAATAATTTTTTGTTTCCAGTTTTTTCAAACAGAATATATTCATTAAAAAACAGTTTTAAGCCACTTAAGCTTCTTCAATTGCTATTTTCCGTTTGAGTTTACTCTTTTTTCCCTGCTTGGCCTTTTATATTCTCATCAGAATTATGGCTTCTAGGATGACCCTTGTAACTTTAGAACATATGAAGACCGTACTCCACGCTTCTTCCCTCATGCTCCAAGAAGCCCTACAATGCCCGGGGTTGTGTCTGGTGATACTGGTTTCTTGGAAGACGGAGGAGATTCATATCAAGAGCTGTCTGATTCCTCATGCCAACGTTTCAACATTTTGTGCAGTGGAGATACAAATGGAAGCATATGCTTTAGCATATTTGGAGTATTTCCAGTAGGGGAAGTTGTAAGTTGTTCATCTGTTCCTCAAATGAAGATTTGAAGCTTACTTATGATTCTTTGATTAGATGATCGTGTTTTGGGTTTTCATGCAATTGCTTTGGTCTTGTTCAAAGGCTGGTGTAGTATGCTGACCTGGGACATATTTCATAGTTTTAACAACTTACTAGAGTTCATGGTTGAGTGATTGCCACACGATTTTTTGTATTTGAATGTGCACTATTTTATTGTTTGCTGATTGCCACACAATTTTTTGTACTTGAGTGTGCACTATTTTATTGTGTGCTTCTCCTTTTTTCTTCTTCTTATCCTCTACTTATTGCAATGTAATATTCAGAATGTCCACAACTTTTGTGTTTCACTTCCATTTGGAGATAAACAGGCTACTTATTCTCTTTCAAATGCTTCAATTTACAAGGTACTTCCATTTTGTTGGACTTAATCATTTTTAAGTAATTTAAGCTAAAGATGATGCCATTCTTATATGCATGTCATTTATAGGTTGCTTTATCCAAGGACCTATGCCGCTTAATTGTTACTTGTTCAGGAAAATTAAATGCAAACACGGCTGAGGCAAGGGAGAATCTAGTTGATCAGTATGGTGTGCATGGGCTGCACAGCTTAGTGCTTGATACTGCTATATTTTCTAGAAGGTAACACTTTTAAGAAACTAGATATTTGTTGGTTGTCTGCAGAATTGTACATCTTCGATTGGCTCATGGAGAGTTTCCTTCTTTTTCTCTTCTTTCCCTATTTGTAATTTCTCTTAAGATCTCAGCTGTTGATTTTAGCTGCACTTGTTTCTTGTAAGATATCTTGCAGTAGATTTTCTAATTTTTCTTTTGCCAACTGCAGGAAAAATGAACTTCATCAGTTAGCCCAGCAAGCTTCCAATATTGAGGAATTAACTGAAGTTATTAGAGCTTCATTATCAGTCATGTGCAAGCAGTGGTCTGATGCAATGCACACATTTCATGATAAGTTTGACTCTCTATCTACCCTGATAACTGACCATGGTACCTATGATAAAACTAGTTGTCAGATAATTTACTATTTTTCCTTTGTTTTCTATTGTCCAATTCACTAGTTCCAATCATTCTTTATAGCGATGGACTCATCTCCCCAGGAAGAATTTCTCAGTCTTCTATTTGGTGCTAGGACTAGTCCTCCAGTTCATCAATTTCTTGTTAACTCTCTTGGTGAAGCGGTATGCTGGGTTTTATGTTGTTTTATTTTCTTGAAAGGACATATCAATTGAATGTTTGGTCAGTTTTTGTCAGTTTTTTGTGATTATGCATTTCTTCCTTGGTGAAAGACTGTAAAGCGTGTGGCAAAAGTTGTTTGTGGTGCTGCAAAAGAACTGCAACGCATAGTCCTTGATCATCTTCAGGTGACATACTTTGTTATTCTAGAGATGGTGTGACAGTTAAAAGTGATTGGTTCACTAATTTTCCTAGTTAGGTAACATCTGTTACAATAAAATGGATCATCGGTAGATCTGAGATTAAGGTTTACAGAAGTTGTAATGAGTGCTGCAATTCCAATTGGTGACAGTGAGTAAATTTAGTTGTAAATCCTGAAATTGTTCGTTCATTTTTCTATGCAAGTTCATATGTAAATAACTTAATGAATAAACTATTAAGCACAAACAGAGCAATTTAGCCTAATCAGAGACTTGATATGATATGCAGACTCCATTAGCTCCTTGAATTTACTGTCTGCATTGATGTAATTGTTCTTGTTTTGATCTCTAGGAACTACACTGTACTTAATCCTTGAATTCCATCATTTTTTGTGTTATAATAGTGTTTATGCAATGAAAGCATCTATTTTGTTGACTTGATGTCTATTCAACCAATTGGATTGCATTTGAAAATAAGCTTGCAAAGGGTTGCTAGGTACAGGAATACTTTTCAGAAAGGGAAAAAAAAGTTCGTTTAATTTTTGTTGCTTTCCAATCTTTTATATATGCGATTTTTCATTGGATAAGATAACTTGAGCATTGGTCTTGCTAGATATATAGCCAAAACGCGCTGACTTGCATGTCCCACTTCTTTCTATTAATCCATTACAAGTTATTCCACCTTAGTGATTTTCTGTGCACCTAATGTTATTTTGTTTGATGTGTTCCTTATAGCAAAGGGCCTGAGTGGAAACTAAAAGATACATATTCATTTCCCAGCCTGCTGCAGAAATTATTGGATTTAGGATGGGAGAACTCAGAGGTCTTTCTAGATGGCGTGCACGCTACCTAGCTATTGGATTGGATGAGATGCTCATCAATAATGCGACTGAAAAATCGGGTATGATGCTGGTGCAAGTAGAAAGGTTTATGAGGGTATTATCATCAGTGGAGCAGCAGGTAATTTAGATTATAGGAACTAAAAAAATTTCATGATTCAGAGCTGTTGTTCGACGAGAAAATTATTCTTGTGTAGGACTATGGAAATATCTCTTCAATATTTTGTGTGCTTATTTCTTTGTTCTTGAGCATAAGATTCAATTAGCAAACTAAGCACTGAGAGAAATTGATGCGAGATCTTGGGCATGGGGTTCAATTGGCAAATTAAACACTTGAGGTTTGCTTAATATATGTGCCTTGTTAAGATCTACCTGCTGATCTTGATTTTAGGCTATGCCATGAGGCATAACATTAGGATTTTGACCTTGAGTACATACATGTAAGGCACCTTGAAGAGCTGTCCCTATAAACATATTATGCTATCTTACTTTTCATGGGATGTATGTTTTATAACCATATAAGTAGTGTGAGGGTAGGTGGCTTCTGTTTCAAATAATAGGTTAGATAATCAGCAAAATATGTGTTGTTCAACATGCTGCAGAGTGTTTTTTTCTGGAAGAATGAATTGCCAAAGAAAAGATGATTATTCCTTTTTCTTGAATTTGAACAATTTGTATGCTGAGACTAACCATTTTCCTTTTCTGTTTTCCTGTCATTGTCTTTCTTTTAGTTTTCAAACTTTTTTAATTGGCTACTTAAATGTATCAAGCTTCTAATGCAAGAGCCAAGTGATCAACTTCTGCCATATAATAGGTTTGTGTTTCAGGCTTTCATCTGATTAATCTGTTAATTTTCTTGCGTTCATGGTCTAAACTTTTATATGTTTGGCAGTGAACTTCTTGTCATATTCTTGAAGTGCCTCTATGACCAAGACCCAGTCAAACAATTGTTGGAACATTCTGAAATTGATCAAGATATTGATGTTGGCATGTAAGTTATCTATTTAACCACAACCGACATGCTGTGTTTTTGAATTTTTGCTCTTATGCTTGAGTACAGACAGATTATATATTCTGCATTCTTAATTTCTTTGAAACTTTAGCTTAAAAATAAATTACATATTCAAATATAAGTGAAGTTGTTTATCTATTGGTGCCATTTTTTTTCTAAAAAAGTTGACACACTAATGTTTCAGAGAGACAATGCAAAGAGTCAAAGAATGTGTTCAATTCGGAGGATTTTCAGATTCTGAGTATCTACAAAGGACAGTAGCTAAAGAATTTCAACAAATGGAGTCCTGGTATATCTTTAGCGATGTATTTGTTGCCTAACTATAAATATGATGCTTATGGTAAATTGTTATGAATAATGGAAAACATGGTTGAATGTGCTTCAATTCAAAGGCTTTCAGTGGGAAGGAGATCCTAAATGTAATGGATCATTATTCAACAAACGAAAGCATGTCATTCTTCTTGTTACCAATGGTTTTGACATTAGGTGCTATATGCAATTACATCATTTGTACGATTTAGATTGTCATGGGGTTGAATTATCACACTTGCATTTTTTTTTCTTGAATCTTTGTGGAGGGCATATTACTTATCAGTTCACATGAATTGACTGATGTTCATTGCTCCACAATCTTAGCTTCAAAGAGGCTTTCATGACGCCCTTTGCTACAATCTCAAGGAAGATATTATGTGAAGATTTGCTGCCATTGTTTCCTATTCTTTCATCAGCATTAATGCCTGTGACAGTTCCTATGTCAATATCATATTTTGAGGTACTATTTTAAAATTTTTTGTTGTTGTCCAAAGTAATGCATCAGCAAATGGACTTGTTTAGTCTGGAAATAGCATTGAGTTAACATCTTTTGCTTCAGGAATTTAACCTGATTTCTATCCCTTAGACATTGAAGTTTGCATGCTCTAACTTGTTAGTCCTTGCCAGGATGCCTCTGGATCTTTGCCACAGGCGTCTGAATGTGGTTTTGTTGACTATATATGCTTCCAAGTACAAAGTGAGGCTTGTGCAAAGAATGCAAATTTTATAGGCATAACAAGAGGATTAATGCATGATTTCGGCAGCTTAAAGAATGGTTATACATCTTTGGAAACAGTGCTACTCTCTATTCCTCCTGGTTATCAGTGTGTGGATCTATCTTTATACAAGGTAAATTACCTGGATAGCCGACTTAGGTGTCTTTCTTTGCAACATCCTATATAACCTGCTTTACATACAACAGGATAGTCAAATTGTCATGCTGTTAAACGAGACAACTGATTCATCTGAAAGTGCTGGAAATGCTTGTATGATGATTGTGCAAGCTAGTGAGCTACCATTCACGTCTGTTTCAAGATCCACTTGTCTGGACCTGTGGAATTTGTATAAATTGAAGGTAGTTTTTGTGACCTTTATCCTAATTGACACTGCTTTGATGGAATAACTACCTTCCTTAGCTATTCTCTCTGGATTTCTGGGTTATCTGCCTCCTGTTTCCCATTACCCTAATATATATTCATCAAGGTTCCATTCACAGTTTTTAACACTTTACCTGGTTTCATGGAGTTTCTGTTTCTGTGCACCTGTGTGCTTTTTCCTGATAAAATGCTCTCGAATTGCACAGTTTTCTGTTGCAAGGTTCTCATTTTTCTGAATTTTTTGGGACTTAGGATTCTGTTGTGCATGTTCAACTGGGGAATGAAAAGGTCCGCAACATTCCTCACTCTGTTATTGCTCCATTAGCTGTTAGTGGTAAGTATTCTTAATTCTATTTTGAATTTATACTATGCTTTTATATTATTGGTAATCTATGGATACTAGTATTGTTTGGGGCTTTTCGTGAGCTCATTGAGTTGATTGATCAACTTGATGCCAGTGTCTTTCAACATGTACTGTATGAGTTCTCTTTCTCAAGTCTCTAGGTGTTTCTAAGATATTGACAGCAGTACAAAAATTGTAGAGATTTAAATATCTTGAATCAATGCGATGAATCAAATAGTGAAAGGGTGCTAAGTATGTGATGAAGTGACATGGAAATTGTGAAATTACTGCACGTACTGTCTAGGTCACTGCTTCATGGCTTTGTAGTCGTTGAATGATCTCTATATTTCGAGCTGTCTAACTCCAGTTTTTATTTCAAAGAATTCTTTAATAATTAAGAACCCCTACAAAATTTTGATTGCAACAGCATCAAGAGGCGTAGCTTGTGTTTTTTCTGCAAGAAAACGAGCCTTGGTCTATATTCTAGACGAAGATGAAGAAGTTGCAGATGCAGAATAACTCTACATCCCCTCACTCTCCCCCTGCCTCTTTACAGAGAATTCATATTCCCTTTTCTTAACCTACTGCTGTATTATATTTAAATTTAATGATGTTTTGAGAATTTATCCGAGTAATGGAAAAACATTTCCCCCATTTAAGTGTTCAAAGTCACCTGTTACTCATCCCTGGATGTTTCTAGACAACTATTACGGTATACGGATATCCATCCATATTTATGTCGCGGGTGAAAGCTGGAGTGTGCCTTGTTCAGAATGACCATCAATTCTGGATATCAAGATGATGACATGCGAATGCTATTTCCATGTAATTTGAATGATTCTTGTCAAAAGGTGCTTTAAGAATATCACATCTTTATCATTAACAATTACCTTTCAGACTTCATGTATTATAAAAATATTAATACTATTTTATAAGTGATGTATGGATGTTTTTTTTAAAACTATAAATGTTAATATTTTACCTAGACTATCAACTACCACCAAAATAAATAATATCCTCTTTGAATTAGGTAATCTTTTAATGAAGTCCATAAACATCTTAGTTTAACACTCTTTAGGAATAATGAGGGTTGCAAGAGATTAGGATAAGGTATAGGTTCAATTTTGCTCCTTTAGCAAGTGATACGTTAGCTCACATTATTTCTCACATGCCTTACTACGTAGCTTGTTAGTGGTTCTTATCACACTAAGGTGTCTTCCTTAAGTTCCGCCATATGTCGAAGTAATCAATTTAACCTTTAATGATGCATTGTAACTATTTACTAGCCTTTCTTTCTTTCCATCTTAGTAAGTGATCTCTTTATTCATAAGATATGGAAGGTGTAAAACCTTTTTGCAGTTCGTTGATGACATCTTACGTAACTTCACTATCCCAGCCAGTCCTCACTTCATTTAGGATTGAATTGTAGGCTACAATCTAGGGTGGGAAAGTTTTTAATAAAAAATTTGAGCAAAGTGTCAACCACATAAATTCTCTTCCCACTTATGTATAAAGTCATATATAAGGAGTTATTGTCCATTTTACTACTAAATTTAATAATAGAGCAGACATAACTTCTTACAATAATTTCAATTTTTGTAGTCTATTTTTATTAAAAACTCCTATTATTAAGGTAATGATGCTAATGTTTAATGATTTCACGGATGCTAAAATTTCTCTCATAAGTTAACAAGTCATGACTTTTAAAAGATAAAGTCTTAGTGACTGTTTGGTTTAGTTTTTAGAGGATGCATAAGTATTTTCTTTATTGTAAAAGCTATTTTTAAGAAAAATAAGTATTTAATTGTAAAATTTAAAAATACTTTTTTAATATAAATAACTTCTCTTTTTTGACATTATAAATAACTTTTTTAGAAATTAAAATATAGCTATACGAGAAGTTCAAATTTAAAATTTTTCAAAAAACCCCATATTTTAGTTTTTACGGTAGACTTTACGTTTATAACAGTTGCAGTAACCACCAAAACATGTCTCAGTCTCTCTGTTTCTTCACTCCCGCTACACACCCCTCTTTCCTCAAGCCTGCTTTTCCAATCGTCTATCACCGCTTCCTGCTTACTTTCTCCTCCAATCGCGTTTTCGTCAAAGCCTCTCCGGATCCCAACCCCTAGATTCTCGTCTCCGAAAACTTGGGGATGAACTTCTTGTGGATGGTGGAATGTGAGGTTTGAGGTGATTGAGAAAATTGGTCCTGATGTCAAGTGTCATTGTACTGATCCTGGATTGTTGCTTCCTCGAGCTAATTTGACCTTCTGGAGAGATGGGAGTCTAGTCAGAGAACGAAACGCTATGCTTCCCACTATTTCGTCTAAGGTTAGTCCTGCTTATCTCCTTACTAGAAGTTTATATCGTTTGTTACATGTTTATATTATTGATAGTTTTATTTGATTCACAAGTACTGCTTAATGTGAATGTTTAAGATTTAAAGGCTGTTCTTTCATAATATTTCTTTACATGACTAGAATACCACTTTTACTTATGGTATTTTGTCTTCTTCCCTACTGGAAAAATTAAGTTTCCAGATATCAAACTGTCTGTATTGTATGAATACTGTGGATTGCTTTACAAATAATGAAGCACCAGCTTAAAATCACATCTTAAATGTATTGTACCTCGAGATTGGTTGTGCTTTTCATTCATCTTGCCTTGAAGTCCTTTTTCAACTAACAATCCTGGAAATTCTTAACACTGATCTTGCTTCAAAATTAACTGAAAATCCTGGAAATTCTGTGTGACTGCCAACCGAGTTTGTATGGACCAATTAATTGTTACATCTGAAGTTTTGTTCGTCGTCAAATTTGTGTCATTTTACATCAATTTGTATCCTCATTATTGGTATATGTTCTCCATCTCATTATGTTTGATTGTTTCTGGGCAAGGTGGAGTTATAATTTTACCTTCAAGCTGTGATTATATGCAGGAATGTTGGATATTGATTTTGGGATTGCAGAGGGTGTGGACTTTATTGCCATTTCATTTGTCAAATCTGCTGAAGTGATCAATCACCTTAAAAGCTACATAGCTGCACGTTCTCGTGATAGGTAAAGACTTCTAACAAATAGTGCTACACTTTTAGTCTATATCCACATAAGCTTGACACATTATTATGATTTGAGTTGTTATTGTCTTTCCTTTTTTCTCACGATGCTTGGTTGTAAGGGTCCTAATAGTTTTGCTTTATTAGTTTCTACCAATGTTAATATGATTTGCAGAGGTATTATCATCTTTACATCCTTACTGTCTCATCTTTTGATACAACGATATTGCTGTACTTGCAAAGATTGAGAGTGTTGACTCATTGAAGAACTTGGATGTTTTCACTTCTGTCTACCATTATCTGTTATGTGCTTTCTGTCAGGTCCTTTGTTCTACAGTTTGGTTGCACTCTTTCCCCTGGCTTTAAACCTCATCTTTCAAAGAAGGGCTGCCTGTTATGCAATAAAATTGGAAGCTTATGTTTGCTTGGCATTGCTGATTCCTTTACATGCAATCTTAATTTTTATGGAGTAACTTTAGTTTTCTTGAAATAGGATGACATGTGGCAAACTGTATCAGCAGAGTTGGAACTATTTTAGATTTTTGTAGCTTGCAAACAATGTCACTATTATATTATGCTTTCTCAGTGAGCTTAACTTTCACGTTCACCGAAATATAGTAGATTTAGGAAGGCATTCGAGTGCTTTTGTCGTCCTTATGCTCCCTCTTCATAGTTTGTTTTCAAGAACATGAGGCTAGATGTAGATTTTCCTTACGAGAAGATCAAAATTTTCTCGCACTCTTTAAATAACCAGGTGACATGTTTTATTTGCAAATAAGATCGGATAAATAGATCGTGGCCTACAATCTAAATTTTGGTTCATACTATGAACCTCATATTCTTTTTTTTAAGAAAGGAAATAAATTGTAATAATGGAAAAAGGTTTAAGGTATACAAAAAGGTCACAACCAGCCAAACCATTGTTAACCAGAACATTAAAGGCCACCAATCTTACAAGAGCTCAATACCTATAGTGGAAGTCCAAGAGTTTTATGGGACTACCCACGATTACTTCATTATCAGATTCAACTACTTCATAAGTATAAGCAACAGCTAATTAAGCAAATTATTCTAGGATGTCACCATAAATTCCCTAATCCCGCAAATTGGCCTAGCTATTAATCCTTGATTGTCTAAGGCTTTACTTCACCACATAACAAATTCAAGAGTATACACAATCATGTTGGTGGCAATCAATCTCAAAATGCATGTCAGTATAAACAGGTGTATCCAGGCATAAATAGTGTCTTTGAAGCTCCACATGCTTACATTTTATCTTCAATTTTATACCTTTTCAACCAAATCTTCTCCTTCTTTCTAAATTTTTTCCTATTTCTAATCACTAAGAAACACATCAAACAACCCTTAAAACATAATATTAAGATCAAATCCTAGCCTTAAAATAATATTATATGTTTTAATATTTGTTTTTTATATTAGTTTTATTTCCTACAAGAAAATGAGACATTTCTTTAAATAATTTTCTACAAGATGATTATCTAAAATTTCATGCAAGATGGTTATCTAAGAAATAAGTAACCTTAAGGTGTAAATGAGACATCTCTTGTAGTGGTGTGTCTGCATGATGCATGTATCAATTTGAAGTCATTCAAAGCATGAAAATTTTAACGTCATGATTTAAAAGGAAGTGAATTTGTCAAAAAAATTGTAAAGTAAATGTAAACTCATTCCATTAATGAAAGACCTAATAGTAGTTGAATTCTTTCAAGTTAAATGTAAACATAATATATTATTCTTTGCATATTATTTAATATACTTTTAAATATTATTTATATGCATAAATAATTTTTATTACAAAATAAAATATATTTAAAAGCTTCCTCCCTAAAAGGTTTTGCCAAAGGCTTAGCAACAATGCTATAGTCCTAAATAAATGATTGATAAAAGAAATGACTCTCTCCCTTTGCTCTAACCTCTTCGCTAGCTTCCTTATATCACCCTTTCCTTTTTTTATTTTTCTTCACTGTTTGAAATTTATTTCCTCTTAATGCTAACTGCTTTAAGCAGGAGCTCTCTCGCTTAATAAGTCAGGCATGTTCCTTTTCCTTTTAAGAATGAAACCTTTAGATTCTACTAGCTCCTCAGGAGCTCCGTAGCCCAAGTCTCCTACTTGTAAGATCTCTCCTTTTTGTCTCGATTCTTATAAGTAGGCTCTCCCTTGAAACCCCTTTCTCAATATTTTCCTTCCCTTTATAATTCCTCACTTCCAATTTTGCGTCCCCTACCTCTCTCGCAAACTATATTCTTCTTACATCACTCTTTCCTCTTCCTTTCATGGTGATCTCATAACACGTGCTCTTTAAAGGTCCTTCTCTTGCTCCCTTACCTGCCTTTTCATGCGCTCTTACCTCAATTCCTTATACAACCTCAATTGGTTCTAGTTCAACTTCAATGCTTGTATGTTTACCTGTTGTGCAATTAATTGGTTTTTCATCTATTACCCCACAACCTCTCCATTATACTCAACTTCTAATGCCTTAGGAGTCAAGCTCTCTTGGTGTCAAATGTTTGGTGATGGTTCATCATTAAAAAAACTCTCTTACTTTCCTCCTTTAGTTGGTATATGAGTTGTCTGCCAGCTATACAAATACTTCAAATTGGATCCTCCAAATGGTCAACAACTTTAGTGGGACATTTTTTTTGAGAATTTAAATTGAATTAAAAATAGAAAGAATGTTACAAAAGTTCTCAACCATGGGAAAAATGCCCAACTCTCAAGCCCACCACACGTGTGCGTTTAAACTCAAACAAAGAAAAGTAAAATAAAGCCAAACCGGGCACAAGAACCAGCTGGGACTCCAAATTAGGGCAGAACAAGTTGAAACTTTCGCAAGCCACCCAGAAGCTACCCGATTCAGAAAGCCAGGGAAACGAACGAGACGACGATGTTGGCGCTTCCGGTATTCCTTCTTCTACCGCACCTTGGGGAAAGTGCCTATGGAGAGTCCAAATGAAAGCGTAACGGAAAAGTCTACGCAAGGTTGACGATGGATGGTTGTCTTGTAGGAGTGCGGACGGGAAAGATGGGGCTTCCCTACTTTGAGCAATTTC
The DNA here is from genome assembly GCA_026546855.1 of Erythroxylum incrassatum. NCBI lineage: Eukaryota > Viridiplantae > Streptophyta > Magnoliopsida > Malpighiales > Erythroxylaceae > Erythroxylum > Erythroxylum incrassatum. Next base: position 24,110,055 of record JANVCL010000002.1, on the reverse strand, counting down.
CCGCATTTGTCAGTCTCTAAAGGGTCAACATCGATCAGAGGAGAGGAGGAGGCAACTAGGTTAAGGTTAGTACCTAACTTGCTTCGTAGCTTAATGTATTGTTTGCCTTGTTGGAGACTAGACTATCCAGGTGAGAGCTAGTCTCCTGCTACATTTGGAGTGTAACTGCTCTTTGATGCTTCTTATGATAAGTTCTAGAGTAGAGGGTAGGGGTGTAGTCTTCTGCTGGAACCTTCGTAGGTTTCTTTCTTTCCAAATTTCCTGAGAGCAAGTAGCAGCTGAAATGAGAATAACTGCTCTGTCGAAACTAGATATAGAAAGGTGGGGCAGTTCCAATAGTAACTCATAGAGGCTGATCGGTAGATGGGCAACAGTGTTCAATCTAAGGATCTTCAACAAGATTTCTGTGGAGTAACCACACTTGAAAAAAATATGATCCCTAGTCTCTTCCCTTTGATTACAGAGAATACACATCCGTGAGTAAGTAAGGAATTGAAGCCGATCCATGGTACTGAGTTTATTCAGCATGACCAACCATAGAAAGAAACTATGATTAGGTCTCAGAAACTTGTTCCAGACCATAGAAAGCCAATCAACCTGAGTCAAGGTCCCCCCTCTCCGTTGCTTGGCTACCTGCATTGTGATGTTTGAGACTGGAATTCCCTGCCATAAGAAAATATCCTTTTCTCCAGGCCTACTGATCGGTGGGATAGATAATAATCTAATTTCATTCATGGAGAATAACCATCTTCCATTAGCTAGGATTTCCTTAAGCTTGGTATTCCTAGGAAATCTCGTCAGAAGGGTTCTCGCCAATGGGTTATGGATCAATGCACCTTGGCCTGTCCAATTATCATGCCACAGAAATGATCTATCCCCATCCCCCACTCTATAGGACATATGAGGTTGTACAGTTTCTCTCAGTTTTAAAAGCTGATTAAAAAACTAAGTATAACTATTTTTGAAGGATAAATCCCAAAAACACCTCCCCTTCAGTATATAAACATGAGTCCATCTGATCCACATTGATTGCTTGTCACTGAAAAGTCTCCAAATCCTTTTAGCCATAAGGAGATGATTCTTTTTGGAAATTGACTCCAACCCTAATCCCCCTCCTTCCTTAGGCTGACAAATACTCTTCCAATTAACCTTAGCTTTCCCTTGTTCACCACCCGATCTCCCCCATAGAAATTGCTTCATCAACCTCTCAATTGTTTTGATAATTCCTTTGGAAAGGAAAAGGTAGGAGCACCAGTACTTATGCATGGATGAGATGACTTATTTCAATAACTGAAGCTTCCCTCCATAGGAGAGAGCTCGATTTGTCCAGGAGGTTAGCCTTTTCTGTATTTTTTCAATTAATGGGAGGCATTCACAGTACTTGAGTTTCCTAGAGGATATCGGAATGCCTAAATAAAGGAGAGGGGGCTACTTAATTTCCATTCCAGTGACTGTTT
>JANVCL010000002.1:24088685-24108498 GCA_026546855.1 Erythroxylum incrassatum | reverse complement strand
AGGAAGAGGGGAAGTTGTGAGACATGCCAAGGACCCCTTCAATAATTTTTTGAGCTTCTGATTTGGAGGAAAAAGTGAAGATGATATTGCCCTCCTCAGTAAGCATAACCTCTAGTAAACCTCTCCCTTTCCAATGCCTTTGCGTCCATGCTTGAATCACTGGGAAGCCTGGTCTTTTATCCATGAAAAACCCAACAAGAGTGGCCTCCCAAGACTTTGCCCCTTCCTGGAGGGTTTCCAGTGGAGGAGCAACAATTAGTTTCCCATCCAGTTCATCTGGAGGGCAGAAAACAAGGGAGGATGCATGCTTTTCACCCACAACTTGTTTCCAAGTCCTTTTAGCACTAATAGAGGGTGTGTCTGCTGCAGGTGCTTTGTTCAGGAGAGGAGGCTCAATAGGGGAGGTTTCTGCTGCAAGGACTAAGCTCACAGGGGATGGAAAGTTAGGTTTAGGGGGAGGAGGGAGAGGTGGGAAGGTGGAGGAAGAAGAATTACGACCAGGGGAGGGAATAGGCTGAGGTAAAAAGTTAGGAGTGGGAATGGGATTGAGAGTTGCAGAGGATGAAGGGGAAGACAAGGGTAAAGGTGGGAAATCAGAAAGAGAAGGGGGAGGCTGAGGGTCTGACATATTTCCAAAAGGGGAAGGCTGCTACTTCTCAGGTAGCACGCAGAAAAGTAGTGCAGAAGAAAAAAAGCAGAAAATGGAAAGATTAGAGGCGGGAAAAAAAGAAGAAAAGGGGAACGACAGTAGTGCCCTTGGACCAGGCTACTGCCACAAGAAGAAGGGAAAGAAAAAAAAGAGAGGAAGAGAAGAAAGAAAACTGGGGGGCAAGAAACCAGAGAAAAAAAAACAATGGGAAGGATACTAAGAACTAAGGAATGTAGAAAAGCTGGAAGGAGAGGAGGGGAGAATAGGCTGGAGGGAAGGAGGAGAAGAATGCAAAAATGCTGGAAGGAAATGAGGGGGGAATAGGTTAGAGAGAAGAAGGAGAAACTCTCTTTAACCCATTAGTTTCTCTTCCATAAAATCCCTCGCAATTTGTTGACAAGATACTAGCATTTCCACTAACGCAAACATGGTCATACAATAACTAGAAGAAGATAAGGATTAAGAATATTCTTATTAATGAAGATGACATATTATTATTTAAGATCAATAATGAAGCCAACTTTATAAGAATTTTAGAGTTTGGTCTATGGCACATCAATAGTAAACTAATCATTTTCTAGAGATAGAAACCAAAAATAGAGATCGAAAGACACAAAATGAGGGAAGTGCCAATATGGATTCCTATTGAATACTCGTGTACTATAAGATTAAGTTACTTGACTATTTCTACAGGCAAACTCATTTTTTGGATAAAAAATTACTTCCATAAAGAGAATAAGGTATTCTCTGAATTGTTTTAGGACAGAAATGGATATAGACTTACTTGATTTTATAAAAAGCTACTAAGGTCCTTGATTTAGTTCAAACGCCTTAAAAAGCACTTAAGCAAGATCAATCATAATTTTCTTCAACTCTAACTTCTCTTGTTAATCCTCTACAAGTACTATACAAAACCTTAATTTATCTAACTTTTCATGACGGCACTTTCTCTTCAAAAATTTTTGGAAGTTTATACCAACAAAGGTTCAAAATAAAGTAGAGGAAATGTAATTAGATGTTCCACCTTTAATGAATCAAACATAGATACTACTATTATTGCAGCAATTAGATTAGAACTAAAAGGAAGAGCCTTAGTAGATGAACCTCAAGTTGCCTATAAGAAAAAGGTAGGAAGACCTAAGAAAAAGGTTATCAACAACCCAACCTCTCCTAATTAATATCTAGTATAACATGGACAATAAGGGGGGGTCAAAAGTTCTATATGACTACCTAAAATTTAAAAAGCCTTATCTAATAGGCCTTTTAGATACTAGAATAAAAGCTAGTAGGTTTAATATTGTTTGAGGTTTCTAGATAGGTATTGGTCCACAATTAGCAATTCTCAAACTAGCATATACATTTGCAAACTACCTTATCTCATAACTTAAATTGTTGTCAACATAACCTTCTTCTATATTGCAAACCTTGCCTCTCAAAGAGTCTCTCTGTGGGATGATTTGAAGCAACTACATTACAACATCTTGACTTATAACTTGTTCAAGTTGATTTCATCAGCACCATTTATGCTCATAAAGTTAAAGGAACAAATTTAAGCTTAAAACACAATAATGAGGAACTCAGGAACATTTAACTTAAATTGGCATCACTGACCTCAATTATGATTGTCACTGGTATACTTGGAACAACAAATAAGCAAGAATTTGGCACATTAAGAAAAAGATAGATGGGGACTTGATTAACTTAAGATGGATTGTAAGCTTCCTTAAATTTAAAAGCCACTTTAGTGACTTCTTTTCTTCAAATCACTCTTCTTTTGAAATATAATCTATTACTAGTATTTGCAAACTCAAGGCTACCTGTAGGTTTAACAACTATCTAGATAATATTCGTAGATATAAAGAAGCCATTATTAAAGGCTTATAAGCTAACAATTCTGGATCTGATGCATTTGTCTATATGAGGAAGCTTCAAGTAATAAAGAAGAGCTTAAGAAAAATAATAACAACACTCTCAATAACTCTATACAAGTCATAAAAGAAGCAAGGAAATTTCTCTAAATAGCTTAATACAATATATTGGTTAATCTAAGAGATGAAAAACTTATATCTAAGGTGAAGTAGACCCTTACTAACTATGTAAAGGCATTAGAAGCCCATAACTCCCGTATTAAACAAAAATCAAGGGTCTTATAGATTAAAGATGGATATAAACTCAAAGTTCTTTAATGTCATATTATTTAAAAGAAACACTAATAAAATAATATTCTAAAGTATGAACATGGGCCAATAACATGGGATCAACCTAGGCTGAAAAGGTAACTTATAACTATTTTAAAAGCACCATCAATACTACCTGTAACTACTTTTATTTAATGTATGTCCTAAGATCCTTCATTTCTTAATCATTCACAACATACCTAGTTTCTTGCCTTACTAGCCCCTTTACAAAAGTAGATGTTGGAAAAGATATCTTCAATATCGATGCTAATAAAGATTAAAGACAAAATGACTTTAGTTTTTTTTCTATTTAAAGTCTTGGAACTTAATTGGAGATTATATGACTAAGGTTATTATAGAATTATTTTCCAAAGGAAAAATAATTAGAAAGAAAGAAAAAACCTTCACTACACTCATTCCTAGAGTTCTCATCTATTTAAGATTAATGTTGTAATGTCACCTACAAGGTAATCTCTAGAATGTTGGCTACAAGACTTAATTTGATCCTCAAATCAACAATCAGTCCCAATTAAGGTGCCTTCATTCAAGGGAGAAACATAGGTGGTAGGATCCCTGTATCAAGTATTGCTCAAGAAATATCATAAGAATAAAGGAATCAAAACTTACTTTATTAAAATAGGCTTTCATAAGGTCTTTAACTCAGTTAGTTAACAGTTAATCTTTAGCACTTTAGAGGCACTTGAGTTCCCTAATCAATATATAAAATGGACTGATCGATACACAACCACAACCTTTTAAATAGTTTGGCTAATAGAGAGCCGACCAACATCCTCTCTACAATAAAAGGTTTCAGACAAGTAGACCTTTTATTTTATTAGCTCTTTATAATCCACTTCAAGGCTCTCATTAGGCTACAACATACAACATAGAGTAAGTAGGCAACATTAAGTACCATTAAAATTATAAAAATTAAGATCTTCAATTTTTTTTGTAAAGGATTTATTATTATTTAGTAGGGTTGAATTAAACTCTTTTAAGATACTCATGAACTCTTTACAAAGATCTAATGAGCTTTTTGGTCTTAAAATCAATTACAAAAAAGGTGCATCTATATATTAGCTAGACTGAATGAAATAGAAAATCATTAGCTTTACTCTATATCAATCCTCCTTTAAATACCTAGGCATTTGTAGCACAACAAAGATATTTCAATCAAATATTGTCAACTACTTTTTGATTCAAGTAGAGAATGATCAATAGTTAGAATAAGAAGTTACTCTCTTATGCTATGAGGCTTTAACCCATTATCTAAGAGCTTAACAACTTTCATGTTTATTAGTGTTATCTTCTAGCTCTCCTTTAGAGTCTTATAAAATATATAGAGAAAATCATTTGTAACTTCTTATGGACATATAAAGTGAGTAATATAGTAGAAGCTAAAGTTAAATGGTCTGATGTTGACAAACCTAAGCATAAGAGAGGTATGGATGAAACCTCAATTAAGGTCACTAATAAAATGATCCTAGTAAAGAGAATTTGGAAGCTTTGTATATACAAAGAATCTTTTTAAGTTCAATAAATATATATTTAATTTTTAAGGAAAATAGCCTTTGAAAGGTTAAATCAAAATCTGAGACATCTTGAATTCTTAGCAAACTTGTGATCTTTAGAAATAATGTATGTAAGGAGATGAATACTTTAGTTGGGAATGGTAAGGAAATAGTTACATTGGAACTTATATTATAGCGTACTAAAGCACATGACGTTAGACAATCAAAGGTAATTCATCATCCTAGGTGATAACTAGCACTGTAATCTCATAAGCTTTTCAAAACCATAATGGAAAATGTCCCTAATTACAAGTCAAACCTGAACATCAAATATGAAATCATTTGGCATAACTCAGGTATTTTCATAAACAAATATTGCTTAAAGTTTTTATCAATGCTCAACAGATAACACCTTATGTTGATCTAATTTGGTTTAGCTTATTATCAATCTTCCAAAATCCTTTTGTACTCTAGTTAGCAATATAACGAAGGTTGAAAGCATTAGATATAGTTAATGGAAAATCCATTATTAATAAAGCTATAACTAGGAAAATGAAACATTCAATCATCTTCTCTTCAAATACCAATTTTCTTCTATCTTACGTAATAGATTCTCCAATATGGAGCAATGGTAAAATGTAATGGACTGGGCTAATAAAACTCGACACAATTTAAAGGTGATCAAATTGTGCTTAAAAATAGTAACTTTAGAGGGAAAGAAAAAATATAATCTTTATAAATAAGAAGCAAAAAATTGGATCTTTATATTAGAACACCATTTATTGGATTAAAGAAATCATATTAGCTAAAGGATTCACCTCAGACATAAGTCAAGACATAACTATAAAATGGAGCATTTCTGAGGCCTAACATACCATATTCTTCTTTTATCCTTAGCTTTTCCTATACTACCTTAGTCATTATTTATTAATTTATAGTTTTTATTGATCTGTTTCTTTCTTGTTTTGACTTTGGTTTCTTCATTTGGTGAGTGCATTACTTTTCTTTCGCCATAAAGAGAAAATAATTGCATATTTCCTTATAAACCTCTTATAGTATATAGTTAGTCCAATAAATCCTCTAAAATCATTCATAATTATAAGAATATGTTAGTTTATAACAACCTTTAATTTCTTTTAGTTAGTGACAACTCCTTATTCTAGTATGGAGTAGCTCAAATAATCAATTTTCCTTACCCCAAAAGTACATTTTCTAGCTTTAATAAATTGGTAGCTCAAAGTTATATTAAATTGAGGAACTATAAATAAGTATATCATAAAAAGTACTAGGATATACCTTCTAAGATAAGGTTTAAAAATATTTGTAATTAAACCTTGAAAATATAAGAAGGGAATAATCAGAAACTCATAATGACCCTAATGGCTCCTAAAGCCCATTATATGAATATTTTTAGAATGTATGCAAATTTCATGACACCTCAAACTTAAATCTAGCTTAGGGTATTAATTAGACCTTTATAGTGAATATGAAATTGATAAGTCAATGGAATTAGGAACTTATCTTTCACCTTTTGTTTATTAAGTTTCCTATAATTAAAGCATATACACCAAAAATATCTTTCTTTTTCATCAGTACTACAAGAGATGAGTAAGGACCCTTGTTATATTGTATAAATTCTTGTTTGATCAATTTATGTACTATTCACTCAATAACATCTTTTTCATTCCAATTATCTATAAGGTATGATATTCACAGTGTCACTCCCTTTTTATTGTGATCATGGTTCCTTGTAGTTGGTAATTCCCTTATTTCTTAAAAAAAATCATTTTGCACTTAGCTAGTAGTACACTTACTTCAAAATAAGTGTTATGTTATTTCTACTCACTTCCCAACTATAATTATTAAAACTCATGCTTTATACAATAACGTAAAGGTAATATGAACAATTGTCACGTACATGGTCCTTTTACCATTTTATGAAGACTTTTACCAATTACTATTATAAAACTCTTGTTTTGAGCTCCATTTAAGGTCATAAACTTTTCCTTCTAGTTAAATGTAATAGTTTTATTCTTTAACCTATATAAAATGTCATCTAACATGGATAATTACACACTTAAAACTATATCACAACCCCCCAAGATTACCACTAACACATCAATCATGAATAATGCCCCTTACATTAACCAGGCGATTTTGACATAATTAACAATAACCTAGTTACAATCCTCCTCGTATAGTTACCATAATGTGTTTAATCTCCTTCAAGTTATAATTTCAAAGGGCTTCCTTTTGAAGAATTTAGTCACTCTTATTTATTTAAATTTGTCTGAGATAGTTCCAAACAATATTTAAAGTGATATATTATGTTCAATTTCCTCCATCATCTAGTGATTATCGTTTATGGATAGCGCGCTCCATTTTCTTTACTTTTGGCTCCTCTTCATCATCTATATTTACTTGTACTGCTTTTTTCACATTTTTTCATTGACACATACTTTTTGTTACACTATAAACATAACTTTTTACTTTTTTCTAATCAAAATTTCTATTACTGACTTATTTCTATAATATTTTTGGATATAATAATTCAACTATAAGTTCTAATTCTAGCTTAAGTCCTTTAAGAAAAAAAACTAAATAAGTATGATTCAAGCAAAGACAATATCTTAAACTAACAATTAACTAATGTACTTTTGTATTGATCTAATGTGCATAATTCCACAAAATTTCTATCTAGGTTTGAAAATCTCGTCGATAAAATGTTGAATCAATTCTAAAACATACTCACCCCATCTTAAATTGTCTTAGGTTAATTTATTTTAAAGATGTAAATATTGTCATTATAAATCCATTTCTTTCCTATAGAAGGATGTTATAGATTTTTTTTGGGTAAATCAGTAAAATTTTATACAAATAAGAAAATGTTATATACACAACTAGAGATTTTCTAAACAGAAATCTCTTACCTACTAAAAGGAATAAGGTAGTACAAATTTATAAAGATCCTAGATCAAACCATGTAATTTACACTACCAACAACACTCCTTCACAAACTTCCTACCTAGAAGCCTTCGAAAGCTAGTTCTTCTACCCAGGATACTTATTTTTTCTCCATGCATTTTGCTAAAATTTTTAATTAATTTATCTATTTTCAAAATTAGAAAAGTAAAATCTTGTTTTCATATTTTCTTATCTTTTGTAGTGTACATTTTTGTCAAAATTTTTATCATTGGGTTTAACTATGTGCCTTTTATTTTACAATTTAAGTGTTAATTTATAATACTTTTAGGTAAATTTGACAAAATAAATAATTCATTAATCTTGTCCAACTTACTTTCCCTAGTTTTAACTTTTATACATTTCCTTTTAAATTAAAATTGTCCTCTATGATAGCTATAGTTTCATTATTTTTGGTTTTAACTTGTATACATTTCCTTTTAAAACAAACTTGTCCCCTATGATAGCTATAGTTTCATTATTTTTAATTCTAACTATGGGCACGTTAATATTTAAAGATTAATTTTGTATCTTAAAATTTTAGCTTTTAAAATGTTTTTAGGAAAGTTTGGGTTAATTTGAAAATATTGGACTTTGTTGAAGACATTACATATAATTTAATCAATAAGAATGGTGAGGTTTATGGGTTTATGAGCAGTCCACAGGAAACCACTATAAAAAAAACAACTTATTAGATTAAGTGATCATTGTTATTAGAAAATTGATACAAAATGAAGGAATGCATCAATAACAACAAAGGTAAGTCCTCATTTTCAAATTATGCTTGCAATTATTTTTTATGTTAACTTATTTTTTGTCTTGTGATAAAGCTTCAATGCAAATTAATAAAAGTCAGCATATAGAAAATCGATTGAAGTTTGAATAATGTCAAAGTAAGCGAGAAAAAAAAGGATTAGTGAACCAAGAAATATTAAAAATGTCATCAATCTTTAAGTTAGACAAGCAAGCTCTCACATCTCTTTTATAATATGAATTATTGTGTGACTGGTAAATTACATGTTTTGTTTCCTTTAGGCTTAGTTAAAATGTTTATGAGTTACACAACTTTTTGTTCTTTTTTTAATTTCATTTGTAGTCTGTAACAAGAATTCATATCATGATATATTTGATATGAACTAAGATTTCAAGCATTAAGATGTTAAAAAGGAGAGTTTGTGCTAGTTTTGATAATTTATTTAAAATTATGAATTAAAAATTTTTGTTTTCACGTTATTAAATATTTGATTTGTAATTATTAATACCAAATGAGGGAATGAGTACACATCAAATCCTCTGTTCAGATACTTTGTTCTAACCTTGTTATATTAAATCTCATCTATACATTTATGTGAGATCCACATAAATATGTGAACAAAATTTAACAGAATATAATAGGAACATCGTAATCAGAACAAAAGATCTAATCCCGAAAGAATGGAGTAAAAGGTCTACATAAATGTGTGGATAAGATTTAATAGAGCATGATATGAATACTATAATTAGAACAAAAAATCTAATCCCGAAAGAGTGGAGAAAGAGAAACCACAAGCTAAGTCCCAATCATAAATTACTTTTTGTAAAGAAAAAGTGTTTTATTTCTTATTTATTTGTCACTTATTCCTCACAAAAAATCTAAAACTCATGTTTTTTTTCGTTCCCACGTCTTTCCAGATTCTCCTTCCAATATATTCCCATCAATGGAGGATATTATATTCACCTACAATTCAGGCGGTCTACATGATGCAAAAAAAAACTATTTACATTTACATAACCAAACACAAATATTAGCTTTCAGGACTACAAGGAAACAACATACATATCATTTTCAGGTGAATTGTCAGCTGGCTACTTAAAGATCGTTAGAAGTTGAACTAAACGGCCTGTAGCTTGTAAGCTAACGGCATCATTTCATTATTCACAACTGGAAGAACTAATCCCCTAATCTCAAATTCTAGTAATACATAGATTATTATCCCCATACTAAGCTCACAATTAGGTCAACACCTGGACTTTAACCATCTCAACGGATGCCCAGTATTATATATAGTGCTTTAGTAAAACACCTTGCTTGAATTGGCACTGCATCTTTACCTGCACCTTCATGTTTAAACAGCAACGAGTAGAGATATAGAGTGGATTAGATGAGATTTTTTATTGTATTAAATTCCTTAAGAAAACAAATTATCTGATCTGTAGAAGCTCCTTAGGTCCACAAATTATCAAAGCCAGCTGAGTGTGCGGACATTGGCTTACCGATCAAGACTACGGCTACGAGTCATCTAATTCAACAAGCTGTGCGCGCCTCTCCGCAGCCTTCTTCCTAACAAAAATGCCCCACCTCAGGGCTGCTTTGAGCTTGAGCCATCCAATGACAGCTTTGCCTGATGAGCGAGATGGATCATCGCCAAAGCTATAATTTGGAGACTGGGCGGCCATGTAATTTGAGCAGTAAGGGTACCCATCTTCAGCGACATTCGGGGTAAGACCTTGACCCCCACCGTTAAAGATGCGCAGAAGATGTTGCATGTCGTCATTTTCAAGCATCTCATTACTTCTCATACCCATGTCCGCCTCCGGGAGTAAGTCCTCAGGTGCCTCATACGAAGTAAGATTTGATGTTCCAATATGCTGGAAGGCTGAAGTACATAATTGTGGTTGACCAAGAGCTAGCAAATTGTCACTCCTTGTATACTGTGCCTGCCGCAAGGTACCGACTAATGGGTTTTGTGGAGGTATTGAAGAAGCATCATACTGAAATGGCATGTTGAGGTTTTCCTTCTGTGACTGCCTTGGGAATCCCAAACTATGATTATACCCTGATACGAAGGAAAGAGCATTGGGGCAATCAGCAACCAAAACATATGGAGAGGCTCTACCAAGAAGAATGTGAAAAGCTTTAGAGCAGACATTGAAGCACTAGAGAGACAATCTTCCTAAAGGTAGAAGATTGAAGAACATTAAGCATCTTCTACTTCCTATAGCTGCCATCATAGTATCAAGATCGTGTACATGGAAAACATACCTCCAACTGCTGAACTGGGGACCATAGTAGGGTGCTCTAAATTGACTTCAACAGAATCAGTTGGTAAGGCAATTTGATGACATGAATTTGAAAAATTTTGTTGACCAGTTGGAACGTCAACATTGGAAACGATATTGCTCCCGTTCTGCTTGAAGTCTGTGAATGAGTTGCCATCATACTCTACAACATGAGCCCAGTTTTCATATGCCTGTTTTACCAAGCTTTCCACATAGACCTGAAAGAGGTGAAGCATTTGCAATTTCTGAACCTCCATCCTCATGGTAACGAGCGATAAGGTAAGATTTTGGAATGTATTATTTTTCTCAGTATAGATATCTTCAACTGGAATTTGTTGGGTTTCCTTAAAATTCCTTTTTGATGCATTTAATATTGTCGACCTTGATTTTAAGACTGGGTGTAAACCAAAATTTCTTTCAAAGAAATATGGAATGCAACAAGAATTTCAGAGAAAGGAGCTGGTGAACACAATAACTTTAAAAAATAGTGGAATGGAGGATTAGCTACCTTTTGATTGTCAGAAAGGGAGTCGGCTAGGTGGTACTGCCCGTTAACAATTAAGCCACTAAACTCATAGATATTGTTGAAAACAACAGCCACATTTCTTTCATCGCCGGGGTAATAGATATAAAGTTTTCCACTCAGAGCACAAGTCTTTGCATGATCTATAAGAACATCCCACATCTTATTTGACATGCCACTTCCCAGAATCTGTACAAAACGATGGAAAATGAATTTCGAAACAATAACAGAAGTATTGAAGAGTCTGATTGACAAGCAAGCTACATTCTTACATGCCGCAATCTTTGTGCATCTTGAACTTCAAATCGCAGAAAGTCTTCAACAGTGTATATTCCAGCCTTATTTAGCCTCTTATGAAATGAACCATCTTTACCGATCTTCTCTAATCTCCAAACTTCATCATTTAGACCAGGTGGATAATGTTTCTTGTACACTGCAAGGTCAAAACACATCATCTTTAGCATCTTCCAAAAAACATGAAAACGCTGAAAAAGAAACATGATATTTCTTAAAATCAGTTCTAGCTAATGCTTACATTCTCCTCTATGATCCTTAACAGTGAAAGCATCTGTTTTTGCCTCTCTAATACGAACGGCTTCGGAATAGCCTGATGCAACCTTCAATCCTAGTCTGAACTTCCTGCTTCTTATCCAGCTGGAATTGTCAGTAAACGTCAGTTCGCCTAGAGTTCCTATGCCTCCTTTCAGTGTCACTTGAAGATCCCCAGTAAGAAGGGGCCTCTTTCCTTCACGTTCTTTCACTATATGAGAATCAAATTCTTCTCGAGTCCAATTATCATTATCTTCATTGTTGAAATCACCTTCAAGTACAACAACATCTAGTTTCACCGAGGATTCTGGACCAGATGTGATAATATGGCTTGTGTTTGCATCAACCAACACAATATGGATAACAGCACCCTGTTCCCCTTCTACTTTACCACCAGTAAAGAGAGGCAGGGACAACCTGGACCTGAACTGCAACTGCAAATTTCTTCCATCTGTTCCTTCTATCCGTTTGGGAGACAATCTGCATCTTTTAAACCATCAGCATAACAACTTATCACGCAAAACGCAAGCAATGAGCTTGATCAACAAAATGTTGCAAAGGGATGCACAATTGACATGCAAAGCCTTTGTTAATAAACAGGGAACAATGAAATTTTCCCATCTCCCACGTAAAGGCTGCATGCAGAACATGAGTGAAACAGACTAATTGAGAAACAGAAATAAATTTGACCTTAGCCCAACTAAGAGAACTGTCTATATCATTGAACAAAAATGAAGCAAAAGAGCTTACAGCTTATAAACGAAATAAAAGAAGACAAATTAGTCTAAGTGCAAGCTTTAATTTGGTAAAATGAAGAATAGGACTTGAAGTGACAGCAAGGGCAACAAGAGCTTAAAATTACCTTATGCTAAAGTTTTTTCCTCGTTATATAAGATATAATAATAAGTTAGATATTTTTCTCAAGCTTGTTTAAGAATAAAGAATCCTTAATAGAATAAGATTTAAGTTTGTTCTGAAAATTTTAGTTAGAATCCTTTCCTATTAGAATAAGGATTCTAAGAACTTTTATAAATATACATGTACTCAACCCTTTAAGAAGAAGATGTCCTGAATTTTTTCTATAACTATGAATTTTCAATTTGACCTTAGAAGTGATTCCTAGTTTCCTACCCTCAACTACTCGTTTAACATACTATAATAACAACAATATTGTAGTAGAAATCTCACTGACTGCAAAGTTTGAAAAGGTCCAAAAGTACGATGCCTTATTCCTAACAATTAAAAAGGTTGTTTGCCTGACTAGATTTCAGCAATTTTCAGCTGAAAGTTCAGCAACTAATATCCTAAATTCTAACCATATCAAACCCTAAAATACTAGCCTAAATTTTCAACAATCAAACCTTGAAAACCTAGCTATACCAGATATGAAATTCCAGCATTCCAAGCTGAAATTCAGACCAGAAATCTAATATTTCAGCAGCCAAACCTGAAATTTGATATTTCAAGAGCCTAACAGCATTCAACAGTTAGTTTTTATGTTTTAGCTACTAGTTGGAATTTTTTCTATTTGTCTTAGATCAAGAAATCAGATCTATCATCACAACATAAATTGTATAAAAAATTGAGAAGCAAAGAAACCTATGATCATGCATGGACACGATCATCTTAGCAAGGGGTATGGTCAATTGCTTGGTAACTCGAGGAATGCTGAAAACTCAGGTTCAAGTAGAACAAAAAGTGCAATGGTACCAACAACAAAATCAAGCCTCTAACACATCCCAAAAGGAAAAAGGCTGATATGAAAATATAATTCCACATCCAACCAATACTAGTAGAGAAAGCTAAATACAAAATCATAAGTTCCATTGTTGAGCACATTATTGGTAATGATCACAACAGTTGTCAATGGCATGTACAAGGATGTGCCCTGTAATGCTGTCATAGACTCCAATAACTTCAGAAATCATTATATCTAACCTTAGAAAACAATGAAAGAGTTGAAAATTAAGTAGAGTCCAACAACAACAATGTCTCAATAGGAATCCGCTGAGATGTGAAGTTTAGATAGATTAAAAAATACGTAGCCTTACTGCTGAAGAGATTATTTCCGCTAGACTTATAGAAAAAATAAATTTTTAAATAATTGAAAGAAAACAATAGACAAATATATAAACAAATAATTGTATAAATAAAAATGAAATAAAATAATTAATGGAAAAGGTAATACAAACAAACTAATTAAAAAAATACAAAGATGGAAGAAAAAGATTCAAAAGAATTATTAAAAAAAAGTGAAATAAATACCACTATATTAAATATAAAAGTTGCTTTCAAACTGAGTCGCTAGAAGCATACCCTCCACTTAGCAAGGCAGGGGCTAATTTTGCAAAGGCACGCTCCACTTCCTCGCTAACCTGCCCAGCATTTAAACACCCAAGTCAGTCAACAATTGAACGCACATTATCCATGAATATTTTAAGCATTCTAACTTACAACTCTCCTCATAATAGGCTCAAATGAAGAGCAAAGCTTCTGAAGAGCGTCAACTCTGAGAGCTTCAAACATCACGCTGTAAGAAAATGTAAAAGATAAAAGAAATTAGATAGCATCAAATGTTTCATTTGAAGTGAATAGCAGGTAAGGACAAGCAGCCCTTAAATTCAACATAGCACTGATATAGGTGCAATGTTGAATTTTTTTTGTTTTAGTTTATATTTTTTTCAAATAAAAATGAATTTTTTTTGTGACGATAATAAAACTTAGGAAGTGTTTGGTTAATAAATTTTGGAAGGATTCAATGGGTATAGAATAAAAAAGGAGTGGTTGGTTATATATTATCATCGTAGGGACAGTATTATGATATCCAACTTTAAAGTATCTCCGTAACCTTCCAGCGTGAGAGCAATGTCAATCATTCATGAGTGACACTACCTCCATCTTTTTTCTTATCTTTTTATAATTAAATATAATTAATTAATTACAATATAATTAATTAAAATATATTTAATTATTTAATTATTTTTCTCTTTTTTAACAATTAAATATAGCTAATTAAAATATATTAAAAGTTGATATAAAACAAAAACTAAATAAACTTTTATTTTTTAATATTTTTAATAAATCAACCACTGTCAGTAGTAATGGTAAGGGTAATCATTCATTCGTTCTAACCGATCATAATCATTATATCAACTCATATTCCTCGCTACATTCATTTCCATTCCTATTATCATTACTCAATTTGAACCAAGCGCTCCTTTAAATAATTTACTTTTACATTTTTAATTATATTTAATTTAATTACAAAAATTAAAAAAGTTATTAAGTAATGCATAATTTTGTTTAATAATTAATATATTAAATAATTAAATATTATATATTTAGTTGACAATAAAGTAATTATGAAAAACAAAACAAGATAAAAATTCTTTTCATAAATTTTATAATTTAAAAAAATTAGAAAAATCTAAAACCAAAAATTTAAACACACATTTTTATTAAAAATTAGAAACAGCCGCTTTCGACTTATTCAGAATAATAGAGTCAATTTTGATGGGAATTGTTCATGTATGAAAAAATAAGTAACGCCTCAGGTGGCAATTCTAAGTTGAGTTGCTCGTCGTCGTTCTAGTACAAACCAAATGAAGTAACAGGACCCAGTACACAACCTGTTAGTGTTTGTTTGGAAAAGCTTGTATCTTAAAGTGGTTAAACAAAGATGAACAAAGCTGCTACTGCTCTTAAACACAAAAAAAGTAGGTTAAAGCCTCAGCTCAGAAAAGTTACCAATTACTTCATCTTAACAGAGAGCCGGAGAAAGTTAAAGTTGCAAGTGTACCTAGACAAAGCAGGGCGTTTCCTAGTAGGCTGTCCTTCTTCACCGGAGGTGGAGTCGAAACCTCTCTTCTCCGACGGCGACATGTTATTGGATCTCTCAATGTACTTGGTTTGCATCTTCACTCTGTGTTAGGTTACCCAGAAAATGTATTACAGAACAAACAAGACACAAAAAGTAAGGAACAAATCATTACTTGGTCATTTACCAGAGAGAGAGAGATAGACTGTTCATAAGGGAAGAACAGGAAGGAGAAGAAGCAAAAGCAGAGAATAATACACGTCCTAGGAAAGGAAGGGACAAAGAAGGAAAGCCGAGAGAAAACTGGGTTCCATTTGAGAATCTAAGAAGTTTCCGCGAAGTGTCTGGGAATTTTCGGTGGTTGAGACTGTTTGTATGGTGACTGCACTAAAGTCAGGGACAGTCACAGTGGCTCTTTATTCCCTACTACATGATGATGAAGATAGCATTTTGTGACGGGGGAACACGTGCCATTAATGCCGTTGGATTAGTTGAAATTCTGTTTTTTTCCCCCAACGATTAAAAAATCAAAAACCTCAAATATTACGTGTAAAATTTTAATCCTCTAATTTTTTAACTTGATTTTCATTTTAATAATTCTGTTGTTAAAAAATAATTATTTTTATAAATTAAAATTAATTAATTAAATTATAAAATACGGAATAAGTCAGTGAAGGAATCAAATCCTCAAAATTAAGTTACAATTGAATTTAAAATTTTATAGTTTCTAAAAACTATTTAGCCTCTTTTTAATTAAGCTTATATTAGTAAAGTTTTTGTCCGTAAAGTTTTTTTTCAGTAAATCTTTTTTTAGAAAATTTTTTCTAAAAAGTCAATTGACTGTTTAGCTATCATTTAAAGAAGAAACTTTTTAAAAAAGCTTCAGGTTTTTTGGCAACATAAAAATAAAAAATACTTTTAATTATAACTATATTTTATTTGTAATAAAAATTATATATGTATATAAATATTATTTAAATATATTAAACAATATACAAAGCACAATATATTAATTATTATATATTTTTAAACCATATAAAACATAAATGAAAATATATATAACCCAATTTTTTATATGGATTATAAAGTCAGTAAACTAATATCTAAAATAAATATTAAAACATATAAAAAGTTAAATAATATTATATAAATCTCAAAATAAATATTCATGTCGAGTAAGTAGTTAAATACATAATTAACGGAAAGATAAATTTGTGAGTATTGTTAGAATTATGTGTAAATATAATAACAAAAGAGACTGAAAAATAAACCTATTTATTGATCTAAAAATTTACCTGGAAAACTATTTGAGAGATTTTTTTCAAAAGCTCCAAATTTAAGCTTCTTAAAAAGCTGTATTTTAGCAGTTAAAAAAATTATACCTATAAAAAAATATATTTTTTTATTTTACAACTAAAAATTCGTTTTTTTTTAAAAATAATTTTTGTAGTAAAAAAAAGTGTTGCAATTAGTACGGTATGACAAAGATAATGCATTTAAACAAATCGTTGGCAGCCACATTTGATTGCTAAAGGAGAGGAAAGAAAGAGAGAGCAAGTAGAAAAGTGGGAATAGGTGGATCACTGGACTGGTTTGATGTAGAAGTCATAGCTGGACTGTATTGGTTTGTCATGGAATTTTCATCTTCGCGTGCATGGCAAAACATTGAGAAAAGGAAGTGTTTGTTCTATTGTCATGTCCTCTAATATGTGTATGTACTTGCTCGGCGTTCCGTTTGCGAGGGATACACCAAAACGATCACTAACTTCACTTGAGAAGAATTCTGACCAAAACGAAATTGAAACTTCGAAGATTTGGCGTGTTGTCAATAAAGGCCATTGAATTTGGCGGGGATCGTGGGGCATCGTCACAGACTCACACTTCCAATAGTTGAACCGCTATACATGTTAAATAAACTACCTTGTACGACAAAAATGGTTTCGTTTTCCGCCATCAATGATCTGGTCTGTAACTTCAAGTACAAATGGAGGACTTAACCATCACGCACATGTGTGGAGGCTCCAGCAATTTTGAGAACGTGCAACTATGTGAGAATAATACCATGACGCCCACGAAGAGTCCGTCCCTACGATTGCTTGATTTCACGCGCCTGATTACAAAACTCCTCTGCATCTATTTTCTTAATTTTTAAAAAATAAATTAATTACAAGGACTTATTGGTTTTAACTTTTTGTTTTCTTTTTCTTTTTTGGTTCTATGAAGTCAGGTTTTTTTGTTTTTCTTTTAAAAGAACATTAACTAATAATTAAAAATAATTATGTTTATCGTTTAATATTTATTTTAGTGAAAAAAACTAAATCTTTTAAACTTCACATGAAATAAGAAATAGTCATTTAATTAATTTATATTTTATATGATACTTATTAACAGTGCCAGTGGCCCTTGCCCGAGGCCCGCGATGATGGGAAGGGGCCCCTAACCCCATCTTTTGGTTTTTTTAACTCCTACAATATATAACTAATTCACTCAAAATTAATTTAACATTGGTGATGTTTTGAAGAGTAAATATTAAGCAAGTTTTAAGATTGCAGGTAGTAAGTACACTAAGTTTGCAAATTCTAAGATTGCAGGTTACGTAGGCTGCAAGTAGAGGCAGTAATAAATACTTTTAACATTGGTAATTTTTGATGTTATAAGTTAACATTAGGTAAGTTTATTTAACGTTATAAGTTAACATTTTATGCTTATAAATAATCTTGAAATATTTAAGTATACTTTTACCTTCTAATTTTTTTATTTTCATTAATATATGTATTTAAAGTACTTCAACTCAAAAATTAGCAAAATTGTTTTTACAATTTTATCTTTTGTGTTTTGAGTACAATTTAAAGGTTAAGTTTTTGATTTTTTAATGTATTTTTACTCTTTGTTTTTTTTTTTGATATTAGATATTAAATTTTGCTATTTATTTTTTTTCTCTATCACAGATATAATACTATTTATATATCTTTGTGATATATTATGAAGCTGTTGGAATTTAGTTGTGCCTGTATACTTCTTCCAATTTCATACAGGTGCTTTTGTTCTTTTTCTACTATTAGATGTATTTTCTTATTAGAAATGAGTGGCATTTTTTCTTAATTTCTGGATTAATGATTGGGTTTTATACATATTTTACCCACTAAGTTCCCTTGAATATGCATTTATAATGGTTTATGTTTAATTTGTAAATGAAAAAAAAAGATAATGAATATGACTTTGATTGAAAAAAAGACAAATTTTTTTATTGGGAATGCTCATGTTAGAATTGTTGTTGGTTGTCAGAAAGAATGTCCAAAACGCAATTAGCTAAGAGGTAAAACGCAAAAGAGGGTGGCTGGAGAAAAGACGTTAGCTTGGTGGTTTAAAAGGAAACAAAATAACGTTAGAAGGGGCTAGAGGAGAGACCCACCTAAACAGCACATCAAGCAAAGCTCTAGCAAACAACCCACGCATAAAGCAGAATAGTAGAGCTGGAAAGACAAGGAGGAGATGAGGTGTTGTCTACACAAGGAAAAGAATAGTCCAAAATGGCAAGTAAAAAGGAAATAACGCAGACCCATACAAGACCAAAGCAACAGCTGGAGGGCGTGAATAATAGCCATGCCAAAGCAGAAGGTGGCAGCCAAAAAAAACAAAAGAAGGGACCAACTCTAGCACACACAAACGTTAACCAAGGTTACACCAATTAGAGGGCACCAGCTGGAGAGGCACGTGGGGAGAATTAAATAAAATGACTAGCCACCAACAGAAAGTGGGGCCCGTGCGTTACATGGAGGGAGCAGAAAAATCAAAAGGAGAAATAATTGGAGCTAGTGGTGGCAAGTAGAACAACATGGAAGCATGGTGGAGATGAGACGTCCAGGTGGGGGAGGCAAGGAATGAAAACAATAGCTGGTGGTAGATAATAAAAAAATGCAGGAGAAGCAGTGGGTGCGTTATAGGGGGCTGGATGTTTTTAGAGGAACAAAGGGGGGCGCTGTGCGTTAGCTGAAAGGGGAGTAGCCTTGGAGATAAAGAA
Organism: Erythroxylum incrassatum; assembly: GCA_026546855.1. Classification (NCBI taxonomy): domain Eukaryota; kingdom Viridiplantae; phylum Streptophyta; class Magnoliopsida; order Malpighiales; family Erythroxylaceae; genus Erythroxylum; species Erythroxylum incrassatum. The sequence continues at coordinate 24,089,251 of JANVCL010000002.1, read as the reverse complement.
AAGATAGCACAAGAAAAAGGTGAGTAGCGTGATATGAAGTGGGGGGAGCGTGAATTGGAAAGGAAAATTGAAGGAGTAGCGTCAGCTGTGAGAATTGAAGGAGTAGCGTTACAAAGTGGTGCTGGGCAAAACCAAGGGGAGCTGTGCGTTAGATGAAAAACCAAGGGAGAGTGGTGCATTAGATGAGGGGGAAGGAGCAGAAAAATAAAAGGAGAAGAGAATAGAGGAGCTGAAGAGGGAGACGTTGGCAGCTATTTTTTTATTTTTTCTACACTTCCCACTAAGCATTCACCAAGGAGGGACAAGCGAGAGAGCTCTTCCTCGTGACACAACATCTAGCCAATCACCATAAGCTTCAGCACTTATGCTATTTGCATTTTGGGGGGCATGACACAAATACTCTTGACACTAAGCATCGAGGCATTGGTTGGCAATTAGAGAAGGTTAGAAGCTGGTGCGTAAACAGGTGGCTACAGTGAGGACCTCCAACGCAGATCAGGCTGAATCACTTGGAGCTCATTAGGGGGCAGCGCAACGCACGCAGAAGGAGACGCAAACAACATAGA
>JANVCL010000002.1:24068079-24080802 GCA_026546855.1 Erythroxylum incrassatum | reverse complement strand
TATTTTTGACAAGATTAATAAACTTAGATACAATACACCATCATTAATTAATTGTTTATTTATTTTCTTTTCTTAGTTACGGAAAAAAACTAATTGTTTAATTTAACAAATATAATGTATAAAATAAAAATTATTCTATAAATTAATAAATATTAATTAATTTATCGATAAATTAATAATTTTATATAAAATAATAATTTTTTAAGTTTAAAAAATATTCATTTATAAAAATTTTACGATGGGTGTTTTCTCTCTTTTTGGTGCAGCAGAGAGGAAGGTATGACGCACTTTTAATACATTATAAAAGGTGTAAAAGTAAAACGCATGAAATGAGCGCAGCGTTAGCCAACATCCAACAAACCATGACTCTTTCCGTAACAAAATATGAGCGCAGCGTTAGCCAAGATCCAATCAACCATGACTCTTTCCGTAACAAAAGCTAACTAGGAGATAGATTAATTTATATTTAAAAAGAAAACTTTTAAATATAAATTAATCAATTTATTTTAATTTATAAAAATTGATTAGTTTATGAAAACTGATTTGATTAATTAATAAATCGATCAATTTAACAATAAAAATTATTAAACTAAATCAAACTAAAAATAAAAATTAAACAAAAAATTTAATTAGTTTAAAATTTTTGTTATTAAATTTATATTCATTTAAAAGTAATATTTTTAAATTGAATCGATATTACAATTTTATAAGCGTGAAAGAAGACTGTAATGCCGTGCGTACGGTTTAAAAAAGAAAACGAGACAAACATAAGCCATAAAATAAACTTAAAACACAAGCATTCCATCCAATCCGCGACTGACCAAGGCGCGTGCACTTATCCAACTACCCCGTGAGAGACAGACCAACGAACCTCGTCTGGCTTACAACTCCAAGAAACATTAAAATTAACTGTCTACGTCAAGGAACCGGGTTCAGGCTCTCCCTATATAAATGAATCAAACCGGCCCTCGTCACTAAGCAACTGCTTTACGTTATTCACCAACAAAGAGCAGAGAGGCCAAGCCAAGCGACAGACGCAAACAGAGAAAGTCGTGACTGCCTGCTTTGACAAATATGAACGAACCCGAGAGCTTAATGGAACCCCTGTTCTCGGACCGGGTCCTTGTAAACGGCACTGTTACACCTTTGACTTTGACATCGGACGGAAAGCTCCGGTGGACAGAGAATGGTCAGAGGCTTTTCAGCTTAGAAAAACAGGTCCTTGGCTATGTAATTGAGGGAGATGAGATAAGGGTCAAAGCTTTGGTTGATAAAGAGCACAGTATCTGCTGTTTTTCTGGCGGCGGAGCTCTGGTGAGGAACGATTTCGTGTTCCAACCTCTTCACAACGACTCTAAGAAGCTTTGGTGTCAACATCTCCGGAATTATCTCGATTCTCTCGGTAATTGTTTGGTATTTATTGTTTTCATGGTGCTGTTTGGTTAGTCCGAAAATTGAAAGAGGAATGAAATAAAATATACAAACAGAAACACTGTCTTCTGACACCGCAGTGGTCCAGGAGTTTAGAAATTTATGTTGTTGAACTTGCACTTTCCAACAGGCCGGCCAAAGAGGTTGTTTGTATTTGTCAATCCGTACGGAGGGAATAAGACTGCTTCGAAGATTTTTCTTGATGTTGTTAAACCTCTATTTGAGGATGCCGAGGTCCAAATTACATTGCAAGGTTTGGATTCCTGTACCCAAATTAGATACATGTTTATTGATGTTCTCAAGTCATTGGATTTGATAAATCATCCATTGCCAGAAACTAGGCGCCAATTTCATGCCAAGGATGTTGTTAGCACTTTGGATTTGACAAAATATGATGGAATTGTTTGTCTCAGTGGAGACGGCATCCTTGTTGAGGTCAGTAGTTTATGGTTAATTCTTGCAGGTTTGGTCACTATCTGGTTTAGTTGTGTAAATCAAGAAAACTTGTTGATAGTTTTTAGTGATACAATGAGTTTATAGCCTGGTTCTTATGGTCTGTTAAAATTATTTTGGGGAAAGTTTTAAAAAATTTAAACAAATCCAGTTAAGCTATTTCTATTCGAAATTTGGGACTCTGAGTTCTTAAACATTTTAGTTGTTGACTTTTGTTAATTCACCAATTTACATGTGTATCAGTATTTCTGCTTTTGACTTGTTAAGTCTTAGAAAAGGCGCAATGTACACTGTGTCTAACAATCAAGTTAAGACATTGCACTGCTAGCATAACTAGTATCAACTTGTGATGATATACAACATTTCTATATGCTCAGCTTTCTGACTATTGTTCTTTGTTTCTTACTGTTATCGTGCTTCTTAGTAGGTGGTAAATGGGCTTTTAGGAAGAGAGGACTGGAGTACTGCAATAAAGATTCCTATTGGAATGATTCCTGGAGGTTTTTTTTTTCTCTTTTTTCTCCCTGGCATGAACTGCTCCGCTCCCTACGCATAATAGTGTAGGAAGTTTTCAGGGGCATTGTTTTGATATAGTTTTGTTGACAATTTAATAACTAGTTTTCTGCATGATATATTGGTTATTCAATCCAGCCAACCTGTGGACTGATCATTTTAATGAATTATTATTTGTGGCCTGCCTCATGTTTGTAGCATGATTTGAGAGCTTGCGGATTGCAAATTGTAGTAAAATGCTTGGAAAGCTTGAGGATTAGCAAGAGCATTTCCAGAAGTTTGACACGTAGTCGTGTTGATGCAGGTACAGGAAATGGCATGGTGAAATCTACTTTGGCTTCAGTTGGAGAGCCATGTACAGCCGCTAATGCCATTCTTGCAATCATACGAGGTTAAACACGCCACAGAATATTTCAAGCTTAAGTAAGATTTGCCTTAACAATTCAATTGCAGCTTTCTAATCAAAGGATTTACACATGCTGTCAGGCCATAAATGTTCCCTGGATGTAGCCACTATCACCCAAGGAGGGACCAAATTCTTTAGTGTCTTGATGCTTGCTTGGGGTATATATTTACATATGCTTTAGTTGTAGTATGCATTCAACCGATTTACACTATTGGCTTTTATGATGTTGTCTTTGGATTTCCTAGCTTACTTGAATTGAGTGATATTGTGTTATTTTGTTTAAGGTCTGGTGGCAGATATTGATATTGAATCCGAAAGATATAGGTGGATGGGGAGTGCACGCATTGAGTTTTATGTATGTTAAACATCTATTCGAACATTCAACTTCTTATCTGTTATTATACTCTTTTGCTTTTATTTTTAACATCTTATCTGTTTATCCCCACTTCTTTCCCCTCTTCTCTCTTTGAAATTTGTAATTACTTAATTCTTGGATCTGTTATCACCTTGTCCTAATTTTGAAAATGGATTGACATTCCATCGATCAAGGTAGCTGGTGCAAATTTCATTTAACATACTGCTTAGCTAAAAACATATTATAGCATTTTGTGCTTGGCTTCATCGTATGATATTAGTTAAAAATAGTCCGTGTTAAGTTTTATTAATTTAGAAACAGTGTTGTTCTATTATGAAATGAATTTTCGGCAGATGCTAGGCTCAATTAACTGAGTCACTAGATGAAACTTCAATTGTTTGCAGACAATACATTCTTCAATCTTTTTAAATCTTTATTTTCTCTCTTTGATATCGCAAGAATCATGCTCAAATTTACCCTTTCTCTTTTAAGTGTAGATCATTATATGTTTATAACAAAATGATGACTTCTCTGCCAATTCAAAATTGGAAGATGCATGTAGTGAGTTGTTTAATGCATAAAATTGACACTTCTTATAGTTTGTTATCTATTATTGGTTTCTTATGTGCTATACAACACCATGAGATAGCTTGCTAGGGTCCTCTGTTTTCTAACTTGGCTTACTGTTAAACCTTATGTTCCTTGCTCCCTCATATAGGCCCTTCTGCGAATAATCCATATGAGGAAATATGATGGGCATATTTGCTTTGTGCCTGCGGCTGGCTTTGAGTCTTATGGTGAGCCAACCAGCTATCCTTGTCAATCTGCTGCGGTTACATGCGATCCTAGTAGCCTAGTGCAGCCTGTTCAAATTCAACAGGGTTACCAAGGAGCTGATATTGACCTTTCGAATCTGGACTGGAGGATTATTAATGGACCATTTGTTTCAATTTGGCTTCACAATGTGCCTTGGGGTAGTGAGACTACCTTGGCGGCACCTGATGCAAAGGTTGGTTTCACTTGTTTTCATCTCTTCCACCCTTATTTTCATATTTGTAAAGACGGTTTATATGCAAGCCTACGTTATTCATACATACTTTCCTATTCCTGTTCAAACAATTATTAATGTAAGCTTTTCCTTTGTAACTTCAATTTACCTTGCATTTTCTTTTTCATTTCCTTCACTTGTTTTTCTTTTCTATCTTTATTTTTCCCAAAAAAAAAGAGAACATGTTGAAGTTTACATTTATATTAATCAATTTTTACGGTTGATTCAGTTCTCAGATGGTTGTTTGGACTTGGTCCTCATCAAGCCGTGCACGAAGTTATCGTTGCTGTCATTGATGACAAAACTGACCAGTGGAGAACATATCAAATCACCAGATGTCATGTATCTAAAGGTCAGTTCATCAAAGAAAACACCCTTTCTAATCAATAGCACTTAAATCATATATATTGTTTTTGTTTTATGACTAACAACAGGTGAAAGCATTCATCTTGGAGCCTGGTCAACTCGTTGGGGAACCAACTAAAGGCGGTATCATAGATGTAGATGGTGAAGTCTTAGCCAGAGGAATAGGGACATACATGTATGATAGGAAAGCTCTAATGACCTATGATAAGCTTCAAATAACAGTGCATCAGGGCTTAGCTACGTTGTTTTGCCCTATGAAGCAAAGTTCCAAATAACAATATTTCGGAATTTTCAAATAGATATAGTTCGAGTCATTGTTTTTATTAATGTATAGTTTCACGCAATTGTGTTCTCGACAATGATTCTAAATCAACCGTACTATAACACAAGGGAATATTATGAAAAAGATGCATCATCTTAGTTAGTGTTATTATTATTATTACATGCATCAAAGAAACTTGAACCTGAGATATTGAAATGATGGGAAAATACACATTGTAATAATTATTTGGAGTAGAAGTATGTTGTCAGGAAAAAAGGTTGCCTGAAAGGAAAGTGAAAAAGAACGTTTCGAGTCATTGAGAACAAGAATATTACATGATTTGGGCATAGTTTGATGCAGCCTGAAATGGCGCATGTAAACTACGACTAACTAGTTGGTCTCTCTTTTAGTGTGTATAAACATGCGATTTTCAACCAGGTTTTGTTTTAGATTCACTGCCCATCTATTCCCCTAAGCTCTTTTATCTTATCTCTCCCATTAGTGTCAAGTCATATACTAAATAATATAATCTTATCATTTATATATAAGGTTATGAAATGGTAAGAGAGACCAACTAGTTAGTCGTAGTTTTGGACCTCATCGGCATGAAAGTGTCCTAATAAGTCCATATACTAACTTTTGAATCAATGGAGCTTCTAATTGATATTTTAATGACAACAAAATATAATTACTACTAATGATGAAAAGTAATATAAGAACAAAATAAAGTCATAAACTTAAGAAGATAACCTATAAAGTTGATAAATAGAAGTTGAGGTATAATCATTGAAATGAAAATCAAACCAAGAGCAAACGAAGATCAAGGTTTATCAAAGTCATTATTTAGTTTGTAATGAAAATTGTAATCTCAATTAATCATTTTGAAGTTCTAAAAGGCTCATCATGTATAAACATTTTATTTCACTTCATTGTAAGAGTCATTCTATTCATCAAAGAACAATGAAGCTTTTTGTTTTAATATAAAAACCTCTTGATCTTTCGAACAAACTTCAAGGGATTTTTTTGAAAATGTTTAAATCATAATTTTATTGTAAAAATTGTGTTTGAGCATTTGAAATTGTTAAAACCATATTTTTAGGATGATTGTAATTAAATATAGGTTAAAGTAATTAAATTTAATGTACTGTGAGTTTGTTATATTATTGGTTGATGTATTGGTCAACCAATGTACCATATTAATTGATCAATATGCCTACTGGTTGACCAATTGTCACGCTCCTAACCTTAACAAGGCGCATGTGGACTACGTAATGTTAACTCAATATGACTCAATGCCATATGACTGAACCTGTTTATACATTATATCTATCTAATCACCATTTAATTAACAAGATATTTTCAGTTTAAATAGCCATAATTCAGTTATTCATTCATCATAATAGTTTGAGTGTAATCCCATAATTCAATATATAAGTTCAAATGTTAGTTGGCAACAACATAATAGTAATAATAATAATTTCAGTCTATAATTTCATAAACACATTACTGCCCCTAATGTTTACATTGACGTCCAAAGACACAATGTTCAAAAAACATGAGAAAAATAAAAATAATTACACAATTTTGGTCAACTTTGTTTAGACCTTACTCACGCTCATGATTACTACTTATGGCTAGTTGACTCAATAACCTTTTTCACTTTTTTTTTGAGGGAGGGAAAAATAATGAAAACATAACTATTACACTCAGTAAAGGAAAACATTTTTACTTGTGAATAGTAATACATCAGAAATTTATTTTCATTTTGAAACCATTTAAGTTTATAAAAACAAGTAGTAAGTTCACTACCTATGTTCACACACAACCATGCCTAATGAGGTATCAATAACACTCCGATATAAACATGACCCACCCACAACGAGGCATAAGGTTGATTATCACATTTCACATCAAGGTTTAAACAAGACTTCTATTCTTGAGTGAAGTATTATCATAGCCAATAAGGCACAAGTTCATCAAACAGCATAATCATTAATCACTTAACAATATATCATTCATTTGAAGAAGTAATATCATATCAAGCATGAAGCACACATGTAGCTCAATTTCATTACATATTCCCATCATTAAGTTTTTATTCATTTCCATTAACTCTTTACCTAAGGATCCCTATTTCATTACCTAAATCACCTCACTTTGGTCTTTTGCCTAAACCATATCACTTAGATCTTTATCTAAGGAAATTTGCCTAGGTCAACTCACTTCGGTCTTGTTTTTATGTCACCTCACTTAATTCTTTGTTTAAGGAAAATTTCCTAATTCACTTTAGGTCTTTATTTAAGAAAATTTGCCTAAGTCACCTCGTTTTGGTCTTTTATCTATTTTTATTTAATCAATCCATGCATTTGCATATTTTCATGGAGGGCATTCAATTTCTTGCTTTATGACACATTTTCAAGCAACGAACTAATTTATACTTTAACAATAAATTCAAGGAACATGTTATAAAATTTCAACACAATAAATTCAAGGAGCATGTTATAAAATTTCAATACAACCTTTTTATGGGACATTCATAGTGACTAACCACAATCATAAAATTTACTCACACAGACACACACAGACACAGACACAGACACAGACACACACACACACACACAGAGAGAGAGAGAGACATATAATGTTCTTGTTGAACACAATCCCAAATCTAATTCATATAGTCCTTGAAATTAGCTTCCAACAACATAATATATATGATGTCATAACACCTTGAAAGCCTATGATAAATTAGTTATATCTCCCAAACCATTATGAATGCATCCAAACCATTGTACAAAAAATTACAAAACATATAAATCTACAACTTTTATGCTTTAACCAACTTCTAAATTAGATCTCTAGGCCCTCAAATTATGAGTAGAATCTCATATTCGACTTCAGTCCTACTAGATAAACTAGTTTCAGAAATTTGACCTTATCTCCTAAACTGTAGACTTTCCCTTTTATAAGAATAAACTGGACATCCATATCTACAACTTTTATGTTTTATACATAGTTAAATTATCAACTTTGACCCCAAAATAATTAGAGTAAAATAGCTTAATCATTTACATCCAAAACATAACACCTACATTTATTAACCTATATCTAACAAACTAAACCATATTTCCTTAAACCTTTTTACAACCATATAGAACACATATTAACAACCATGAAAGATTATTATTTTCATTAAAATTTTACTCAAAATTATCACACAAAAATTCATTTAAATAGGAGTTTAGGAAGGGATGTAATCTTGCTCATCTATTGTTGGAAAGCAAGTCTTCTTCTTCCTCCAAACCTCTTCCTTTTTTCTTCCTTCACCCTCTCTTCCTCTTCTCCTATAAGAGTGTTGTCTCCTTATCTCACGGATCTCCCTCTTATCTCTTCAATAACTAATTCCAGAAAAAATCCTTTTTCTAAGCATCAACACGTAAAATACTTAAAAAATTCAAGTTCAAGAATAAAAAATAAGAAAAACACACTATATGGGGAAAATATAAATTAATGGGAATAAATAGTAATTGAGAAAACTAAAATTTGGGGCATGACAACTCTTCCACTCTTAATAAAATTTTGAGAACAAAATTTTGAAGTGTTACTCTTGAAAAGGATGAGTGTAATACTTTGTAAGGTAATTAAAAAATTATCATCCCAAAAATATGCATGCACAAATAAAACTATAATTTAGAAAATCTTGGAAAATCCTTTTAAAGATATCATATCAAATAATAGAAATTTTACTATGACTATTAAACACAACATTTTGCCTTACTTAAATACCCAAACATTTATTTCATTCTTAACATAATTGAAATCTAATCAACACCTATGTAATTCAAAGTATTGCAATTCTCTTTCTTGTTAAAATATTCCCAAAATATCCTCAATCTTGAAAACAATTATTTATGATAAAATTAGTTAAAAAATGCAAGTCAATTTATCAAATTCATCTCACAAATTTGTTGTTCGTAAAATAAAAAAAACCATAAATTTACCTCATCACATTTAAAATGTATCATTAATTAGCAATAAAAAAAGATTTCAAATCATTTTTCCCATTTGTCATCTAATACATTTCTCAAATCTTAGATCATTTCTACTTCCGTTTTGACAAGTTATAGCTATAAGAAAGCATAAATTCAAATCTAAATCGATGGGACAATTTTGACTAATTGTAATTTCATTTAAAACATACACTCCTTAAACTATAACTCACATAAAAATTCCATATACCACCATTTATCCCATAAATTCGTTCATACTTAAATCCACATTCTTTATATTGAACCTTTTTCATAATCAATTCCTACAACCCTCGAATTAACACTCTTAGGACTTAATCATGTTTGAACAATCTATAGCACAATGGTCTTACTTCCAAATCATTACAAAATTGTCCAAACCCTTATTTATAAGCATTTAAGCCATATATAATCCTTTTACTTCTAGGTTTTAAACATTTCCTCAGTCAACTTTTATTTCTCCTCCCAAGACCAATTACCATCCACTCTTATGTTAACCCTAAAAAATATCCTCCCATTTATATATATCATCCCTCTACTTCAAACATATTTCTAACCATCCTTATGCATTTACTCATTGCAAAACCATTATCAAAATTTGAGCATTTGTCATTTGCTCGTCTCTTCAAACAATCCTATCGTCTATTACATACCAAACCTTTAAATAATATTTTTTTATTTGACCTTACTCTCCATCTCAATTCACTTTCCTTTCTGAACATTAATTAGTTGTTTTAAATATGTTCACTATCTCTCATCTTAATTGTTTCTACTCAATCTAACCTAAACTCAACATCAATTATCATTCTATAAATATCTCTATCTAGTATCTCTAACATATCCAAACGTCTAGCCCTTTTTCCTATAACCATCTATAAATTTCATTCTTTTCATCATAATTAACGGTGTTAAATACTTCCCATATATCAAATATTAGTCACCCAAAATGGTAGTCAAATCTCACTTCGATTCTAATCATCAGCTTAAAGTCTTATCCAATATTTCGTATATTTGCTTCTGTATATACTGCCTAACCAATTAATCTATCATATATCCTAACTCATTATTAATATATTATTTATCTATAACACAATCACCCTTCGAGTCCATTTATTATTTATTTATTTAACCTAAAAATCTTATCTATCAATTCCATATTACTTCGTATCCCTTGTATTAATTAAAGTTTGTTTTCATTTGAGGATATCATTATGTCTCATATAAATAAATAATTCCTCACACCTTTAACTTCCTACATTATCATTCAATCATACTTCGATTATACCTCATAATTTCTTTAGCCACACTTAGATTTTATTTACTAACTGCAAGCTACATTCCATTCTTCTTTTAACTATGCCATAAAATTTACCACTAAATTTTATAATTTTTCTCAAAATTTTACCTTCCTTATAACAAATCATCTTCTTTTCTTACTTATTACCTCATTTTTTATATTAATATTTTCCCTATAGATCACTTTCATAACCCATCATACTATCACTTCACATCAATTGATCATCCCTAACTTCTCTTTATTCCAGTTAGCCTTTATTAACCATTTACATTTTCCTCAATTACCTTAACTCATCCTAATCCTTAATATCTTCCCAACATATCTTAATATCCTTCTTCAACATCACCAATTAACATTGATAACATAACTAGGGAATTTCGATTAACATAACCTACTAATATTTAAACTAATCAATACCTTGACTACTCTTCATAATTTTGATGCAAATATCCTATCTAAAAAGTAATGTGACAGCATACATCCTTATTACACATCACTATGACCTTGATCATTCATAAGGAAAATAATCATCAAAATCAATTAATTAAACTCCAACTTATTCCTAATAAATCCACCACCATATTACCTAGTAACTTACTTTTTGATCATCCTTTCTTAAGGGCATCTTCTTTAATTGCACATTAATAATCATTCATATATAAAATTCAACAGTTGCCCTAACATTTATCATGCCAAATCCGTATACTCAAGAGTACATGCAAAATAGCTTAAAATAAGAATAGAAATGACTTCCTACATAATTGTTATATCCTCAATACTCCTATTCTTTCCTATCCAAATATTTTGATTAGATTGGTCTCCCTCATCCCATAAGATCAACTGACACCTTGGATACATTCTACAAACACATCATTCTAACCTATGCTCTAATACCAACTTTGTACAACCTTAGCTTAATAAGGCTCAAGGTGGACTACATATGTTAAGTTGACATTGAGGTGCCAAACTAACCTTACGAGTACAGATGACTCAACCTATTCATACATTCTATCCATTTAATCACCATTCAATTAATAAGATATTTTAACTCCAAATAGCCATAATTCATTCTTTCATTCATCATAATAGTCTAAGTGTAATACCAACATCATTCATTACATAAGTTAAATTTTACTTAGTAACAACATAATATTAATAATATCAATTTTAGTCTATAAGTCCATAGCCCCACTATTGTCTCTAATGTCTATGTTGACTTCTAAAGACACAATGTTCCAAATTCATGAGAAAAATGAAAACAATTAGACAACTTTGGTCAACCTTGTATAGACCTTACTCACAATTACTGTTGCTATTGTTGGCTAGTCGACTTAATAACCTTTTCCCCTTTGGAGAATATGAAAACCCTAATTTTTAAAGGCTTTTAGAGAATTTACAATTTGAAAAATATTTTTCTCTTTAAAAGTTGGGGCTAGCCATCGATAGGTTCACAAAACCTTGGGAGATTGATTCTAAAGTTATTTTTCAATGGAGAATCAAAATATGAAGTTATTTCAATAAATCAAGCTGCTAACATCATTATTGTTTTTATCTAAAACTATTTCTATTATGATGTTTTTGATTTTGTTTATTGCTTTCATTATTTTGATTTTAGTTAATGCTTGAATATTTCTATGTTTATATTAGAAAGACTTTAGTTTTACTATTGTATGGATTAGTTTATTTTATTTATAAATTAGGATATATTTCTGTGAGCTATTTTGAATCATCTTAATGAAGAGTTAATTATGTTAGTGACATAGGTGTTAGAGATAGGCCTACATAATCTCTATGGTGATAGGGTGACACCTTTTATGGGATTTCACATATCTTAAAATATTCAAAGGGGTATTAGCTTTGTAGAGATATAGCTTAACCAATCGGAGAGTAGATGGTTGTAGTTTGAGAGAGTGTAATTTTAATATTAAGAAATTCTACCAGTCCAAATAATATATCCATTCTAAATTAATAAGTCATTAAATCAAGGTTTATGATAGAGAAGTACTTATATAAGCATTGATTTATGATTGAATTCTCTATTTAATGAGTTGTTTTATTTATCTTTATTTTCTTGGCTATTCTCTTAATTGGTTCTTATTTCATATTTTATTATTCATATCCATTACAATCCTCTATTATTAATTTCTTTTAGGCTTAGTTAGTAGTTTTAAGATTTTCTAGACCCATACTACTTTCTCGAGGGATCAAGCCTTACTTACTAATATATAACTTATTAATGATGGTTGCACTTGCATTAATTATGGTTAATATATTAGTAATAGGGAAAATTAAATGGAGAAACATCCATCTATTACACACACACACACACACACACACACACACACACACACACACACACACACACACACACACACACAAACAAAAGTATGAATTGTTACATTTTAACTAACTTGGATTGTAACATCCCGTCCCCAAAGGAAGGGCTAGGACCCGATCTGGTACTTGTGACCTCAATGAGAGACACAGGATATGCATTAGTTTGGCATGCATCGTACTAGCTTTGGGAGTTCTGAGTCACGGTTATGAGTGTTAGAAGGTTGATG
>JANVCL010000002.1:24053891-24066769 GCA_026546855.1 Erythroxylum incrassatum | reverse complement strand
ATTGTAAAACATGTAACACAACTTACTACATTCACTGCCAATTCCTCATTTAATAATTCTAACGTCCAATCAAAGTTCGGGGTCCAACAGTGATTGTAATTCTGAAAGGACCTAATTGGTTATATGGGAGTTTTTATAAATTCCACTATATGATTGACAAGGGTTTATGCCCTATTTGATTATCGATTTTCCGCATACATTGTTTTGCGTTTTGTAATGAAAATAAAAAGGGGTTATACCAATTTCTGACTGAATGAGTGCTTTAGCATGCCACCCTCGTGAGGCACGGACTCGAATATCACCATCGATGTTGGGTTCGGGTCTTGCGGGAGTGGGGTGCTACAAATATATAATTGCGAGTAATCTAATTTAACTTTAAAATTATCCTAATATGATTAATATTTCACTACATAAGACCAAAAGTTATCAATGAAATTTTTTTTATTTATAAATCATTTAGATAAGAACTCCTCACCCTTTCCTTACCCAACCATGGTACCTTATTATGTTTCTAAGTAAGCCCATTCTCACAAAATATTTTCCATTTTAAACCTGTCGCTAATAATTTCATTTTCTTGCCTCTCCTCCTCTATCTAGTTTTTTACCAATAGAGGAAATGCCTTCCTCCTCTACTCCAAAATCAGCTTCTCCTACTTAAGACACCTCATCCATCTTAAGCCCAGCTCCTCCACTAAGCCCTGACCTCACCTCTCCTAGTGAATTCCTTATGCTTCCTAGTACATATATTAAAAAGGGAAAGATAACCCTTGAGGCTACTAGCATGTTCACCTAGATGAAACACATTTCCTGGAATAAAGTTGTGGGAGATCGAGATCCTCAAATATTTGTAAACTAATATTCATTCCTATATCCAATAAAGCCAACGCAGTCTTTCCCCTAAGGGTTGTACTTAACATGGTTTATAAAAAATAACAAATGACTATGGTGGGATTCTTTATAGAAAAACGATTATCCTTTCCCCATGTTCAAAATTGGACCAATTTAAATTTAGCAAGCATGGAATTAATAATGTGTTTATTAGTAAGTATTTATTCAATTTTCAAATTCTCCTTTGAAGACAAGGAAACAAATTCTCAAAGGCGGGCTTTGGCAGATTAAAGGTCACCCTCTGTTTCTTCAGAAGAGAAGACTAGGTCTCTCACTTGATAAATGCAATAGGAGTAATGTACCATTATGGGTGAATTTCCATAAGTTCTCTTTATATATTGTTCCTTAAAGGGCTTAAGCAACCTAGCAATATAGTAAAACCACTAAGTTTATACAAGAATATTTTAAATCTTAGGTAGATAAATTTTGGGCATGTATGTGTTAAAATATATATTTTCAGAGAGCTTTTTGATACCGTTAGAGTCTTAAAACTAGATAAGATAGGGAACTTAGTGGAGGACTCCATCTCCATTACCTATGCATGGAAACCTTCTATAAAAGGTATAGTTAAAAGGTGGATTCTTAAGGCAAAGTGGTCTCAAAAGATATTGATGATCCTATAAAAATGGAGAAGAAAAACGCGTCTCATCATAACTTCCTTCCTCCTATGAGAAGTTGGAGAAGACTTCCTTAAATCATTTAATGACTCCACATTATCTGTTGTTGTGCCAACCTAAGTTCTAAAACACTTAGACTATCCTACTTGTAAGTATACAAGGTAACTATAGTTCAATACCCAGGGTTGTCTTCTCAAGGAGGTGAATTGGTTCACCCAAATTAACTTTGAATAAAAATAAAGACCAATACAATCCTAAACAGTTTATCACGATTTGTTGAGTAAAATGTTTTAAAGAAAATTAAGCAATTTAATTGAAACGTAAACTAAATTAAGAAGCAAAGAACAATTTGATCAATCGATTCGGTGAACTCTTGAGAAATTAACTTCACTAATTTAATCTCCTATGCATGACTAAGGTGAATTGATTAGCTAATTCCTTGTTAAAATTACCAATTGGGTTCTAAAATCAATTTAAATAATAAACTAAATCTAACTTTCGTATTCGACAAGTTTATCATCCAAATCAATTACAAAAACCTAACCAATAATTACCCACTTAATTTAATATATTTCTAATTCACAACTTAAGCGTGTAATGTTTCCCATTCTAATATTAAACTTCTTCTCTCGATTCTTTGTTTAATACAAAAAATATGCAAAGTTTAGCCCTACTGTTACATGCAATAAGCTCAAAAACTATAACAAATAATAAGACAATAAATAGTCCCTTCATCATGCATAAGCGACTAAATTAGCTACATTAATTATTAAGAACAAGTACTCAGCCCATCATGGAATAAACACAGTTCATCATCTTCACATACTTCAATCCTATAGTTAACAGTAATAGAGAAATATTGAAACAATAAACAATCAAATAAATTGAAATGGAATATCAAAGGAACAGAGGAAATAAGTGAAACAAGTTTAATAATGCAGCAGAAGATAAAATAGGAATGAACAAACAAATGGACTGTTAGATAGATGCTGGCGATGGATCTCCTGCTAAGCTCAACCTCTTTGGCATCAACTCTCGCTTTTTGCCTCTGCTCCAAGCTCCACCTCTCTATTGTTTTTCTCTCTTTCCAAACCTAACTATCTTCTATGTTCTAGGTTCTTCGTTCTTTTCTCTGCCTCCACCTCTCTTTTTTCGTATTTGTTTCTGCCTTGTTTTTAAAGTCTAGGTTTAGGTTTCATTCGCCGTCACTTGCATGCTTGAGACGTGACCATAAAAGTGAGTCCAAGAGCGTGACCCATTGTCATGCCCATGCCAAGGCCCATCATGGGCTTGACACCTTAGTCATACCATTTTCATGCAATATTTCTTTGTTTTTCATGTAACATTCACTTAACACTCTATTCAACATTTATGTAACATTCACGTCATTTTCACTCAATTTATTTCAAATTTGGATTAAAACACAACAATTTGTAACTAAAATCAAGATATAAAGGTTAGCAAACTCAACAGAAATTAGACATAACATCTACCTCTTTGGCAGGAGGGCTGCATGAGACTAAGGAATAAATCATTATTGACATGAATGATCAGTTAAAAGATATGAGCAAGTTTTTTGAGGTTGTGGAAACTAATATCAGTCTTAATACTAATATTAAGACCCAAAGGATGTTATTTTATTCTCGCAAGAAGAATATTTGGATTATATTACTCATTTATGTAAATATGATATGTCTCCACTTAAGGAAGGGAAAGTGAGACCTCTTAGTATTAATTATGACATCTTTGAGAACACTTTACGTATAAATAGAAGAGTTGCAATGAGGAAAGCCATTAAGACAACTTTGGTACGCCTCTAACTAGAGATGTCAATTTTGGCTCGAGTTTTTCGGGCCACGGGTCGAGCTAGACCGAGCACGGTATGTCTGACCCTACCAAAATGTCAAAAATGACGTCATTTTTGAATTTTTTTTAAAATATAACCAAATGGGCCAGGCCAACGTCATTTTTGAATTTTTTAAAATTATAACCAAATGGGTCGGGCCCAACCCGGCCCATTGACATGCATACCTCTAACCAAAAGAATTTTATTATGTAGAATGTTAGGAGTTTAAATAACCTAAATAAACAATAATTTCTTAAGATTTTTCTCACCCTTAAAAGTCCTTGAAACCAAAATAAAGAATGATCTCTTCCATAAGGGCCTATAATTCTTGAATTGGCACTTATCATATTAAGCAATCATGATATGCATTATAATGGGAGAATAATTGTCTCCTTTGATCCTTACACATTCATTCCAGCTACAAAAGTGAGTTATTAAAACTTATTTATACATTGTAAGGTTTGGATCACTTATCTTAAAGTGCCTTTTGCCATTACTATTAACTATGATGCTAATCTTGAGTTTTAGATGAATTAGTTATAGGTTGACTTATCCACCTTAAGAGTAAATATATCAACCCCATAGATATTAGCTATTGATTTCAACTATATACTTTACTCTTAAGATTTATTATACTCAAACCTAAACCACAACCTCATGTTTACTCATTAAACCATAGGGACAAATTTATCCTACATAATGCATACTCAAACCATAGGGACAAATTTATCCTCCCATAGTTTATCTCTTTGGAATTACAAATTCAAAGCATAAATTATGCAAACTCATTCAATTTCATAATGGGAAGTGCATCAAAGAGCGCATCCTTAACTTTATCTTCCACACAAATTCTAGTAAAAAATATTCGTTTAAGTCTAGATATTGGTGAGTTAAAGGCTAGCGGTTTGCCCATTGAACTTGTAAGAAAACTCAAACCATTTAGAGTCCAACACTCTAGTAGGATGTTATAGAAATTGATCTACAGAGGTATAGTCTCAATTCTAGCTCTGCCAACCTCTATTCCAGGGTTCTATTTTTGGATAAACATTGGCTAACCTCTAATATGTCGAGGACCAAATTCAATAACCATAGTCAAGCTGTCTACATTTGTAAATTTGAAGAGAAATGACTCCTTATCAGTTAGCAAATTTTTTTTCTAGAGCCCTATTTCCTCATTTACTTTATGCCTAGATCTGAACCAGTGGGAAGTAAGGCCTCTTGTTGAGAAAAAAACCTATCAAATTATTAAACCAAGTTTTGGTTCCTTTTTATGACAACTCCAATGGGGGAGTGACTATCCCATTAACCATTATTGAGTTAAAATGTTTTGGTTTCTCAAATGGAGTAGTTGCAACCACTACACTCCTCTATGACTTGCTTGTTTCCTTTTAAATAGGAGTATTTCTTCTCATTAAAAGACCACTATTGGTTCTCGAGTTGGTGTGCTCCATGGACTCCAAAAGAGTTGGAAAGGGATTATCTTTGTTTTTATATTTAGGCATACTCCCCTCAAGATCTTGCTTCTCTTGTGGAGAAGATGACTTAAGGTTGTCTCCATTGAAGGCTTCCATATAGTCTTCCCATAATAGAAACTAACCAATAATAATATCGATGAATTACAAAAAGTGGTAAGAAAACTAGTAGAGAATTGCCTGAAGAATCATCTATAGAGAGAAGGTTAGTATATTTTCCAGTTATGAGTTTCTAGACATAAACCTTTCCAACGATTAGTAAATTAGGATTTAATGAGAGGAAATACATGTCTTTTCCCTAAAAAGAAAAACCTACCAGAGTAGAAAATCAAGAGCTTGCACCTACTTTTAAAACTTCCAAAGGAGGAGCAACTGTAGGGGAACCTTTAGAGGTAGAAGGAGGGCAATAATAGAGATCAAAATGAGATAGATCTCTAACAATTTTTTTCTATTTAAACTTGGCATTAAGTGTAACACCCCATATTAGGGGTTAGAATATTGAGGAATTTCAATGAATAGTATGCCTTGCATAATTGAGTTTTTGCTTATTTATGCATATGCATTTTTAGACTCATATAAATTATTATAATGCATTCATGACATTCTGTGTGTAGTTGGTTTTAGAATTTTGATTAAGATGAGAATTTTGGTTTATTAGTGATGGAAATTTATTTGGAAATTATTAGCAATATTTCAAATTTTTTTGAAATTTTAGGATTTTTTTGGAATTTTGGGATATTCAGAAAAATAGACAAATGGCTTAATGACATGTAGCACTCCTTGTGGATGACAAATGGCTCATATGCAATGGGGCCATGTGTCGAGGTATTAATTAATCACGCAAGCATGTGTTTTGAAAAGCAATTTACTGTAGCTCTTTGTTGTTCTCCAACTTTTGTTTGGTTCTGTATTCTACATCGAAACTCTGTTCTTCATTGTCAAAGCTGGGATTTTTCTGAAGAAGCAAGTAAGTTGTGTTATAGCTTTCTGGATAGTTTGTAAATGAATTTGATGATGTTTTAGTTCTGGAAACGAATACATGCATGAATGAGAATTAGATTTTTGATATTGGATATGAACCTTAGATCTTTGCTTTTTTTTTGGTGTTGTTAAGCTAAAATGAGCATAGATTGGAGCGTCAATTGGGTTAAATGAAGTGAAAGCATAAAGGAAAATGAGAATGGAAAATACGTAGTAGAGAGAAAAAGTTGAACAGGATTTCGCGTGCATGCATCGATTTTTAGTGTTTAAATATAGATATGATTTGTTTAAGTTGTGATGAGCTGAAATGGAAGTAGAAGAATTGGTTTAAGTGTGATATGTGTTCTTTGAATAAGATTGAAGTGTAAAATCTGGGAAGTTTGAAGACTTGAAGGATATCATTTATGTGAAAGTTTGCCGCGACCAACTCTCCTTGGTTCTCCCCGACCAACTTAAAGGAATTGGCTAGGATTCCTTTCAGGTACAGTTCATCACAGCCAACTTGTGAGAGTTTTGCTCTCTGGAGGAGTTCATTGCGGCAAACTTTTCTTTGCACTGAACATACTTTGGTATTTTAGGCATAACTTTCATGCTAGTTATCTGAATGGAGTGATTTTTGATTTAGAGTAAACTAGATACATAGAGCTAAATTTTTTTTTTGAAGAAATCGAGTTCTAATTCTGCCTCTAAGAATTTCAGAATCTTATTTGAAGTTGAGATAAGAATTCTGATGAAGCTCAAGAATAGCCTGAAATCCTTTGAGTATAACTTTTAGTATACTAAACCAAATTGGACAAACTTAGTATCATTGGAAGCTAAGACAAAGAGGTAAAACTTTCCAGAAGGAAGTATTACTTAATTACCACAACTACCTTATAAGAATAATTGAGCAAGTGGACCTGAAAGTTAATTGTGAAATAAATCTGGATTGAGGAATTGAGTATGGTTTCACATGATCGATAATGTGACAAGATTTAGGATAAGAAACTCGGAATTTTTCATGAACATGCATCATACATATTTAGTATTCATGAGTGTGCATAATTGAATTCATAATTGTGCATAATAGTAATATATGTTTGTATCAAATGTTTTAGAGGAACCCTTAGAGCTACCGATTCCAAATATTGCTCTGGGACTTTGAGGCAATAAAGCAATAGGAAGTTTTTGTAAGTAATTTAGATGGTAAATTTTGTAAGCAAGTTTTGATGGTTTTGCTTTGACTGTTTTGTTTGCTATTGATTTGGAACATTGAATGATTTGCAAAGTTATAAGTATATCATATGCTTAAATATATGGTATGAAACATTGACTGACATGTAAATTAAATATCAGACATTTATGTTTTTGAATCTATTAAGTCCTAGTTATGGGTAAGAAGGGTCTGCAGCTATTTCTGTGACACTTCGGTGTCTTCTGTTATTGACACTTCGGTGTCTTCTGTTAGTGACACTTCGGTATCAAGGCTTCGGTCTCTTCCGTATAAGTCCTGTTACCTGTTGCTATTAATGGATTTAGGAGTCATTTGATTTTGTACTCTAATATATGTTTGATTTTGTTATAAACTAAATTATGTTTTGATCCTAAAGGGTTTATAACCTCTTGTATTATGCAGTTCTGTTATTTATAAAACTTCGTTCTAAAATGCTTTCTGCCTAACTTATTGTTAAAGAAATCTTTGAATGCAAGCTGTTACATGATTCGGTGCGATGATTTGTCAGTTTATGTATAGATTAGTTATTACTCACTAAGCTATAAGCTTAGCACGGTGGATTTGCCCTATGCAGGTTCAGAGAGAAGGACGTAGGAATTGGGACAAGTCAACCGCAATGACCAAAGGAGTCTGAAATTTATTTTGTCAAAAATACATTTTGAGTTTGTTTTTGGACTTATATCTAATGTATGCGACTTCTGAATTTTTGTTTCAAGGTTTATAATAACCTTAATTTAGGCTGTTTTTTGAAAGTATGATATATAATGTATGTTTATTAAGATTTTGGAAATGCAAGTATAAAGTGTTTCGTATGTTCTGGAATGTTTATTCTTGAATGCTATGCTTCCGCGAAATGTTCTGGTTTGCTTGTATTGTTTTATTTGGCACTCACAATATCCTCCCAAGGGGTATTAAGGTGCCACATCTTTTGGTATTAGAGCATGCTTTAGACGATTCTGGTTTAACCAGCGCTTAACTATTGCTTATACTGAGTGTACAAGTTGTGTTTTGGTCTAATGCGGTGTCCCATGTTTTGCCTATAGAATTAACGATGGAAGGATCTCGCGATACTATTGATGAAGTTGTTGGGAGCAATCAGCCAGAACAAACTCGTCCAGTAATATCTGGGCCCTCTAGGGTCAATCGAGGTAAAGCAGGGATGCCACTACCTCCTCTAGCTCAGAGAGAGGCTTTAATTAAGTTGTCCTAGGATATGATGACATTGCTGCATCATATGACAACACCCAAGGCTCTAATTGATCAACTATGGAAGTATGGAGCAGAGGAATTTACCGGGACATCTCTGGAGGAATTTGAAAGGGCTGAGTTCTGGATTGAGAAGGTGAAGAGGGTGTTGGAAGAGATTAGTTATCAAGCAGAGCAGATGGTGTACTGTGTTGTCCCTTCTGTAGGAGTAGCTTATGAATGGTAGAAGTTTGTTCTGAGGAGTCCTCAACTACCGATGCCTCTAACTTGGGATTTTTTCCCCAAGAATTCCAAGCAAAATATATTACGAAGGCTTACAGAAAGGATAAGTGGAGGAAATTTCTAAGTCTGAAGTAGAGGAATTTGTTAGTTGCCTAGTATGATCGGAAATTCAACTGACTCAGTAAGTATACTCCCGAATCAGTACTTACTGAGGAGTTTTAGTGTCATCAATTTGAGGATGGGTTGCATGACTCCATTAAGGAGCATTTGGCAGTAATTACTCTGTTGCAGCAAGTGACGTACCATCAGTTGGTACAAGTTGCTATGAAAATTGAAAGACAAGAGAAGATTAAAAGAGAAAGGATTCAGAGAAGAGGCTTGACTAGAGGAGGTCAGTCCTCAGGGAAACGAAGTTGGGAAGGTACTACTCCTGCACTGGAAAATACTCAAAGATTTATGACTCGGGGAAGGCGACAAAACTTTTCCTCTTCGGCTATTTCAGGTAGGGGGTCATCATGAGGCCGAGATTCTGACCCCTCGGAGTGTCCTGATTGTTCCGTGAATCATTGGGGTGTTTGCAGGAGGGCTACGGGAGCATGTTTTTGATGTGGCAGTACTAAGCATAAGATAGCTAGTTGCCCTCTCAACCAAGCCCAAACATCACAAGCCAGTTGAGAGGTCTTTCATGCATCTGTTGGGAATAGAGGACGTGGTAAAGGTCAAGGAGGATTCGGGCATAATAGATTGAATCAGAGTAACCAATAAGAAACTGTGAATCGACAAGCTATGCCTACTGCTTCAGCTCGAGCTTATGCACTAAAAGCTTGTGAGGATCAAGATGCACCAGATGTTATTGCTAGTATGGTTTCTCTCTTTAATTATGAAATGTATGCATTAATTTATCCTGGATCCCCACATTCGTATATCTGTGTTGGAGAAGTGTTTGATAAGGAGATGCTTATAGATTAGTTAGAGTATAATATCCAGAAAACTAGTCCTCTGGGTAATAGTGTGTTGGTTAATCAGGTGTATAGGAATTGTCTAATTATGATCTAAGGAAATGATTATGTAGCAGATCTGATCAGATTGCCTTTTTATGAATTTGATCTGATTCTAGGTATGGATTGGTTATCCAAGCATCAGGCAGTAATTGACTGTAAGGCTAAGACAGTTATGCTTAGGAGATCTGATTAGTCTGAAGTAATATTGCATGGCATCCACACTAGCTCCTTAGCTAATGTGGTATCTGCTATGTAAGCCCGAAAGCTTCTCAGGAAGGGTTGTGAAGCATATCTAGCTTTTGTGGTTGATTCTAATAAGGATGGTGGTAACTGCTTGACATTCCTATAGTGAATGAATTTCCAGATGTATTTCCTGAGGAATTACTAGACTCCCTCCTGAAAGGGAAGTGGAGTTATCTATTGAAGTTATGCCTGGTACTACTCCTATATCCAGAGCACCATACAAAATGGCTTCTATTGAGTTGAAGGAGTTGAAGGTGCAGTTACAAGAGCTTTTGGATAAGGGGTTTATTAGACCTAGTGTGTCACTGTGGGGAGCACTGGTGTTATTTGTTAAGAAGAAGGATGGCACACTATGGATGTGCATCGATTACAGGCAGTTGAATAAAGTCACAGTGAAGAATAGGTATTCGTTGCCAAGGATTGATGATCTATTTGATCAGTTAAAAGATGCAGTAGTGTTTTCAAAGATAGATATGAGATTGGGGTATTATCAGCTTTGAGTAAAGGATGTAGATGTATCGAAGACTGCATTTAGGACCTGTTATGGACATTGTGAATTCCTAGTAATGTCATTCAGGTTAACTAATGCTCCAGCATCATTTATGGATTTGATGAATAGAGTGTTCAGGCCTTATTTGGACAGTTTGTTATGGTGTTTATAGATGATATCTTGGATTATTCTGAGAATGAACAAGACCATAATGAACATCTTATAGACTCTGCGGGGGAAAAAATTGTATGCTAAGCTAAGTAAGTGTGATTTCTGGCTTTAGGAGATATCATTTCTAGGGCATGTTGTCTCTTTTGAAGGAATTAGATTTGATCTTAATAAGATAAAAGCGATTGTTAATTGGAAGCCACGATGAAATGTGACAGAAGTGAGAAGTTTTTTGGGTCTGGATAGTTATTACCGTCGATTTGTTAAGGGGTTTTCAGTGATAGCTTCCTATTTAACTAAACTGTTACATAAGGGAGTGAAGTACAAATGGTCTGATAGATGTCATAGTAGCTTTGATCAGCTAAAAAGTATGCTTACTGAAGCTCCTGTATTGGTCCAACCTATTTCTGATAAGAAGTATGGTTTGTTTAGTGATGCATCTGGAACTGGTTTGGGTTGTGTTTTGATGCAGGAAGGGAAGGTAGTTGCTTATGCCTCTAGGCAACTAAAAACTCATGAACATAATTATCCTACTCATGATCTGGAACTTGTAGCAATAGTGTTTGCCTTAAAAATTTGGTGGTACTACTTGTATGGTGAAAGGTGTAAAATTTTCACAGATTATAAGAGTCTGAAGTATCTAGTTACCTAGAAAGAACTCAATCTGAGACAACGGTGGTGGTTGGAACTGATTAAGGACTATGATTGTATTGTGGATTATCATCTGGGTAAGGCTAATATTGTGGTAGATGCTTTGAGTCGGAAGACAATTTCAGCATTATCAGTGAAGCAAGGTGAATGGGAACTTGAAATTGATGGAGCTTTAATAGCTCAGTTGAAAGCAAGGCCTAGGTTGAGGCAAGAAATTTGTGATGCTCAGAGAGCTGATGATAAGTTATAACAACTTATCTTAGCTACTTAAGAAGGTGAACAGTCTGATTTTTCTGTTCAAGGAGATGGTGAATTGTATTATAAGGATCGGTTGTGTGTGCCAGCTAATGATGAATTGAAGAAGCTGTTGTTTGAGTCTTATAATACGGTATTTTACATCTGGGTGGGAACAAGATGTATTAGGATTTAAAGCAGTATTACCAGTGGTCAAGTATGAAACAGGATGTTGTGGAGTATGTGGCAAAATGTCTGACATGCTAGCAGGTTAAAGCTGAGCACCTGGTTCCATCTAGTTTGTTACATCCTATTTCTATTCCTCAGTGTAAATGGGATAACAAGGAATAGAAATAGGATAACATTACCATGGACTTTGTTACTAGACTTCCTTTCATTCAAAGGAAGCATGATGCAATATGGATAATTGTAGATAAGTTTATCAAATCTGCCCAATTTTTGCCTGTTCGTCCTGACTACTCTTTGGATAGGCTTGCAGATTTGTATGTGAATGAGATAGTGAGATTACATAGAGTACCATTGTCGATTATTTCTGATCATGATCCTCGATTTACTTCGAGAATATGGAAACTCAGGTTAAATTTAATACTGCTTTCCATCCCTAGATAGATGGACAATCTGAGTGAGTGATACAGATATTAGAAGATATGTTGTGGGGTTGTGTGTTGGAGTTTCCCAAGAGCTGGGATAATTATCTGACTTTGATGGAGTTTACTTACAATAACAGTTATCAGAAGAGCATAGGCATGGCATCTTATGAAGCGTTGTATGGTAGGAAGTATATAACTCCAGTATGTTAGACTAAGTTGAGTGAAAACAAGATGATCGGGCCAGAAATTGTGAAAGATACTGAAGAAATGATTCAAATTATTCAACAAAAAGTGAAAGCTGCTAGTGATAGGAAAAAGTCTTATGTTGATCTAAAAAGGGAAGATATTGAGTATCAAGTAGGTGATAAGGTATTCTTGAAAGTGTCACCATGAAAACACATACTTCGGTTTGGAAAGAAGGATAAGCTTAGTCCATGATTCATTGATCCTTATAAAATTCTAAAAAGAATTGGACCAATAGCTTATTAGTTGGCTCTACCTAAAGAATTGGCCAGGCTATATGATGTGTTTCATGTTTCAACGCTAAGAAGATATCGGTATGATGTGACACATAAAATTCTAGTGCAAGAAATTCAAGTACAATTGGATTTGTCGTATGAAGAAGGGTCAGTTTCTATCTTAGCCAGAGAAGTTAAACAGCTCAGGAACAAGTCAACGCCTTTGGTAAAAGTACTCTGGCAACATCATGGACTTGAGGAAGCAACATGGGAACCGGAAGAAACCATGAAAGCTCAGTATTCGCAACTATTCGGATCAGGTAAATTTCGAGGACAAAATTTCTTAAGGAGGGAAGGATTGTAACGCCCCATATTAGAGGTTAGAATATTGAGGAATTTCAATGCAAAGTATGCCTTGCATAATTGAGTTTTTTCTTATTTATGCATATGCATTTTTAGACTTATACAAATTATTGTACATGCATTCTTGACATTCTGGGTGTAATTGGTTTTAGAATTTTGATTAAGATGAGAATTTTGGTTTATTAGTGATGGAAATTTATTTGGAAATTATTAG
>JANVCL010000002.1:24027245-24053791 GCA_026546855.1 Erythroxylum incrassatum | reverse complement strand
ACCTCAATCACTCCAATTTCGGTTCCAACACATTTCAAGGGTCCACTTTTGGGTCCCATCATAATAAGTAATAGGTAAGTACAAAAATAACAGTAGAAAATCAACCGGTTTGCCATTTGGCGATTTTTTTTCGGTCCGGGAATTTTCTCCGGAAAATTCCTAAAAATCCCTTAAAATATAAAACACACTTTGGATCAGTCAAAATAATTTTTCAAATGCAGTAACCATGTTAATCACAATAAAAGTGCATTAGGCCCAATTACCGGGAATTATCATGAATGCATGTACAGTAATTCCATGTGCATAATTGATACTGAGTATCAATCCTATTATGAATGACCAGTACTAATTAATCCCTATCAATCCCATCTTATGACAAATTTACTATTTTACCCTTCCAGTAGGGGGTGGGATGTTACATCACCCTTATCGTAGGATATGTATCGAAGTGACCTCTGGGGCGTCCCGATGTGTACTTTGCGGTAAGGGGGCGTTACATTCTCTCTATTTTCATTTCGCTTTTCTTCCTCCTTGGTTCTCACCACACTTCTCTCTTCTTCCAATACAAAACCATCTTTTAATAATCTTTTCCCCTCACTTACTTAGACTTTCCCATTTTACCCTTCTTTTGTCTTTTATGGCTCTATTAACTACTAAAGCTAATCTCTAACACTTCCTTCAATTTCTAATCCTTCCCTCCCTCAAAGTTCTAATTAATAACCCAATTCTAAAATAAAAAAATTTAACCAACAAACAAACATAAATAACTATTTAAGCAATTTACAAGCAATTTAGAAAAAAAATCAAGATCTAACATAAGCCATATACGAGATTGAGCAAGAGATGAAAAAAAAGGCAACAGAGAAAAGGTTACTAGGAAAAAACACTAAATAAAGAAAGAAGGAAATGAAAGCACCAGAAATAGCTACAAGACCAAAAAGAACAAAGAACCAGAAGCAACTAAGTAAAAGAGAAAATAGGAAACATAGTAAAAAAGAGGCAAAGAGCCAAGGAAGATCAGTTGAGAAACAACCATAGTGATAGATATTAGAAGGAGCCTCTCACTCACATATATCTAAACCTATTAAGGTGCAACATTGTTAACTATGAGATTTTTATGAAAGGAGAAATGGGTGCTTTCTTGATCTTCCGCATCTTATATAATGTTGTTACCGATAGAAAGAATTAAAACTAGTTATTGGGTTAAGTGTTAGATCATGTTATAGAGTATAATTAAATACATCATTGTACTAGTCAAATGTGAATTAAACTTTCTCTCTTGTCTTCTATTGTATTCTCCATCTCTGCCCTTTTTTTTGTACCAAAATTTATGTATTAATTGGTATTGGAGTTTTGATTCTTCTAATTATATCTCATCCACCTCTTATTTTACACCTATTATTAGTTTCCATTTTTGGAAAACCTTCTTACTGACAAAATTCCTAATTTGTATTGTATATAGATGATCACATCCAGCTCTTATTTTACACCTATTATTAATTTCCACTTTTGGAAAACCTTCTTACTGAAAAAAAATTCCTAAATTGTATTGTATATAGACGATCTTTATCCAACCCATTTCATGTTTGATATTTCATTTATTGATTGGAATTTTGATAATTTGATCAATAATGACACAGTATTGAAAGTTATAAACCTCTTATGGAATAAAAAACAATTCAAGCTCAAACTTAACTAAAAAAAGATATAGCTATAATGAATATCAAAGCTAATCACAAAATGTGTTTGTCTCATCTCTTTCTTTTTCACTAATGTCCTTATTTCCAATTGAAGATATCAATCAGAATGGTTGATTTACTGATAATGGTAGTGAGGTGACTAATTGTTTTGAGGTTAAAGATTTCAATTTATTTGGTGGGAAGAATTGGGGAAAATGGGAAGGAAGTGAGCAATATGAGTGATTATTCAAGGGTTTTGGAGGTTACTAATACTCCCAAATGTTAATGATAACTATATTTAGTTTGATATAAAACTTAAAGAAGGTCTTTTTTCATCATGACTACTGAAGGTGAAAAGGACATTAATGATAATCCCATTAATACTAAAATTCATAATGTTAACTTTGATATGCTTTTTATTAAGCATCTTATCAGAGAGGTGATTATAATTCAAGTTTCCATGAACACCTTCAACATTGCCTTTGATGTTAAGTTGTAAAAGATTTTGTTAACAAAAATTAAAAGAATGGTTTTGATGATAATACTATGGGTATTGATAAGACAATGATTGAACCTCTTCTAATTTTAGGTTATGACTCAATATAAGTTTTTACAAAAATTTTATCTCGACGTTAGAGATGAGTAAGCTACAAGTTGTGGTTTATAAGAAGAGTTGGGCAATTTGCTTATCAAATTTTGATGTTCCTTAGCTAATAAATGCATTTGAAGCTTATAAGTTTTCAGCTTAATTAATGAATGATACTTTGTGACAAGGTCATGAGAGACTTATGTCAAGCTTGACCACTTATGTATCAAAGAATATGAATCTATATTATTTATGGTCGAATCCGTAAGGTTGAACAATTCAATAAACTCATAGCAGGTTATGACATTGTAGTTACTACTGTGTAGAGACTAATTGACTTACTAAAAATGAAGGCATTAAAATGTTGACAGAAGCTTACTTGATGCTTTGTAGTGGCAAGGATGAAACTTATCAAATAGAGGTTCAAAAAAAAGTATGGTACATATCATGTTCTTATATTAATTGATTTTTGTTCTTTTAGCCTTGACATTAAGTCAATTAAGTCAATTATAAGCTTCAATATTATAGAATGTATGGACATTCATATTAATTGTATCAGTGGGATTAATTTTTATAGATCATATAATGTATCATAAACGGAAGTAATATAGGAAAAATAAACAAAGTAAAAACACACAAAATTACAAAATTTGGCCAATTATATGACCTATGTCTATAGGCAAAAAGATAGACTTCTTTTATTACTGTGAGAAAGATGATATAAAGAGAATAGATGATAACAACCTTATTAATCTTATAAAGATTCTATCTTACAAGATCCTTATCAATATATTTATAACCTAGAGTTATATGTAAAAAGTTAAATAGTGAAACTTTACTTTCCTAGAAGTTTAAGGTTATTAAAACTTTATTTTCACAAATGTCTAACAACACTAAAACATTATTTTTTGCATCATTAGAAATCTTGCCATAAGTTTGGTGTCTATCCATACTTGACACCAATACTAATTTACTTTTGAATTGGAAATCTCTTTGATCATTACAAAATCGACGTTAGTCCTATATCCCTATTTAGCATCGGTTAGCTTTTGTAAATTTATTCACAAAGAATTTAACTCATATCTTATAATTATCCACTTTGACTTGAGTACTCCAACGTTTAGCTAAGAATTAATCCCTAGTATATATGTCCCTAAAGGCTTTAAGCTATATAAGCATTCTCTAAGTCCAAGCAATGTTTGAACGTTTCTGGGGTCAACGACTTTATCAACATGTCAACTGCAACCTCTACAATGTCAACATTTTTTAACAAGATTTGGTTAGATGTAATCAACTTTTTGAACTTATGAAATCCCAAATCAGTCACTATAACCTCTATCTGTCTATCTTTCTCCTAACTTTCTATAGTCTCCTGAAAGATAGTTATATCCTCATTACTAATGGTAAAATCATATATGACTGAGTCTTCCTAACCATATTTCTATGGTTGCTTAATGGTTCATCTTGCTTTATATTTGGCTATACCGTATTGATGTTTTCCTCTTAACATTGTTCTCTCTTGAACTAGAATTTTCAACCCTCTTAACATTTTTTTGAAACTTTTTGTAGTACCACTTATATCATTTTTAAACTAGTATTATTTATTATTAGACAAGACACGTCCTTTTCATATGCTTGCCTTAACATGTGTCACTCCTTAAGCACTATATCCTTAAAAGTTACATTAGATTTTTTACTAAATGCACAAAACTTACAAACTCTACCTTTATGTTTTTTCATCCTTCAGTAAGCTCAATTTATGAATATATATCATCTTTTTTTCACCAAAATGACTTACCTGTATATACCACACAACAGTAATATCATCCTTCTACTTTAAAGATTAAGAAATAAACACCAATCTCATTACTTTCTTTCCCATTATAAGATATAAATTCCATGATGTAATTTTTCCCTTTATCATAATCAATGCACACTTTATTACCTTAAGTTGCCCATCATCGTTAGAAAACTTATACCCTTGACTTTCAAAACTCCTTATAGAAATCAGATTTTTCTAAAGCTCAAGAAAGTGTTGGGCATCCAATATTCTAATAATTCTATTATGCAATTTGATTTGTGTTAAACCATCTTTGACAACATGCTGACCATCATTACCTAATCTGATAATACCTCTCCATTCTTTAAAAGAATAGAACTAGTCCTTATTGAAATTCATATGATAAGATGCTAGCGTCCATCATTCACCAATTTGTAAAATCAAAATTACTCACAATCAAAATATCATTGCCTCTTTCTCCTGTTCGTTGGAACTCACCTATACTACATTAACAATTGTTTTCCCCTCTATTTTCTTTTTTTATTTATATTCTTTTGATGTGGATAGTCCCTCTTAAAGTTCTCTCTTTTTTATAGCTAAAGCATTGAACAACTTTAGCCTTTGATTTAGATCGTGACTTAACCTATTTCTAATATCATTTTTCTTATTTCGTTCTCTGCTAACATTCCCACATTTGATTCACCTCCATGTGTGCGAGAGACCTTTTTCTTCAATTATTTGGGTTACATAACATCCTTTACAATACTAGTAGAAATAGTCTCTCAACCATACAACATGGTATTTAAACATTCTCATGTGAATTAGGCAAGGAACAAAAAATAGTTATAGATTGATCCTCATCCTCAATTTCAACCTACATCACATTGGAAATCTAAGATGATTTGATTAAAATTATTGATGTATTCTTTCACTTGCCTATTTATCATCGCAAGGTATGCAAATGTTGTTTTTGATATAAACAATTCGTAAGTGATTTCTTTTTATACTTACTTTCAAACCATTTTCATAACAAAGCAACAATTATTTTGTCAACAACCTCTCTCAAGAACTCAACACTTGTACTCAATAGCATTGCATTGTGCCCTTTAACAAAATCTCTCCTTTCTCCACTGCTCCTAAATTCTCTAGTAGTTTATTTTTCCTGATTTTAACATTATTTTACATCCATGCTAAACAAGAATCACCCTCATCTTTACCGTCTATAAAGTGAAATCATTTGATGTATTAAATTTCTCAATATTAAACTTTTGAAAATACATCTTGGTAGTAAAATCGATCCTCTAATACCAATTATGGAGACGTCAATTGATCTTATACTAATTGTCAAGCAAATGGAAGTGATATAGGAAGAAAATAATTGAAATAAAAATGCAAGAATTTATGTGGATCGACTAATTATATGACTTACACCCTCGAGTAAGAAGATACATTGTCAAGTGGAGATGTGCATTTTTGTTATTGTGAGAAAGAAGATACAAGGAAAATAGAAGATAACCTTTTCAATCTCCTAAAGGCCACTTAAACTATATTTCTACAAATGGCTAATGACTTTGAAAATCTATTTGTATATATCCTTGAAAATTTTGTCATGAATCTGACACTTGTCCCACACTTGACAATGTTATATCAGATCTCTTTGATTAGTACAAGATCTACGTTGGTCTCATATCTCTGTTTGACATTGATTAACTTCCTTTTTTTTTCAGTCACTTGGAAATCAAGACATGCCTCAAACATAAATTCTTACTACTCATAAGAGGGGTACCATTTGATGAGGAATTGGTCAACAGTTCAACTTCCGCTTCAGTTACATTTGACTTTCCTTTTAACCATTGGTTGATGCTGTTGTCAATTCCTTTCCATCACCTCTTGAATTATCAGCAATGGATAATGAAAAGTCTGACGTGACGATTGAAAGGATTGAAAGTAATGAAGAACTATTTCCTCCATTTGCGGGATATGTTAAAAGTGTATGTACAGGCAAGTTAGAAACAAGAAGGGTGAGAGGGGATAATTAGAAGACTTCCTACAAATATATGTCAAGGATAAATCTTTGATGTCTGTCCTATTCAAAGGCTCATTGCTGTAGAACACAATCCTAGCTTGATTTGATGAATTATGTATTGCCATCTCAAGCCATGC
The DNA here is from genome assembly GCA_026546855.1 of Erythroxylum incrassatum. Classification (NCBI taxonomy): domain Eukaryota; kingdom Viridiplantae; phylum Streptophyta; class Magnoliopsida; order Malpighiales; family Erythroxylaceae; genus Erythroxylum; species Erythroxylum incrassatum. Next base: position 24,047,583 of record JANVCL010000002.1, on the reverse strand, counting down.
TTAATGCGTAATTCTTAAATTTAGTTGGACTTACTTTCTTGTACATGAAATGGTGCTGAGTAGGGTAGACAGGCATGCAAATAACATAGCATTTTCCATCTTGTCGCTTAGGAAAGTCTGCATGTGGCAGTCCGTCAATAGCTTCCCCCTAGGAGTGGAGGGAGCAACAAGGAAGAGTATAGAATACGTTGTTATAGATATATCCAAAGCCCTAAATTATTTACTTTCCTAGTCAGAGCTCCACCTTTTGCATCTTTTAGTTTTGCTTCGATCATCACATAGCCATTAAGCCTTAGCCAACCTAATTTCAACATAACATCATTTCCAAACATGGAGTGGGAGACAAGAGAAGAAACAAAAAGTCTTCAACGCGCACGAATCAAACGAACCAAAGTCTGTGTTACGTGAATGCATGACTGGCGGACCATGCTGCATGAATTCAGTCATCATAATAAAATAATAATATCCTTTTCTAGTTTGTTACCATCGTTCGATTTTAAGCACGAAACAGGTGGCCATACCACACCACATGGTATACCTGGAACATTCTTTCTTTCCTTCTGCGGCCGTTGAAAGCCAATTCACAAGACAAAAGTGCGCAGGCAAACCCAGAAGCCGACGTGCTTTTTAACAACACACGCGCGGGTCCAAGCGCGTGTGCTGTCCTTCACTTATACGTATATAATATCTTACATGTTTGAAGTGTATATATTATAATTACAAACGGACACACTTATTGTTTCTCACTTCAACGTCCGTTTTCTTTGCTCTCCGTCTCGCTTTCTATGTCTATATGCCCTATAATTCAAGACTTCCATTCGGAGTTTGAGAGCTCAAAGACATGTACTTTTTCTACTTCGCGTGTTCAAGTTTCTTCTGTTTTTACGATTCTTTGTTTTGATTTTTGGCGGTTAAACAGTTCGTTCTTTCTTGGATGTCTGCCGCCCCGTTGCAAGTCCTTGCTCCGGCGACGGCCGCTGCTGCTTCTCCGTCACCTGTTACCTCTCAAAAATGTTTCAATCCTGACTGTACGGACTGTAAATCGAGGAAAGGATGGAGGCTACGCTCCGGCGACTTTGCTGAACTCTGCGACCGATGCGCGTGAGCCTTTGTCACTTCTCTTTTTATTTTGTTCTCTCCTTGCTGAAACTAACCAAAATTTTTAATGAGACAACTGAGCGAGAAATCCATTTGGCTTCGGTGTCGGATTGGACGTATTAAAGCTTGATACTCGGCATATAGGAACTTTTAGCTGTTTAACTGTTAGGGATATGGTTTTTCCTTTTCTATTTGTTTAATTTTTGCTTTTGGGTATTAATTATTGTTTGGAGATGGAAATCAGGGCTTTGTGTGGGAGAGTAGCTTTACAGTTAGAGAACAAGATATATAATGCATGTGGAATTCGTGTTTTGTCTTTATTTTGGTCTCCTTTAAGATAGTAGCGGTGGAAAATTGGAAATTTTTGTCTGAAGAGTTGAATTTCGGAGGGCTGTTTTTCAGTTGAAATGGGTCATTTGGGAAGTTCCCAAAGTGTATTTCTGGGATGTAGCTAGGCGGAAAAAATTTACGTAAGAAAACAGCTTTTAGCTGTTACTGCAGTTTTCCCCTTTCTTGGTTACTTACTCCTATGGTAATATATTACGTGGCCTAGTCTTAGGTGGGCCTGATTAAAATCTGTTAAAATCCAGTTGTAATTAATAACTTTTTTGGTATTTAGCCGCTGATTGTGGCTAGACTTTCTGACTGATTGGTTGTAAGTGAGGAGTTACTTGAACTCAACCTACTTACACTTGTAGTGGGGCAATAATCGTGAAAGTAGGTGGAAGACATGGGTTTGTCTATGTTGATGCTTTTGGTTGAGCTAGAGAAGTAGGCATTGATTTATGTCATCTGATGGTAAGAAAAGGGGAAGTTGTCAATACTCTGCGAGAAACTGTTAGGAGATTGGTCGAATTTTTACCTTGATATAAATGATTCTCTAGCTGAAAGGAGTTGATACATTCCTTCATGATATTTCTAAATTTTCAGATTTTTTTTCAAAAAATGGTTTCCTTTTATTTTTTCCCCTTCAGGTATGATTTTTAAGAGATCCTTTTGATGATCCCCTTCTCCATGTCTGGCTGTGGCATGGTAGAATGTAGATTCTCCAATATCTCTGCAGTATAGAGAAGACTAGCTTTAACTTTGATTTGTTGTCTCCGATGAAATATGGAACTAACTTTAGTTCTTGACTTGTCATTGGGAATATGATAATTAGGGAGTATTTCTCAGTTACATATTTCACTATTGTTATTTTATTACGTTTTTTTTAAGTTGGGGGTGGGATGGGTGGATAGACGGATGAGAGCTTTAGCTTGTCTTTATGGACTTGGTTCTACTTGTCTAATTCTATCATCTCTTTTTTTTTCCGATTTCAATTTTATTTTCACTTACACTACACTTTATCTGTATGTGTCTTAGCTCTGCTTATGAGGAGGGCAGATTTTGTGAGACCTTTCATTTGAACACTGCAGGTTGGAGGTGTTGTGAGTCTTGCGGGAAGGTAAGTGGAGATTCTCTGGTTGATTTGTGTGTCTTTTGTGCCTGAAAAATGGGTTGTCATATTTAGAGTAAATTTGATTTTGACATTTCCTTGCAGCGGGTACATTGTGGATGTATCGTTTCATATAACGCATTTACCTTGTTGGATGCTGGAGGAATAGAATGCATAGCATGTGCAAGGAAAAATGCTCTTTTGGTAAGCACACATATTAATCACATTAATACAACAAATGATCATTGTTTGTTATAATTGTTGATGACTTTTTTATTCCATAGCTTTGTTATCATTTGATGGCTGGATGCAGGACATCCATTTTACTTTGTTTTTGCCTTTAGATGAATCAGTAAGTTCATGATGAATGCTCTTGTTTATAATATTTCAGAGTATAGCAAGCTGTTCCACTGTTTCCTGTTTCTGCCTTCGCTGTTGTTATAGAGGATTTAAAATTGTACTAGTAAAAAGTGGAAGCATGATAGTAGAATCGTATGTACCTGCAGAGTCATCATTGGCAGCAATTTGAAAAATTATAACTTAACTAATGACAAGGCTATATGGTGAAGATAGGCTTCTTCGGAACAGTGTAATACTGGATCCTCATCACGTTCACAAAAAAAAAGGAAAAAGAAAAAGAACAGAACTGATTTGAAGAATTTGGCGTATGCTAATTGAGACAAGAATTCACAATTAGGACTTTACATCTGGCTTTCTTCAATGCTTTGATATTACTAAAACTTTGTTTAACAACCTGCATTTCAGACAATGAATCCAGCATGGCAAACATCATTATTTTATTGCGGACAATCACCTGACAGATTTAAAGAGGTGGCAGTCAAGAATTGGAGTCAGTTAGCTGGATCAGGTCCTGTTCCATGGCGGCAAGCGCCCAGTTTGTTCAACTCATCTATTTCTCAGTCTGAATTTCATCCAAGGATGCTTTACGAAGTAGACAGGCTTAGTGTTAGTGAAAGATTATCTGCTCCTTCGTTGGAAAAAGCAAAACTTGAGGACTCCACTGATAGATTAGCAAATGGGAGCCTAAAGCTTGGTGCACGAGATATTACTGAGAATGGCAATGCTGGTAAGATCCTCTGCCATTTTTAGTGCCCCTTCCTTAAATGCTTTATATGATAGATTGAAAATCTAGGTTTGAAATAAAAGATGTGTTGGACCTAAACCTGATTCAACAGTCTGTGCAGGACACACTGCAGATGAGCAACCGGGTTCCAGTTTAAGTTTCTCACAACGGGCTTTCATAAGGGAGGATCAAGCGACCCCACAGCTTGCTGCACCTTATGCATCTTTAAATGAAACACATGGTCAAATTGGCTCTGGTGCTAGCCTACGACCAACCCCTCCAACTACACTTCCAAAACAGTATCCTTGTAATAACACACAGAGTAGAGCTGACTCATTAGGAGATGCTCAAATTCGCAATGGAAGGCCTCGAACAGATGGCCGTGGAAGAAGCCAGTTGCTTCCTCGGTACTGGCCTAGGTTTACTGATGAAGAGCTGCAGCAAATCTCTGGAAAGTATCCTTTGAGACAAACTGGATTTGTTGGTTGTTCAAGCTAATTTAGTTAATTTCTTATATCAAATATGCATGAAAATTATTTTGAAGCATATGGGGGCAAAAAAAGAAACATTATGGAGAAACAAGAATTTAACTACATTAGCTGTGTTCAGACTATGATGTGCATATAAAACTTAGTTTAGGAGATAGACTATCCGCTATATTGTTTTGGTGTTGTATTTATTTAAAACCCTAAAGCCTTAACCATGTTCAAGCTCGAATTCTATAATAACCCCTTTATTTGAAAAAATGTTAAGTGCTAGTGATGCTGGGCGAATTGGGCGTTTGGTGCTTCCTAAAAAGTGCGCTGAGGTTTGTATGATGAATCCAAAGTTGAACTTTAAGTTTGTTAATGTTTTTCTTTAACTCACATTTATATTGGCAAATATACTTAGACATTGGAGATATAAAGTTGTCTTACTTTTTGTGGAAGATAATGGATATTATAGTCAATTGCACAAGTGAATGTTATTTTACAATAGCTGAATCCCATGAATTGATTACCACTTGCTTATTATGTTTTAAACAAATTTGAATTTCTGTAAACTATACTTCTTTAAGAGTGGACTATGAAAGAACATATTATGTCAGGTGTGTCCTGATTTGTTTGTTAATTGACAAACGTTTACTCCAAAATGTCTGTCCAAATTTCTAGAATGGATGTCTTCCTTTCTTCACCCATCAAGTGTGATACAAAGATCTGTAAAGTCAGCTATTCATAGTTTAATTTCTATTGAAATGATAGATTCTTTACATATTTAATATGTAAAAGTGAAAAAATGGTACTTGAATTCTATAAACCCAAATGGTGGTTGTGGTTTTGAAAAATATTCTTTTGTTTAATTCAAATTCAAATGCAAATTGACTTGTAAAATCTCCTACATTGGAAAATTATTGTTTCCATGTTAGTCAGATTTCACTTAAATCAATAAGACAATAGAATATGATATCTTTAAATTTGGCGGCTCTCTCCCTCTCTTGGTGGTTTTTTCATAATTTATTTTTCTAATTGTTCTCTTATATATTATTCTCTATACTATAATGTGGCAGGCTTATTTCCCACCAATTTCACAGCCTGAAGGCTTACCACTTAAGGTCCAGGATTCTAAAGGCAAGGAATGGATTTTTCAATTCCGCTTCTGGCCAAATAATAACAGCAGAATGTATGTTCTGGAGGGAGTTACTCCTTGCATACAGAACATGAGATTGCAAGCAGGTGATATAGGTAAGATACAGATTGACTGGAAAGAATTCTTAAGGAGTTTGAATTTCTCAAGTTAAAAGTTATGTTATTTTAATGTTTATTTTGGCTCATCACCTATTTACGTTATTGTCAATAGTATGGCTTTTGTGCTTGATAAAATATCTTACTGTGTTGATCAGTTTAGCCTTTGCCATTTTCTTTCTTTGATCTCACTTTTTGGATTTTATGTTTCTTTGGTTGCATTACTGATATTTGTTCTTGATCACCCAGTAACTTTTAGTAGATTGGAACCAGAAGGAAAATTGGTTATGGGATTCAGAAAGGCTTCAACTGCTCCATCATCTGACCAGGTTTACCTTGAGTATTCTTTTGGCTTCTTTGGATTTCTTACTGTATATGCAACAGTAGAGTATCGTAGCCAAGGCTGAAATCTGTTGTTCTTTCATTCTAAATATCATTTTGATGCATCCTAATTCGTCCCCCAAGTTCTGCAATATATTAATCTGCCATTAGTGTAAAAATGTGGGATGTTCATTCGCAAAAGACTTGCCATGATATTATGTGCACTTGAATAATCTTCAGTTAACAGTGCATATTCACAGAAAACTACCTTCTTGTAGCATTTGTAATTTGGCACCAGGATAGTGTTGGAAAAGTAATCCAGGATTTCCACACTAATGTGATATTCAATGTTAATGCATGTTTTAATTATTTCTGCCACATTCTATGTCTTGTTTAACTCTATATCTGGTTGTCTTAGTCGTGCTGGTTAACTCAACAAATCGACTGTTAATATTTTCCTCTTTTCCAGGACAACGAAGCAAATAAGGCTGCTAATGGAGCTTCTGCTAATGGAGAAGTCAGTATATCGCAAAAATCAATAATCATGAAATCTCTTCATCAGTTTATCTATGTGTCATTCAAAAGAACTTAGTTTCATCAATTTCCCAGGCTGAATTAGTAGAACATAATCATTGGTCCAAAGTTGACAAGTCTGGGTACATTGCAAAAGAAGTTCTTGAAGCTAAATCATGTATCAAAAAGAGGAAGAGCAGCACATTGGGTTCAAAGAGTAAGCGTTTTAGAATTGAGAATGAAGACATGATAGAGCTGAAGCTAACATGGGAAGAAGCACAGGGACTACTCCGCCCTCCTCTTGACCATGCTCCTAGTGTTGTGATGATAGAAGGTTTTGAGTTTGAGGAATACGAGGTTTGGTTATCTCCTACTGAAGTAACTTCTAATCCATGTTTACTCCTTAGGACACCTATGGTTGTTCTCGTTAGTGTTACAAACTCATCTTTGGTTGTGTTAAATGCTGGCAATATTTGTTATATTTTGTTGGATGGGCTAGCTTTAGAGTTTAGATATTGCTTCATTTCCTATTTGATCCTCCATGATCAACTTCCTTTTGTAATACCCTACCTCCAGGGGAAGTCGAATCCCCGCTGCCTCCTTGATTATTTGGTTAGATCTTGCTATGGCAGTTACAGTAGGCATTTATTGCACCCAATTGATGTAATGATATAGATCAACCAGAAGAATTATGTATGGAAGTATTTGTTCCAAGGAAGAATGCTAGAATTCCGCGGATTAAACGTGTCTTCATGCTGGACAGTTGGATAAGGTGGCCCTTGGCTAGTAACTTGCCTTGATGGACCTAATGAACTACTCATTCTGGGTGCCTGTTGTGTACAGGTTGTCCAACACTAAATTTGTGCCACAATGAAAGATATAAAAATCCACTTGATTTACCTCGTGCAATATTATTGGTTAGGACCGTGCTTTAGGATTGCAAAAGGGTTCCTCATATGACAATGAGATTAATGATTATGTCTACTTTGAGGGCTCCAAACTACCCTAGTTTTGATTGAGGAATTCTTGTCTTCATATGAAAATTTTACGTCTATCATTTAGTTTTTGACAAAATTCTGGCTGAGAAAATTTGCTGGACATTTGAAAAACTAATGTACTTGCTTTCTGTGTATGAGGAATTTGTTCGGACCGGAGAGAATTATGTAGTTGCTTTTTGTGTATGAGGAATTTGTTAGGATTGAAGAAAATTTATGTTCACATGAATCTTGGTTATTGTCATCTTGTTCAGTTCTTTCTCGAATTTTCTTATTGTCTTAGCTTAATTGTCCTTTCTAAAAGTTCCCCTCTCCTCATGGCTACTTACCGTCTCAAGGAACAATTTTGACTGTACTTACATGCAGGATGCACCAATATTTGGGAAGCCAACAGTTTTTGCCACTGATAATACGGGGTAAATTGCTAATTTTGAGAGCCTCCAGTTTGAGTTTAATAATTTTGCTAGTTATAGTTATAGTTCACGATGATTAGTCATGCATTTATGTTGTAAAACCTGATAGAGTTCACATCGCAGATCTTATGGACTTTAATGTAGTAGTTTTATCATTGCATTCTGTTCCTTAAAATGTACAACAAAACTGTCTGCATTCAATCGCTTGACATTAAACTATAGATAAGTAGAGCAGTGACATATTTAAGAACAGTGTTCTTAATGCTGTCATTTTTCTCCTTTTCTGGATTAGGATATCTGGTCCTTCTGGTGTCACGTTCTTTGCAGTAACCATTCAGAGGACCTTGGATATGTTTGTGCATGTGAAGTCAATTACACGTTTTAACTTCTGAGTTAGGAGTTTAAATTTTTCCATTCTTGGATCTTTTCTTGTATGTTTTGCCTACTGTAACAAGTTTTTCAGTTACATAAGATGTTATAGGCAAGAAATCTTAATGTTGTGTGTTCACTTGTCAGTCAAAAGGTTCAATGGGTTCAATGTGAAGATTGCTTAAAATGGCGTAAATTGCCTTTAAATGCTCCACTTCCCTGCAAATGGACATGTGCCGGTAACCTCTGGGATTCAGAAAGGTAAAAGAGCATCCGTTCTTGGTCAAGCTTAATTTCCCCTGTCTAGATATACCTTAGGTTTGAGGTCTGATTGGTAGCTTTTGGACCTGCAATGCCCAGCACTAGATGGTATGCAATTCTGCTCTGCTTAATAAGACAGAAACTTATACATTTGAAGGTTAGGCTTTTAGTGGTGGAGCTTTCACCTCCAATGGTGCCATCCATACTTCTACCCTGTAGTGATAATATTTAGATAGAGATCTGTTAGGAAATTTGGACCTTGTTATCCTTTCAGTTAGCAAAGGAGTTAAAGGATGGTGCACTTGGACTGACTGTTTCTTGTTAGCCTGTAAAGTATGGTTTATGTCTTAAATGTAAGTTCTAAAATGAGCCCATATTCATCCCTTTCCTCTGTAAAGCTGCAGCCAAATAGATAGATACCTTTCACATTTCCATTCTTAACTTGAGTTGTGATCTCTGGGCATTATATAACATCTTAAGTTACCTTCTACCAGATCATCTTGTTCAGCGGCTCAAGAATTGACGACAGAACAACTTGAAGATCTTCGACCATCGTGTAATCAAGGTATAAATTGCTTGAGACAAATATTGATCATCATATTGCCATATCCAGAGTTTAATAGAACATACTCATGGGAAGTGGATAAGCATATCCTTGAGCGTCGTTACTAACTAGTATCCTATTCTTTTTTTTTGATAAATAACTAGTATCCTATTCACCTTATGCTCTTTTACTATTTTTCCTGCATATACTGATGACTCTGAAATGACTTCTCTTGTTCAAATGATGATTCTTACGTGCCTCCCACAACTGTTGAATTCACTATTTGTTTTGTTGGTGCAAATCACTAGCTTCTTCCAAGAAAATGAAAGCTGCTAAGCAGGAGACAGATAACATTGAAGCTTTGGAGGGCCTTGATACCCTTGCCAACGTAGCAATTTTAGGAGAGGGTGAGGCAGTCCCACCTTCGTCTCAGGCCACCACAAAGCACCCTAGGCATAGGCCTGGCTGCTCCTGCATTGTCTGTATTCAGCCTCCTAGTGGAAAAGGCCCCAAGCATAAGCAGACGTGTACTTGTAATGTCTGCTTAACAGTGAAGCGTCGTTTTAAAACTCTAATGATGAAACGTGAGAAGAAGCAATCAGAGAAAGATGTGGAAACTACAAGGAAACAACAGCAGCAATCACCTTTGTCTGAGAAATTGCTTGATGATGACCCCTCACCCTCTTGTGGCACGCAAAATAGCAGCCCAAACCAGAAAAAGTTTGTCAGTGAAGGCTCTGATGATGATCCTAACAGAATTAAAACCTCGACAACACCTTTCAAAGGTCAAATTGACCTAAACATACAGCCAGAGAGAGAGGAAGAGTTATCACCTAGTTCAGATTCTGGCAACATCATGATGCGGATGCTTCAAGATGCGACTGACAGGTACTCGAGGCAGCAGAGACTATCCAGCACTGATGATAGTAACTCAGCTGGGAATCAGATGCTGGTGGATGGAAACATAGACGAAAACATCTGTGACAATGGCACACCTCGCAATAATCACCAAGGTGCTGACAAGGATCATCATGCAGCTTCTTCCATGAAAGCATCTACATCTGCTCCAGCCATTGGGTAGGGGTGTGCTCTATCATCCAATGCGCATTGGACAACTATCCAGCAAAGTTAAGTATTCAAACGATATGAGTACACTTCCTTTGTTCTTTTTTGGTATCTGTATATAGAAAGTAGAGTGGAAGGAGGTGGACGACATGGTCAATAGACCGGTAGTGTTGTTGGATTGTATCCTCTAATATGATTCTCTTTAGGTAAAGATAATGGAGGAATATGCGATTTAGATGAAATTAGTATAATGATCATTGAATCATATAGGATGGTTGGTTGAAGCTATGTACTTTCTATTAAGGAGCTCATTGCTGCCCACATGAAGTAAATTGGAAAATGTAGTTTTGTGCCTGTACTTCAGGGAAATTGCTTAGTCTAGTTTTTGGATTTTCTAGATGTCACTGCTTCCATGATCTCTTGTTTCAGATTTCAAATTGATGCTGTTGCATTTCTTGTAGAAGCAGTAAACTCTGTTTTGAGTCAATACTAAGGTAGTTCATATTTTGTAGACTCTGGGACTTAGTGGAATTTTAACTGGCTATTGATGATGATGACAAGTACAGTAGCTTATATTATATTAGATTGAAAAGCAATGAGTATCAATATTAATTTCGGATTTACTCTTAGACATGAAAATTGGCAAGCATATGTGGTTTCATTTGGTATGGACACTTTAAAATAAAACCACATTTTGATTGAATGTAACTTTTGAGATTATAAGGCAAACTAAACTGATTATAATAGTTGAAAAGAAAAACAAGAATACAAAGATTCCTTCCTAAGGATTGATTCCGAAAGATACGAGTGCAATACAATCGTTCGTATGACATTTATACGCAAGATTTAAGATTTAGTTTCCTATCTTTCCAAGGATAGGTTAGGGGGCAATGTGGGAGAAAATGCAGGGAAGACAAAGTCAACCAATGTTACTGGCATGCAACCAAAAAGGGTAAACCGCTTATTAATTGCATCTTCTTCAATCAATGTCTCTAAATGGCCATTGTTTTTAGTATAGTTTGGTTGGCGCGAATGCCTACAATCTCAAGCCTCGAATGTCAAGTCCAAGAATAAGAACATTTTGTTGGTCAGGTGTTTTGCCTTTCTGACTTCTTCTCTCTTCCTCCTCGTGTGCTTACAGGTGATGACGAGGAAGATGATCAACCAAACCCATCAAAAACTTTGGACACACTAGTTAATAAACGAAAAGATTTTACTTTGCGTCTGTACACTTAATATTCGATCATCACCAAGTTCATCAATTTATTAATTACTGGTATATCAATACTTCTATACAAGTTCTAGGCAAGATGAATGATTTACTCTCCAGCTCGTTCAAGAGGCACAGTGACCTCCGGCAACAGGCACAGTTTGATGATGTGGAGGCCGGAAGGGAGACTATGAATCTGGATAAGTTCTTTGAAGATGTTGAAATCGTTAAGGAAGATATGAAAACTGTTGAGAGGCTGTACAAGAGTTTACAAGAAGCCAATGAAGAGAGCAAAACTGTCCATAATGCCAAGACCATGAAGGATCTCCGAGCTCGAATGGATTCAGATGTTCAACAAGTCCTGAAACGTGTCAAACTCATCAAGGGAAAGCTTGAAGCATTAGAAAAATCGAATGCAATGTGCCGGAATGTACCAGGTTGTGGTCCAGGCTCATCTGCTGATCGAACCAGGACCTCTGTGGTTGGTGGGTTGGGAAAGAAGCTTAAGGATCTCATGGATGACTTTCAGAACTTGAGAGCTAAAATGAATGCAGAATACAAGGAAACTGTGGAGCGCAGGTATTTTACAATCACAGGTGAGAAGGCAAGTGAGGATACTATTGAAACATTGATATCAAGCGGTGAAAGTGAAAGTTTCCTGCAAAAGGCAATTCAGCAACAGGGGAGAGGTCAGATCCTGGACACCATATCAGAAATTCAAGAAAGGCATGATGCTGTGAAAGAGATAGAGAAGAGCCTGCTTGAGCTTCACCAGGTGTTCTTGGATATGGCTGCTCTTGTCGAAGCTCAGGGACATCAGCTGAATGACATTGAGAGTCACGTCGCACATGCTAGCTCTTTCGTGCGGCGAGGAACAGAGAATCTTCAAGAAGCTAGGGAATATCAGAAGAGTTCTAGGAAATGGACATGCATTGCCATTATTGCTGGTTGTGCCCTTGTTGTCCTGCTCATTCTACCTCTCTTACCAACAATTTTGGCTCACTTGTAGGAAGAATTTGAACATTTCTTTTTAACCCTAGAAACATGTATCTGTTTCTTCTTCCAAAGAATCAAAACTTAAAAATATAGTTGATAGATTGTAAATCAACTTTATAAAATCAACATCTTTTAAGATAATGTCTATGGCTGGAGAAAGGCCCACTAAAAATGGAATTTTAGAAAGGTTTTTCTCTTTCAGCACCCAAATTGGTGTAACCTGACAAACTAAATCCCCTGTAAAGCAAGTTGGAATACAACCATCGAGTAACAATGAAAAAGACTCATACATTGGTTGAACTGGAAAATTGAGATTCTACATCCAGTCAGTGTCACCCGAGTAAGGCAAATTAGTGTTAAATAAGGCTGTCAACAGAGCAAGGCAAATGCTGAAAACCATTTGTCTATTGCAGCCTAATACAATTTTAATGCTTGCTAATCTTGAAATGTAATGTCCACAATATCTAGCCTAAAATCATATTTAGGCGTACTCAGAAACTCTTTATAAGACACTTACCAAAAGTTAATTCCAGCTCTGGATTTACACATCCATACATACAATCAACTTACAGAAAGAACTAAAATTTAGAACAAGAAGATCGTTTAACAAGCCTTTTACTCGCAATACAGGGTAGATGATAATCGTTCAACGATCAGCAAAATATGCCATGCCATTCTCCAGCTTGGAAAGCTGCCACTACAAAATCAGAATCCATACCCATCCATGAGAAAACCAGGCCAGCAAGCATTGCCTATTTTACAAATTTATACATGGACCAATCAAACACCAGCAGCATTAGGCAAGGCAGCCATAAAAGAATTGTATGATGACTCCAGGTCAAAGCCAAGTTGTCGAACCTGCTGAGCTGTCAACTCATCCGCAGCTGCCATCTTAGACAACTTTGAGATCCACTCTTTCATCCTTGTCTTCTCCTCAAACTCTGGGGGCCAAATGCTCAACTTACCAAGTGAAGCTGAAACGTCCAAGAGCAAAGGGTACACTTCATCCACTGCCTTCATATTCAATTTCAAGGAATCCATTGCTGTAATAAAGTTCTGAACAGATTCTGCCATTGTGGCGGCTGAGGCTGAGGCAGCTGCCACAGCCCGGTGCTCTGTAGTTGCAGGCACCCCAGAGGTCACAAGTCGGTATATGGCAGCTGGACACTCCATTTTGTAGGTGTCTGCAAAATGGTTGATACTGGGGCCGGTTTCTTTCAAAGTTGAACCTAAAGTTTTAAAATGGGCAATGAGTTTCTGACATTCAATATCATACTCAGATGAGGATAAAATGTCACGAACATAGGCTTTTTCAAGCTTCTCAGTGGCTTTGATAATGGCATAGAGCTCAGCAAAGTTTTCATACATTTCTCTCTCGCGCTTGTCGTTCCATAGCTTGACCTCCATTGGAAGTAAAATATACACCTTGGGTGTTTAGATAAATGCAGGTATGTGCGGAGGATTGGAGAAGAGAACGGGTCACGCGCAAAGAGCATTAACCTTCTTCACTGAACCACAGAACGTACAAAGAGTACAAGCAAATCGAAAACGTTTAGAAATACAGTGCCAATATAAAGCGTGAAGATACAAGAACAAATAATAGCGAACTAAAAGAGTCATAAATCACAAGGCCACTGTTGTTCAAAACACAAGAAAAAAAAAACCCCAAGAAAAAAATAAAGAAGAAAAGGGCATGGCATGTCCTTCAGTTGTTAAGATATCAAGATGCATTGTTTGAAAATATGGAGTATGCCAAAGACCAAATAGCTTGCTTAGCAATCAGTAAGAAACACAACCCAGAGAAAAACTGAGGAACAAGTAAACAAAAGTAAATTCAACGACATAACTCAAGCCCGAGAATCAAGTCATTCGCTTTCATAGACCCAGATACGAATTAACTAAAAAGGAACCAACCTTTTACCTTTCCCGGGTTCAACGGGATCATAAAAACAGCGAGCAAAAGCAGCAAGCAGCAAAGTAAAGATTGGAACTTTACCTCAGATCATGTTAGAAACCGAGAATCCCCAATCTAAAAAAACAAAAGCCCGTATTGGAAACAACGTAAACTACAGCCATATAACAAATATATTAGAGATGGAGAATTACAGGTTACAAAAGACTAGGGCTTTGTAAACCGTGAAGGCTCTTATTTGCTTTCTTCAGTTCCAGAGCTGATTTGAATAATTCGTTGAAACGTTGGAGAGAGAGAGAGAGAGCGGGTTGCGTGTGACTTCGCCTGCTCTGTATTAGTATTACATTGCTTACGGCATCTACGTGTAGTGGTTGGGCTCAGCTCAACACATAACTCACTCACTCACTCTCTCTCTCTAGTAATAAGTAGTGACGCTACATTGCGTTTCATGGGCTCGCATGCTCAATCATTCCTCCCCATTTTCCACCGACACCATCATTCTCACTAATTCTTGTTTTTCCCAAAAGAAAATTTATTCTTAGCTTGATCCATCAATGACAAAGTATGCAGTAACTATCTCAATGACATAATTCTTCATCTAGATTATAGCACGAAGCCTGTTTAGACTTGACGAGTGTTACATACGTTCGTAACTATCTTAATCGTGCACAAAGTTTTTGTTTTGTTATGTACATTGAGCCTCAAATTGTATGATAAATAAAGAAAAACTTTGAAGTTAAGTTTGCTTAATTGTATACATGCACACTCAACAGTGTAACTGTAAGGACAACCACTATTACTTTTGTAGATCTCAAATCCTAACATACCTGTGATATGATTTCAGATCTTCTACAAAAGTAATAGTGGTTGAGTTGGTCATATTTAGTCATGTCAAATATTTAAGTTTATATAAATTTTGGGAACACGTTAAAGTTATGTTGAGAAAATGAGAAGATTCTATTTTGACTGTAGTAGAATGATTACAAAATTATTGTTAATTTATACCTTAAGACAAATCGATTTGGTTGTGGTTTAGTGACAATTATTTAAAGACATTTTTTATCTTGTACATATTTAGATGTACATAATAAAGTTCGTTTAAGGTTCTGATCATACATCTCATACATAATATATATATCAAATATACATAGCGGAAAATAAAACAGAACCTAAAAAATCATATCTACTCATGCATATAGATATAGAAAACAAAAACATGAAATGTAAGATGTTTACCTACCTTTCTAACAATCTCTTTCGTTCTTTAATCTTCTTTGCGTTGGGTTATTGTAAACCACAACGATCAACGTAGACCATCTCTAATGAAAGTTTACACGAAGATAGAAAGATGAAACCTCACTAGGAGATGACTATAATTCTTTCTTTGTGTTAGCAAAGACAAGAACTCTTATGAGAGTTAGAGAGAAAAAGAATGTGTATGTAAGAAAGAATATTTCTTTCACTTGTATCTTACATAAGATGCACAAAAATCATCTCTGTTTTCTGCACCATTTGGCCTTTCATAGCCCCATCACTAATGGAGAGTTATGGGAAGTTAATGGACACGAATAACATGCATTAATGAAAGTTATAGGAAGTTCATGACCATAAATAGCATGCATTAATGGAAGATTTGAGAAGTTAATGACCAAATTGGCAGCTAACAATACTTGTTTTTAATCTATTCCATGCAATGTTTTCTACCATGATCACATCGCGATATAATCTTGAAACACTCTCTCATATCTTGAATCACTATTCAAGACCATTTTACTCATCCTTCGAATCTCTTATATGTGTGACCCATTAAGTTCTCGGTTATGTTAGTTACTTGAATTAACACTTAATTCAAGTAAGTCAAGAGCAATATCTAGCAACACGTCATGACCTCCAATTGACTGGAAAGTCAGTGGTTTGACTACGAATCCTTTCATACGCAATGTTGCTATGCAATTCGTCTTTTCACTATCTATACCCTACTTGGTTCAGAGTATGATCAAAATGTCAACTCCTACTAAACTGACTACATCACATCTAGTCTAAGTGATATTAGATCTTGTCCTGAGGATCTCATTACTCTATATATCATTTAAGACTCTCTTCATGACACATATTTGCTTTAGCTAGAGACTCCCGAGTAATGACCCCGACAAGAAGCTGTTGGTATCATCTCCTTCTATCAGGAGTGGTAAATACTTTATTGGCTACTCAATTACCTCTAAATACCTCAAGTTGTACCCAATCACTATCCTATGAGTAACCTCTGAAAGACATCGATGAATGGAGTCAAAGCACAAGATCAGTACTCGAGATATCCTTGAGCACCTCAAGTTAAAGTATACTTGCACCATTGCTATGATGAGACTATCATTGATACTAAAATAGAATATCCATATCATTGTCTCATAGTATGTCAATCCATTGTACTTACTACCCTTAGTAAGCATCCACATGTTAACTTTAAACAACTCATGTCTACAATTTATGAGATCTACTACTTGATCTAATCAAGGAGTATAAACATGTGCTAGTCTATCCGGATTAATGATATCTCATCCCATTAATTCTATGACTAAGGAAAGTTTAGATACTAACATAATTACACATGATAGGAATCTCATTATTATGATCTCAACATGATTTCCTCCATGTTATGTTTTGTATAAAGGACTTCATTAAATCAATTTAAGATCAACATCAAATTTATAAATGTATGAACATCGAAATAATGAAAAATGCCTTTATTAATCATAAAATGATTTGTACAATAAGTGTTAAATGTGATTGCCTTTAGAGCACTTCTCTAACAAACTCTCACTTGCGCTAAAGTCAATTGCCTTGATATCTAATACCATAGGCATGTACATGTGACATAAAACTCTTTTGGAAAATAGGCTTAGTCAACGGATTAGCTATATTCTAATCGTTGGGAAATCTCTCTATCTTGACATCATTTCTACCAATGATTTCTCTAATTAAATGGTAGTGCCTAAGTACATGTTTATACTTCTGATGAGACATCGGTTCCTTCTCCTACACTATAGCCTCGTTGTTTTCACAATACAACTGCACTGGGTCAGCGATGCTCAGAACCACACTAAGTTCCATGATGAACTTATTGATCCAAACCACTTTCGTTACTGCTTCTAAAGCTGCAATGTACTTTGCCTCTGTCATCGAATCTGCAATCATCTCTTGTTTGGAACTTTTCCAACTGACTGCACCATCATTTAGTTTGAATACATATCCGAGCTAGGATCTGGAGTCATCCCTATTGGATTAGAAACTAGCATCAGTATACCCGATCACCACAAGATCACCTTCTCTATATACCAAGAATACATCCTTAGTTCTTCTCAAGTACTTAAAGATATTCATGACAGCCACCTAATGACCCTCACCAGTATCTAACTAGTATCTGCTCGTAACACTTAGAGCATACGATGCATTAGGTCTAGTACATAACATAGCGTACATGATTGATCTTATAGCCGAAGCATAAGGAATCAAACTCATGCGAGTCCTCTCATTTTATGTCTTTGGACACATAGATTTAGAGAGTTTAATCCCATATACCATAGGAAGATAACCTCTCTTAGACTACTCCATGCGAAACCTCTTTAACATCTTGTTTATGTATGTAGACTGAGAAAGACCAAGTAACCTCTTAGACCTATCTCTATAAATCCTTATCCTCAAATTATAAGTTGTTTCTCCAAGATCTTTCATAGAGAAGTTCTTAGCTAACCAAATTTTGACTGATTGCTAAAGTAGAGACATCGTTTCCTATTAGCAATATGTCATCTACATATAATACAAGGAACATAACTGCACTCTCACTAACCTTCTTATACACACACGACTCATCCAGATTTTGTGAGAAACCAAACTCTTTGATTGTCTCATCAAATTAGATATTCCAACTCCTAGATGCTTGCTTCAATCTATAAATGGATTTCTGAAACTTGCATACTTTTTCTCCATTCATAGATATGAAACCATCAGATTGTGTCATATACACATCAGGTTGCCATATCTCATAATCATAATGAGCGGCAATGGCTAGGAGTATCCTAATGGATTTAAGCATAACTATTGGGCTAAATATTTCGTCGTCAACACCTTACCTTTGATGATAACCTTTAGCTATAAGCCTAGCTTTGTGGGTAACTACATTACCCTCCATGTCAGTTTTCTTCTTGAAAACCCATTTGCACCCTATGAATTTTATCCCTTCGGGTGGGTCAAACAAAGTCCATACTTGGTTTTCATATATGGAATCCATTTCGGATTTCATAGCTTAAAGTCATTTATCAAATTCTGAACTCTTCAGAACCTCTTCATAGGTAGTAGGCTCATCATCATCTATGAGCAATACATCATTAAGTTCACTTATGAGAAATCCGTATCTCTTAGGAACATGACATATCCTACCTGACCTATAAACTTCTTGTGTGCCAGAAGGTTGAACTATTGTTTTATCTTCATGAACAATAGTCTAGTCTGTTTGAGCATCATGAACTTCCACAAGTTCAATTTTGCTCCCACTATCTTTTCGTAGAAGAAACTCTTTCTATAAAAAGACAACATGTTTTGAAACAAACATCTTTTGTTCCGAAACATGGTAGAACTGATACCCTATAGTTTCCTTAGGATATCCTACAAACAGACACTTGTCAGATTTAGCTTCAAACTTATCTGACTGAATCTGCGTCACATAAGTATGACAACCTCAAACTTGCATATGAGAAAGATAAAGTTTCTTGTTATTTCATATCTCATATGGAGCAACATCAATTGACTTGGATGAGACTCTATTTAATGCATAAACAGAAGTTTTGAGTGTATACTCCCAAAAGGATTTTGGTAAATTCGCTAAACCCATTATAGACCTCACCATATCTAACAAGATTCGGTTTATCCTCTCAACCACACCATTGTGTTGTGGCGTGTAAGGTAGAGTCCACTGGGACAATATTCCATTATCCCTAAGATAATCCAAAAACTCTTAGCTTAAGTATTTACCACCTCAATCCGATTGTAGTGATTTAATACTTCTCCCAAGTTGTTTCTCAACTTCATTTCTGAATTCTTTGAACCTTTCAAGGACTTCAGACTTGTATCTTATAAGATACACATACCCATATCGAGATTGATCATCAATAAAGGTAATGAAGTATACGAAACCACCTTTGTCATGAATGGACATCGGACCACATACATCAGTATGTATTAGGTCTAAAAGTCATCAGATGCCTTCTTCTGCTTCAAGGACTCCAGATAGGCCTTATAGTTTCTCTTCCAAAAGCCATCCTTACCACAGTGGAAGCAAGTTCCCTTTAAGGCAGTCTTCTTTGCTTTCTTGACACCTCCCTTCAACCCTGCGGACTTCTTCTTCTTTTGGCTATTTTTCTTCGAACCAGAAGAGTCCACCAGCATCACAATCTTGTCCTTGAGGATAGATGACTCAACTGCCTTGAGCATGTTGACCAGTTTAGGAATTATGCTTGATATATTGTTCATCTGATAGTTAAGAACAAATTGTGAGTAACTATCAGTCAAACTCATCAGAATTAAGTCAATACTTAATTCATGATCCAAAACAAAACCCAAGAAGGTTAACCGCTCAATGTAGCCATTCATATTTAGTGCGTACTACACTGGAGATATCCCCTCAAACTTCTTGGAGCGGAAGAGCAATTGTGAAGTTTCAAACCTTTCTGACCTTGCTTGCTCATTAAGAAGCTCCCTAAGATGATAAACTATGGTATGCATCCATAGCTTCGTGCTGATTTTGTAGCTCCGCTAATATAGTGGCTAGCATAATATAATTAGCCATCTCATTATCATCGAGATGCTTCTTATATTCCCTTCGATCATCATCAGAAGCATCAACAGTAATGGGGTCGGGAAGTGGTTCGCCCAAGATATAACCAAGCTTCTCGTACTTGAGAACTATTCTCAAGTTCTTGAGCTAGTTAAGGAAGTTTAGTCCAATCAACTTCTTAGCTTCCATCAATGATGTAACATCTCACCCCCAACAGGAAGGGTAAAATAGTAAATTGGCTAGGGGGTAAGAGTGATTAGGACTGATTTGGCATTGTTATGCATACTGATACTGGTGAACAGTCGATTTGCACACAAAAAATAAATGTATATGCATTCATGATTATTTCCCGGTAATTGGGCCTAAACAGAATTTTACTGTGATTAATGTGGAAATTGTATTGGAAAAATTAATTGGAGTGAGTTTTTGTGTGTTTTATATTTTAAAGGATTTTTAGGAATTTTTTTGGAATTTTCCGGGGAAAATTCCCGGACCGAAAAAAAATCGCCAAGTGGCGAACCGGTTGATTTTCGGTACCGAAATTGCTATCAATTGGTACTGGCCTATTGGATAT
>JANVCL010000002.1:24002275-24015689 GCA_026546855.1 Erythroxylum incrassatum | reverse complement strand
TGAAAATACAACCAATTTATAATGTAAACTAAGCTCAATCACCTGTATGATGGAAAACCCACTATGACCATGGGTACTAACGAATCACAACCGGTTGTCTATAACCTTTACATCCGAGCCATAGGAATTACTTCACAAGAAACACTTGTGTCAAATCCATCTGATGAAGTTCTTAACTGGTAAACATTGAACATAGTAGCACAGAACAAAGTTCTGAGAAGTATTGATTCTAAGCTAGATGGAATAAGTTAACAAAATCATGCTACTCATACTAAAGTCAATGCAATTTCAAAACAGATAAAACAGATGTACCAATCGTACAAAGCTCAAATTCAACGTCTTGATGCTGAACTTCGATAATACATCTTAACCTATTACATGCGGCCTGACTTTGACTTTAAAGTTCAAGAGATACAAAAGATACAAGGAATTGTGCAACAAATGGAAGCTGATATGCATGCAGCTCAATCTAAGACGATATATGGCTCATCCTCTTCTGATTTTCCAAATACTTAACCAACATATCCGTCTCCTATTTATCAGAAGTATCTAGAAGAAGTTGACTATTCAAAGGTATTCAAATTCAATTACCCTTTGATTAAATAGTACATTATATCCTCAAACAACTCAGGAGAAACCAAGAAGGACAAGGTCAAAGCTAAAGTCTACATTTGACTATGTACCTACACGTCGAGTTTTCGAATCTTTAAAGGTTCCAGAAGCATCATCTTCATTTACATCTTTTGAACCATCACAACAATGAAGTAAACTAGTACAGATTCATACACCACTTAAGTCTCCACCACCAGTTCAACCTTCCACCTCATCTCTTGGGAAGGACAAAGGGAAACAGACAGAGTTTCTTGCAACTTTGACCACTGATAAATCTCTTGCAGAAGATTCAAGTTCTCAATCAGATAAACTAGAAGCTAGTTCTGATGCTTCTCAACAAACATCTGAAGTTTCTATAACACCATATAATTGTTCATCTGCACAACCATCAGAGTCATCATCTGAACTTGTTTTAGAACCATCATCTGATGATTCAGCACACTTTGCTAATCTTTCAAAATTATCTAATGTTTTGATGACTATGCCTCAATATACTGAATTAGCACCTCAAGCACCACCTGCAGCTAACCATACACAAGCTACAAGTCAGTCTACGATAACCAAGCCTACTTTAGGACCTTGGTTTACATTCGATGATCTACCCCTGAAGAAAAGGAGGGATAGGATTCATGAATTTGGTGCATGGATTGATCTTCAAATGACTAGATCAAATTATCACTTGCAAGATATTTGGTCTGAATTCACATCTCATTTCACTGGTACTTTGCGAGAATGGTGGTAAAGTATTAATAACTATCAATGACTTCAGTACATTTAAGTATCAATTGCTGGAGCATTACTTGGCATCATTCATAAATAATTCATTGATGACTTCCAATTGATTGATAATCAAATCCTTCAGGAGTACTTCGCTATGAAATGTTGTTCTTTTGATAAGTGTAATATCCAGAAGCATTACAAATGCATGACGGAAAGGTACTATCTATTAAATGGATGGAATGATGTTAATCTTTGATATACGGATGATCAAAATAATTTAGAAATCACCCAAAAATTATTATGATCACCGAAACACTAATAAAACACCAAAAATGACAAATATGACTTCTAAAATTTTTCTAGAAATCAAATTTTGAGAAAAATCATTTAGGCATACATCATACATAAAATTAACACATTTTTATCACATAAAAATATTTTTAAGGTTCTGGAACCGAAATATAAACATACAAAAACATCAAACAAAACAGATCCTACAATTTCTGGAAAACTGTCCAGATCTGGAAAATTGTTTGATAAACTTATTAAAAAAATTTAATAATTATAAAAAATTTACAGAGGCATAAAAACATCCCAAATATGTTCACATAAATTTTCTAGAATCAAATTCCACGAAAATCAAGTGTAACCTCATCAGAGCCAATAGACATCACATGCCCAACAGAAAGATAGATTTCATGCATGATCTTATAAATTCGAAATTAAATATTTTAATCACATTAAAATTATTTTCAATCACACTTAATCATTCAAATACATCTTATGAACAGATTGGTGAAAGAAAATCGTGAAAAACATTTTTCTATAATTAATTTCGAACAAAACATTACCGAATCCTAAGCTATCACAACCATAAAAACAGTTTTCACATGTCATGTATTCTACATCTAACAAGGCACAAAATGGCTCTAACATCACTGTAAGGTTCCAATCACGCATCTCATACATAATATATGTCAAATATACACAGTCGAAAATAAAACGAAACCTAAAAAATCAGATATACTCATGCATATAAATATGAAATGTAAGATGTTTACATACCTTTCTGGCGATCTCCTTTGTTCTTTAATCTTCTCCGCATTGGGTTGTCGTAAGCCACAACAATTAATGTAGAACGTCTCTAATGAAATTCCACACAAAGATAGAAGGATGAAACCTCACTAGGAGACAGTTAGAATTCTCACTTTATGATAGCAAAGACAAGAACTCTTATGAGAGTTAGAGAGGAAAAGAGTGTGTGTAAGAAAGAACCTTTCTTTCACTTGTGTCTAACACAAGTTGTATGAAAATCATCTTTATTTTTTGCACCATTTGGCCTTCCATAACCCCATCGCTAATAAAGAGTTATGAGAAGTTAATGTTCATGAATAACATGCATTAATGAAAGTTATGGGAAGTTAATAACCATGAATAGCATACATTAATAGAAGTTATGGGAAGTTAATGACCATGAATAACATGCATTAATGGAAGTTTTGTGAAGTTAATGGCCAAATTGGCAGCCAACAACACTTGTTTCTAATCCATTCCATGCAACATTTTCTACTATGATCACATTGCAATACAATCCCAAAACACTCTTTCATATCATGAATCACCATTCAAGACTATTTTACTCATCCTTCGAATCTCCTAAGTGTGTGACCTATTAGGTTCCCGATTATGTTGGCTACTTGAATTAACACTTAATTTAAGTAAGCCAAGAGCGGTATCTAGCAACACGTCATGACCTCCAATTGACCGAAAAGTCAATGATTTGACTACGAACCCTTCCATACGCAATGTTGCCATGCAATTCATCCTTTCACCATCTATGCCCCACTTGATTCAGAGTATGGTCAAAGTGTCAACTCCTACTAGACTGACTATGTCACATCTAGTCCAAGTGATATTAGATCTTATCCTAAGGATCTGATTACTCTATGTATCATTGAAGCCTCTCTTCATGACACATATTTGCTCTGGCTAGAGACTCCCGAGTAATGACCTGACAAGAGGCCGTAGGTATCATCTCCTTCTATCAAGAGTGGTGAATCCTTTATTGGCTACTTAATTACCTCCGAATACCTCAAGTTATACCCAATCACCATCCTATGAGTAACCCCTGAAAGGTACAAATGAATGGAGTCAAAGCACATGATCAATATCTAAGATATCCTCAAGCACCTCTAATTAAAGGATACTTGCACCATTGCTGTGATGAGACTATCATTGACACTGGAATAGAATATCCATATAATTGTCTCATAGTAAGTCAATCTAATATACTTATTACCCTTAGTAAGCATCTACATATTATCTCTAAACAACTCATGTCTATAGCTTATGAGATCTACTGCTTGATTCAATCAAGGAGTATAACATGTGCTAGTCTGTCTGGATTAATGATATCCCATCTCATTAATCCTATGACTAGGGAAAGTTTAGATGCTAACATAATTATACATAATAGAAATCTTTTTATCATGATCTCATGATGATTTTCTCCATGCTATGTTTTGTATCAAGGACTTCATTAAATCAATTTAAGATCAACATCAAATCCATAAATAGATGAACACTGAAATAATGAAACATGTCGTTATTAATCATAAAATGATTTGTACAATAAGTGCTAAATGTGATTGCCTTTAGAGCACTTCTCTAACAGTTCATAGGATAATTATACATTGCAAATGAAATTATGATGAGATTATAATTATGAGATTTATATTTCATTTATGTATTATCCTTAAATTGTTTCTAGTCATTATTTTATTAAGACTTGAACATTAATAGAATGTAAAAAGCCTAGTGCATATTATGTTTTTCCTTATGAATGAAGTGATTAATCTCATAGACTAAAGTATGGAGATACTTCAATAAGCGTGTGGGTGCTTGTTAGAAAACAAGTTCACTTAACTAACTTGAGATGAGAAATCCATTTGGAACAACACTTATATATCTATGAAAATTCTCATTGTAATGATTGTATTAGTGATCCTTTGACTTAAAGTCTCCAAAGTTATTTTGTACATGGATTGTTATGTTTTGGTACTAATTATTGATCTATTATAATCATAGGTCATTTAGTTGGTAGTCATTGGATATAACATGAACTGTATAAAAGTAGATGAGTAATCAAGATAGGATTTATCACCCTAAAGTTAAAAGAACTCTACAAATAGTGTAAAGAAGAGTAAGTAACGAGTGCTAGATCCTTTAGAACTTACATATATGTATAATAAAACTTTGACCTTTTAATAATTTAGTTAAATTTTAATTTAATTTCAATTAAAATTTAATTATAATTATAATTAACTCTAATTAAATAAAAATTAGGTTTAAATAAAATCCAACATCTAATATTGATGTTTATTTATTAAATATATTATGTTTGTTCCTAAGATTTTTTAAAATTTATAATCTAAGTCTAACTTGATTAAATTGTCTTGTCTCTCTTCAACCATTCTTTGTATGTAACTCATTAGATTCTCAAATATGTTGGTAATAGATATATTATAACCTAGACAATATTCATGATTAGATAAATAAAACTCCTTTAATTTATCTTTAATTCTCTAATTGAACAATTTATATCCATAAATCTTTATCCGGTTTTTAGCAATGCATCATAACTACCTAAATATTAGGAATGTCAAAATAATTTTGATTTATCCTTTTCATATATAATTTTTTGTATAATTTAATTCTTTTATCATATAATATTCTAATTAGATATAGAGTATGAATGCAATAATATTAGTGTCTACTCTAGTTGAGTTCAATCATATTAGTTCTCTACCATTAAGATTTGATTTTATTAATAACGTCTGAAAATTATTTTTAAAGTATGATTTTACCTTGACCAAGAATTTTCCAAATCAATACTATCAAAAAATAGTAGCATATTTTCCTTAATGATTTTAGGTAATTAATCCTAAATTGATCGTTCAACAACTTATATATAGTTTATGCTATATCTAAAGGCTACCAATTGAGTTATCTTTAACAAGGATAAGTTGAGATACTTTGAAAATCTCAAGTCAAAAGTTCACTTATATAATCATGATAATAACAATTTTTATATACATACAAGTAACCTTCCAAATGAGATTCTCATATCATGTTAGTTAGGAAAATTATTCTCTAAAGAGCATCCACACATTTATTTAAGTATCCCTATATTTTAATATATATTAATATCCAATCTTAATAGTATAATGACTAAGAATAATTTAAGGATAATACATAAGTAATTATGAAATTTATACTGCATTTATGTAGTATCATCATAATTTTATTTACAATGTACATTTATCTCATTAACTTTATCTCATACATCATTTAATTAAATAAATATGCATAAGATAAAAAATGTCTTTAAATAATTATGTTACAAAAATTAGAACGAACTAATTAGCTATAGGACATAAATCAATAATCTCCCACTTGTACTAAGCCAATTATTTAAGTATCTTAATCATATCACTATATGATGGTCATACTACTACTGGGGCAATGATTTATTAAGATCATTTTACAAGATTTCTCTAAAGTGAATGCTTGTTTAAATCTTACTATTTTGATTTTAATTATGATCATAATTAAGAGAAATTGCCTAAATACGTACTTGGATCTTTAATGATACCTTAACTCCTTTCACATGCCTAATGGATCTAATGTTCTATAATATATTACTATTTCAAGAATGCAAGGAACTATACTGAGTTCTTTAAAGAACTTCTTAATCCAAATAGTCATCTCTAATAAATGAATAATATATTATGGATTAATTGGCAATTAATGCTATATTGGAACCTTTCTAACTCAAAATAGCATTTTTAAGTAAAATATATCTTGATAGGATTTACTTTTGTTAAACTAAAGTTAATATTTATACGACCTTAAACCCAAATATCAACTCATACATAGAACAATGGATATTTTTAATACTTCATAAATATCAGATATCTTAAATATTAAACACCTTTAGTACATTATATATGTACTTCAACTAAAATAGGAAAACACTTTTTATATCTATATCTATATTTATATATTTAATTCTTATAATTAAGAGGTTATCTTTTATATCCAATAATATTTTTCTGTGGAGTAACATATCTTCAACAATTGAAAATATGAACTTTTATTCTCTATACATAGTATGTCATCTTTATACCTCCACTGAATGGTATAATTATACTCCCACTAACCTTGTTATCTACATGATAAATTCGTAACTATCTTAAAAACAAACACATCATGAAAGTGAATAATTTAACAAGCCATAACATTTTGACTATATTTCTAAAAAAAATATTTTGACTATACATCAAATATATCAACAAAAGCACTAGTTTCATTTGGATATATTTTCATGAGATTTGAACCTTTTTTAAACATTATCTTTCTACCACTACTTATCTTGAGAACTATTCTCCTATAAGTATGCATTGAAATGAATATTTTATTCAATGGAATTTATAGGATGATATCCATCATTTTAATAAATCATAACTTTTTATCATCCAATTTAGTTATAAGCTTATTAGATTATATATGCTTTAACTAAGCATCACATCCTAAAATCATTTAACTTTGATTCTTTCAAAGTCTTATTAGTCTATAATTTGAAATCTCGCTAATCATTGCCTATGGAAGCGCCTGCTGAAATGACTGAGTTTAAAAAGACAAATTAGCAATTTTTAAGATGAATGCTTGATACGTTACTGGAAGGACTGTGGGTTTGGTTCTTGCTACTGGTTTAATGCGTAATGCAGGACTTAGGAAAGGAGCTTGATGGGAGGGAAGTAGTTTTACACTACATTTTGTACTTTAAATGTTCAGAAATTACCCACAGTATCTCTTGTGTTGCACATAACTTTTATTTCTTTATAAAGTTACTAATTTACCAAAAAAATCTCACTAATTGATTATTTTTGAAACTAACAAAGGCAAATTGTTGTACTAGGCATAGTTATAGAAGAAATAAATATTGCATCATACAATATTTCATGTGACACACCCCTTCTTGCACAAACCACACTACTATGAGATTTAGTTATAGAGATGTTTACTATAAAATCTCATTCCTTATATATAATTGAGAAAATATAAATCTTTCTACATCAATCTCATCGAAGTACTTCAACATTCACAATGCTTAACTTTTACTTAGATTTAAATACTCTAAACATTCAAAAATTTAAATATATATTTCATGCAATATGTGTGATTATATCATATAAAGTAAATATACTAAAATACAAGTTTTCATCCTTTTTATGAATTATTATTTCATTCAATATATATATATGTATATATATATATATATATATGTCTCTTTACTAGAAGTTGATTTTGTCTAGTTTCCTAAGTTTCATATAAATTATAATTAAAAGATACATATATTCTTATATGGAGCCTTATGATTCTCATTATATTACTTTAACCAGTATGAACAAAATGATATTTTTAATTATCTAACTTTATATTCTTGTCACTTCTGCAGATCCAACATATTATTTATATAAATTTGAATCTACTACTTTTATTCAACAATTTATTTTTTATTATATCTTAAATATTATAGTAATGTTGAACTCATACTTAGCATGAAACACTGAAATGTATAAATTAAAAATATACATAATCTCTATTATATTTCATATAAGCAAAAAAAATTTATAGGATCAACAACTATTATAATACTTAAGTCAATGCATTCAAAATTGTTAAGAGACAAACGCAACCAGAACAGGAAACTAACGCAAGAACATTAGAGCCATATACTAACCTCTTAAGGGGAGCTTCTCGTTACTATTATACTTTTCAGTACTATATTAATATTTTCCAAAATGTATACAAGTCTTTTCTATTTTTCTATATCAAACTTTTTCTATATTTTCCAGTTTTATACCCTATCCAGAAAACGAAAGGAAGCATATCGTCTTCTTCCTTTGAACGCCACCAGTGTAGGCGTAGCTCCTTAATAAACTAATTCATAAATTCAAACGGTTCAAGGACTCCTGCCTCTGAAGCCTCATCTCCTCATTGAACTTCGCAATGAACGCTTCAACCCGCCGGTTCAACTCGTCTTGACTCAGCGACGCCTCTTTCCGCAGCTGATACTTTCTCCGGTCCTCCAACGTCTCTGATTGCATCACCGCATCGTTTTCTTCATGGCCCTCAGCCTCGTACCTGTCAGATTTATTCAAGTGCCTCGTTAACGGCATTTGTGGTCCCCCCGTTATCATTTTCCACGTGTTATCTAACGTATCGTGCCGCTTACCTTTCCCTCTCCCTCCTAAATAAATAAATAAATCCATCAATCAATTAATTAATCACTCGCCAAATGACTAATTTATTCTCTCTTTTTTGTTCTTTATGCTTTTAAATTTTCTGTCCAATTTTATAGTGTCTTATTTTGTCTCGTAAATATTAAATATTTATTTATATAAATTTTATATTTATTTATACAAAATTTACATAAAATTTATATAAATAAATAACTAAAATTTACGAGAAAAATAAAACATCATCAATTCAACGAGAAAATCTTGTCTCAGTAGCCACAGCACCACTTGTAATCAAATAATTCAAAAGGCTAAGAGCAACTTATCTTTGGAAAAGACAAATTTTAAGGATGTACCTCGGGGTCTGCGTTT
The DNA here is from genome assembly GCA_026546855.1 of Erythroxylum incrassatum. Lineage (NCBI taxonomy): Eukaryota > Viridiplantae > Streptophyta > Magnoliopsida > Malpighiales > Erythroxylaceae > Erythroxylum > Erythroxylum incrassatum. The sequence continues at coordinate 24,006,681 of JANVCL010000002.1, read as the reverse complement.
AAACGGTTTCTCATTACACAAGCCAGCAGAAACAGGAGTCTCAGCCGGAGAGACAATCGTCGGCACATTTTCAAACGATTCCGTGCCCTCCGAAGGGATCCACGTGAACTTGGATGTCACATACTCCTCCTCGTCCTCATCGTCAACTCTCATGCCCTCAAAGGAGATACCACCTTTGTCCTCTCCCCGTTCATATAATGTGCAGTCCACCACCTCATTGGCTGCTGGAACCTTCACTGGGTAGTGCATGGATTTCGTTTTCGAAGTGGGCATTTCATCGGTACGGGCGTCGTGAGTTTGGTAAAGTCGCGAGGACGCAGCAATGATGATGATGATGCAGTTGATGATGACGTATATGTAAGGAGGCTTAAGCCATGAAGACAGTGAACTCCATATATTAGGGACTTGAGCAGTAGAGAAATCTAACACAAGTGGAGCGGAGACTTTCAAAAGCAAAGCTATGAACAAGATTCCAGCTGATATCAACAGAGCCTGGAATGACACTGAAAAAGATACCATTGTTTATAACTTTTCACTGTGTTTTGGAAGGATGTTAGTGTCTTGTGTCTTGTGTATGCGAGTGTGGGTGTCGACAGGATACAGAATGGGGGGGGGGTGAACTTGGGGTTATAAAGGGAAGGAATGTAGGGACGCGGTTTGCGGTGAGGTATCAGCCACCGATTTGCTGTGGAAGTTATGTGGACGGTTGAGATATGTCATTGTGTGTCGAGGTTTCAATGGGCCAAGGTGCTCCTGCCTATCTTTCTCCAAATCATAAGATGCTAGCGTTTATCCACCTTAAATGTTGAAGCTGACAGAAGTATATGGTTAACATATTGACTCATTAAAATATTAACTCTATTTTAAGACAAATGATTTTGGAACATGAAAAAACAGTCTCCCAATTAATTAAAAGAAAAATTGTATATTATTAGATTTCTTTAAATTCTACAACTTAATAAAATTTATACTGAGTGTTGTTGATGTTATCGAAAGATTGTCTTGGACAATTTTGAGCAGGATTAGGAAAGTTATATTGTATTTTAACTCAAAATCTTAATATAATAGATTATAAATTATATCTTTCTCTTTTAATTTGGGTGAGTAATTCTTTTTTATGAAATTTTAATTATAGTTTTTTTGAACAAGTGATTATATTTTTATTAGAGTTTAATTTTTCTTAATTTATAATTATTATGAAATCATTTAAATCACTCTATACATCATTTAGCATACCCAAATCTATCTTTAAAAACGCAAACAAAAAAAATCTATGATCTTTATATATAACATATTTAATTTTTATATTAGGTTTATTTAAATGGAGTATGTTATCCCAACGGTCGTAGACCCCGGGACAGGGCCACAGGGGACTGCGGCCCGGCCCGCACAACGTTAGTCACGCTCAGCGTAGCATATTACGTATTGCCTGCGTCATATCTCTCTTCTCTAACTAATACTAAAAGGAATGTGGAGGGTCCTTATTGGTAAGACTCCTTAAGTCAACGAAGATGAATGTTGACTTAATATAAAATTGACTTGGAGCTCGCGCATGCATACACGTGAATTCTCGTTGAAGTTTAGACCCAGAAAAATCGTTGTAGCTGAAACATCAGTGTGAATGCGTACGCAATAAGGTCACCAATCTAAACCAGTCACAACGCACCAGCAAGACCTAGACCTGTCAATTGGTGAATCCCTTTCGCGAAGAAAGGCTGATAAAATAGACAAAACTGTTTAATAGGTCTACGGTCTACCGTTCCATAAGTTTGATTATTATATATTAGCATTTAGCAGCAAAATCACGGAAGGGACACTAACTTTTTATTATGCAACATCGCCTAGTTCGCATTCTTGGTCATATTACAGACCTACTGAAATGGATAAACTTGGTGTGTTTCTTTGGATGACTTATAATTAAGGTGGAATGGAGATAATCGGTCGGTTCATTGTGTTTGGAAGGGATTGGGTTACGTGAAAGAATAAGAAAGTGCATGAATATGTATGGCATCAGCAAACCTGCCACAAAGTTTCGACTGCATTTAACAACAAAGTTTTGTTGTATTCGGATAGTGATGGGATTATCAATTGAATTTAGCGTTTTTCACAACTAAATCCAGTAGAATATATATTTTCATAAATAAAATAGGTATGGAAAGAGGATGGTCCTATATCTAATAAAGAATATTATGCTTTCTACTCTTACATGTACAGGCAGGAAAATTTCCAGACTGGATATCACTTCATACTGTTTATCTCTATGCACTTACGGCCATGAATCCACATGATGAAGACCATTCAATTCAACCCAGATAGCGAAATAAAACAATTCCAAAAGCCATGGATGGGTGGCAAAAGTATCCAAAAGCCATGGATGGGTGGCAAAAATATCATATCCATATATACAGTACAGACAAGATAAGGATAATGGTTTAGGTCCCACTTAAAAAGAGTTAGTTAATTACATCTGAAATGCAAGTCATTTGGTTGCTTAGAGTAATTGATGATTGCTTGACAGCAGGCGTTTTCACCTTTATCCAGATAATGCAAACAAGAAAAGGACTTTGCTTGGGCTATGAAAGTTCCCAAGCTTTAGAGAGAACAAACATGCAAGGTAAAAGTGATCTTTTCTTCGGAAACCACTCTAGTAGATTCTATGCTAAGTTGAAATTCATGCTAAACTTAAAAGGACCTATCTGGAACCTGCATTAATATATTGGTGTCAATATTAATGCAGCTTTGAAGCCAACGAGAGAACCAGCTTATTGAAACAAGTGATAAGAATTATCCTTGAAAGGAACAGTTGTTGTATAAATTAAAGTTAAATGACTGAGACTTAAAATTTCAAAAAGATGAGCTTTGTCTATTAAAATTTGGTGTGCCGTGTTAATTAGCTAGCTCTTTAAATTGGTTCCACCAGGAAGAACATAATAGGATGCTTAGCTCGTAAGAAATGTAGCCTGGACTGGAAAAGTCTACAACTGTAACTTCGAAGCAATTGTCCCTGAAGGTACCCCCTCAATAAATATCGTTACGCACAATATCTACTGTGTTATTATCATTATCAGATAACAAACATAGGCAAAGATCCAACTCTGCTACGTGTACGCTTTTTAATACACAATAACAGAAAGAAGTATCAAGGGATCACTCGAAACATCGTCTGTAAGTGTAACAAGTAGATAAGGAAAAAGTAGGTCCCACTTTGAAGAGAAGATTGGCAGTTAATGTTGATAGCTCAACTAAATAACTACCAGTGGAAGGTTATGGTGACCTTTGTCTGAAAGACCGGGAATTGTAAAGAAACTGTTTGATCAATCTTTCTCGTTAAGTAATTGCAACCGTTTCTACGCGTCAATTTTGGGCGGTGGATATGACCCAACAAGTCAAAGATGTCGGCATATGGTAAACTAACCTTCATACTTCATTTATAAAAAAAGAAATACAAGGTATCTAATTAAGGATTTGGTACGATGTCTGGCATAGATTCAACTGTATAAACGGTCAAAAGGGGGTGGATAAAATAAAAGTGACATAATCGGTGTAAGAAAAGAGAGAGGAACGACTGAAGTGATATTGTTATCCATTTACTAGGCACCGCCAGTGCGTGATGAAAGCGCCAAATGTTAGTTATTTGTTAGTTCCTATTTATGGGGGAGAATATTCTTATTTTCTTTTAATGATTAATCAAATATTCTGCTATCCATACAAAATTTGGCTCTCTCATTTTCTTCGTTTCTATTCTTTGACTAATAAATCTTTACCAATAAATATTATTTAGACTAATAAGTTAATAATCTTTACCAAACAATAAGTCTTTATCCCAAAAAATATTTTGGGAGCTTTCTCAAAAATTATAACTACAATTAATTTGTTTGTTATGTTTATTTTCATAGTACCATGTTATTATTTTAGCTATGAATTAGCTTGCACAGCCAAATCAGCTATGGTTAATAAGTTATGTTTTTATTTTCGTCATGTAATAAAACTAAGATCAAATCTAGACTGTTGATCTCTTGTTAATATTTTTCTCTTTTTAAAAATATTTAAATTAAAATTTTAATACAATAAAGCATATTCTTCTCCTCCTCTCTTAGTATTTTGCCTATTGAAAATTTACTTCCCTTATTAACCTAATAATCTCATTTCTTCTTCTTCTCCAGTGCGCTGCGTGATTCCTGTCCTCCTCTATTTGTATTTTTCTTATTGAAAATTTGCCTCCTTATTAACTTTGGGGTTGGTTGGTTCCACTTCAGTTTTTCTGTTGTTGTTTTTATTTTTGTTTCTTATTTTTTGTTTTTGTTTTTTCCTTAAAAAAACGAAAACCTGTTTGGTTGAGATTTGTAATATAAAAACTGAACCTGTTTGGTTGAGATTTGTAATAAAAATCTAAAAAACAAAGACAT
>JANVCL010000002.1:23983242-24000115 GCA_026546855.1 Erythroxylum incrassatum | reverse complement strand
ATAATACACATTTTCATATATTTTATTTTGTATCTTTAGGAGTTTCTCGAAAAAATTTTAATATGAAAATTGAGATTATTTGAATCAAACTATCTTTTTTATTTTTGTCTCTTACAAGTGTTTTAGAAAGGATCGAACGCTACATCTTTAAACCATTTACACCTATACTAATCCCGCTAGTTATGACTCCAAAGCTTCAGACAAGTGCATGCATGCATTTTGAACCGCGAATTCAATTAAGGCAGAAGAGCCCTTTCTCCCTCACTTTCGACACAATCAAACTAGCTTTCAACTTTCTGTTTGAAACGCTTGGATTTCACTGCTTATTGTTTTATGTAAGTTCAGTTTTTCTCTCTACAAACCACACAACAAAAGGAGCATTAACAAGAACAAGAACAGTACAAAGCAGCAACAGTTGAGACATAATTGTCGATTAATTTACTTCTGTCGTTGACTCTTCTTAATGATTTCTGCTCTCATCACCGATTTGTCTTGAGATTCGCGAGATACCGAGCAAGAAAAAACGGAATCATTTTTCTTTTCACGTTTCTTGTATATGACTATTTTCTGGTCTACCAAATGGACAAGATAAGCTTCATTGGAGCTTAATTAATTGAATAAAGTTAAAACCCATCAAACCCTTTCCCTGTGTCCTTTAGTTTTGATGATTCCAGCCGGCGATTCTCGTTTTGCTTGTGGTTTGACCTCTCTACATTGGGTATTATCACTCACTTCTAGGCTATATAGCAAAGTTCTCCAATTGAAATTGGATTGAATTGAGAATCCAAAAATGGCCTCTCTAAATGATAGCGACGAAAAAGAAGCACCGTTGGTCTCTTCTAATTTTCTTAAGAAGAAGAACCATACACGTGATGTTCATATCCTAAGGTCTGTGTTTTTACTTGTGTTTCTTGCCTATGGAGCAGCTCAGAATCTTGAGACCATTGTCAATAAACAAACTTGGAAATTGCAGACGAAAGCAATTGCAAAAGATAGCAGAAGACACAGAGACTGAGAAGGCGATGAAGATGATAGATTTTTTGATGATTTCTACATGCAGAGACCTTTTAACGCAAGTGATAGAAATAACTTAAGAAACGAAAATAAATAGGCAGTAGGTATAACCAGAGAAACAACGGAAGATGTTGAAGACGCAAAAGATTATACAGTCGCATAGAACCTAGTTTTTGTGAAATATAAAAACCCGTTTTAAAAATACACGAAAACGTCTTTTTTTACGTTTTCAAAAAAGTGTTGCAGAAAAATGTATTTTTTTTGAGTTTGTTTGGGCTTGTAAATAACTTTGGATTTTTGTTTATGAAATTGTGATATGTATTATATGTATGTTTGAGATTTGAAAACAAATGCATGTGTGACAGGTTTGGTATGTTTTTGGAAATGTTTATTTTTTTATGTGCTTCTTCCGCGAAATGCTTTGGTTTGTTTGTACTGTCTTGTGTGGCATCCACATATCCTCCCAGGGGGTATTAGGGTGTCACAGTGAGTCCTTACATTGTTAGACCAATAGAAATTTGAGTGATTCTGCCACCCCAGAGTGTACATGTTCCAACAAGGATTGTTACTTCCCCAACTATACTGTGCCTCATTATAGTTCGCAAACGTTCCTCGCTCCCTATAATATCTATCCTTCATCATTGTTCTTTCCATTTCTTCTTATCATCTAGCTCTTCAAATATCTCATTTCTCATTCTAAGATGTCTTGCTGCGTCTCTACTTTATGCCCCAAACTTCTTTCTCTATTTTTTCCTTTTCTAAAATAAAAGATAGTGAAAAAAATTAGACTAAAGAATTAAACTAATCTCCTCCCGACAACGGGGCCAAAAACTTGATCGCGATTTTTCGATATGTGTAGTTTTAATATTTTAATTTCGATATTCTGCAAGCATACAAGTCGTTCATGTAGTATCTATGATGTCAATTCCACGAAGAGGGTTAATCAAATCTTAAAATCTAAGGCCAAAGCTAATCATAGAAATTTAAATTTAACTAAACTAAAACAATGATGCAATTCAATCAATTGATTAAATCAAACAACTCAATTTAAGAATTAATCACGAAATATTAATAAATTAGCAAATTGCAACACACACATCAACATCAACCTAAGGAACTACCAATTGAGAGAAAAGATAATTTTTACTTATCTTCAACACTAATCTAATTAATTATGAATTGTTGGATTATTGGTCCTGAAAGATCTTAGGGTTGATTACTTTCTCTTAAGTTATAACCAATAACCCTAAATTATAAACCCTAATCAGATTATGAAAAATTGCAATTTCTCAATTCACAATTTATCCAACCCTAATTAGATCTAAAGTTTTCCAATAGACTACCGGGAACTTATGTGAGATCTCTTTTCACACAATTACCGATTTGATTGATTTCTCGTTCTTATTAAATTACATAACTCTCATTAGCCCAATTTAATTATTTTCATTCGATTCATCCTCTTAGTCTATCACCAAATTATGCAAGTGCAGAAATCAATCACAATGAATCCAAATAACATAAACAATCAGATTTTTAGTGAATCAAAGATAAAAATAACCCGAAGCTGAGTTTAGACATTCCTTAACATTTATAAAATCCTATCTCAATAGCTATCTCAATTTTATACATAAATAAAATTGAAATACACAGAAAACCATATATGAATGGATGACAGAGGCAGCAACGTCGGGAAACCTCCTGTTCTGGGAAGTACTTCATGTCGGCTTCTTCTCCATGTCTCTCTTCCTTTGTCTCTTTCTCAATCTCTCGATGAATTCTCTCTAAGATTTCTTGATGGTGGCTAATGTAAGATGCTCCCCCTTCCTCTTTTTTCTTGTTCTTTTTGTACTTGATGTGTTTGTGGCAGCCCTAGGGTTTTTACGGGGTAAAAAAGGTTTAAAAAATTCTCAAAATTTGACTTTTTGTGTCTACGCGTTTGTCCAACACAGGCTACATGTAAACTCTCTGTCACGATCGTGGGCCAAGTCTGATTCTTCTGTCACGATCGTGTGCTATCTCCCTCTCTTTTGTCACGATCATGGCTGATGGGCCACAATCGTGGGTTGTTGTTTCGGTCCAAATCTTTCCGAAACTTCTAATTTTTTTTGCTATTGACCCTGAAATACTAACAAACACATCAAGATACCTCAAAAATATAATAATTAAGCTCAAATGATTGTACTAACCCATAAAAAAATTGAACACAAATAATTCACAAACTAACACAATTCTACTGAAAACACAAACTAAATAATCTAATAAACAAATAAACACATATCATACTATATCCTAAAATATAATGCATTTCACACTTATCAGAAGTCTAAATAAAAAGGTAATGATCTTAGTGCAAATGGGTGTGATATAACATTTGGTACTCGTTCAGGTTATGTTAAAGGCCTTGGCAATCGTGCAAAAATAAATATTTAAACCTCTATATATAAGATAATAATTGAACATATTCAAAAGGAAAACAACAATCTAAGGCTACATTAAAGGCTGAAGCAATCAACGAAAAAGAAACTTGAGCTATATTATCAAAACATGATATGTTATTCAAAAGGTTACTTGGCATGATTTATGATGGAAATGAAGAGGAATGTGAAGGGTATTGATTCTAAGTCCTAGTCTTATTTTATCACTTCTTACATATACTATAATTTAACTCTTTTTTTTTCTCAAATTACAAAATGGATGAAGATGCAATTGAGTAATCATCATACCTATGAAACGATAGGTTACGTTTTAAGTAAGTATGTTATGAATGGTAAAGTTATGTAGTATTTTCTTCAATTTGAATCATATAATTAATGTACAAATTTTCTCATAATAATTTTAATTGACTTTGACCAAGCTTGTTATTTGTTACAGGAGGAATAAAGTTGGAGAAGGCTTTTTGCTATAATATTTGACATTATGTCTAGACACATTTCAATTTATGGTGTGTTCTTTTCATATTTTTTGTTTACAAACTATAAGGAATGCTCAGACCTTGTTTTTAATATTTTAGGTAGGTGCAAAGTGTCACCTATTTATGTTATAATTTTCATTAGTTTTGTTGACACAATTTAATAGATTACTATATATTGGATGCGTCTACGTTTAAATTAATAATATTTCTCTACAACTTAATATTTATTTTCTTTATTAGCACTCAACTTAATAGTGACATTAAACAAAATTAATGGTAAGCATATAAAAATTATTTATCCACATAACAATAACAAAAATACTAATAAGCAAAAAAACATATCAAAAAGTGACTTTAAGATATTTTATAAAAAAACAATGCAAAATGCTCATTGCTATGAATTACCTAAAATGTTGCAAACTGTTTTTGGCTATGTTTTCACACATTCATAGTTAAAAGTGTATACTTACAAAATTATTAAAACATAGCAAATAATCTATAACTACGATAGTGCAAAATGTATCCAAATAATATTAGATACATTTTTTTCCATCCTACCATCTAATGCCATTTTTTTCTTGCCAATATTGACTTCTACTTGATAATTAGAAATGTATTTGTGGTGTTTTTAGTATAAAAAGAGTTTATATATAATAATTTTACTATGTCTATGATTCTAGAAAACATCATCTAAAATGTTTAGCTACAAAGAATTTGTGACATTTCTGGCAACCATTTGATAACATAACAAAACTAATGCATGAAATTTTTGGATGAATTGGCTATGTTTTTATTCGTAGCCTATAACCTAGTTTTTCGCAGTGATTGTTAAGATAATAGAAGCATGTTCTTACTTATAGATTATTTTTAGTTGTTTATTTACATAGATTCAATGGTATTTTTTTACAAAGAGAGTGGATTAGACAGATGTCATACTCTCCCTTGTGTATATACGTATGTTTATGTAATGAAAAATTATGCTTTTGACTCGTATACAATATAGGCCAACTTGCTCTTCCTCTGTTGTCTTTATTTTATTTAGTTGTACTTCTAACTCTATTTCTAAACATATAACCCAAATTTCTTGACATGGTACTTGAGTTATAAGAATATTGAAATCTTGTATAAGTAAAACCGAGAGAGAAGATCAACATTTCCTCATAAATTCATACCAAAACTAAATTTATCTAATTATACTAAAACAATAACTTTAACAAGTTTCATTATAATTTCTTTTTCATGTTTTGTACTGATAACTATGTTTTGTGGGCAATTAATGTAGCTAAGATATAAGTTGATCCACCTTAAGTTCCACATAATCTAATCATAAATCAATTGAAAAATCATAATGAGGGAAAAGTAAAGAGGTATAAAGCTTTAGTTACTATACATGCTTTAGTTTCAGAGACAATATTTGCAAGAATTATAACTTAAAGGATTGGAAGAATCTTAGGACTAGATAAAGAAAAAGTTTCAAAGGCCGAATAGAGCAAGAAAACTTCAAATCTTCAATCTTTGGGGGGAGTTTGAGTTGTTGAAGATGCAAGAAAGTGAATGTGTCCAAAAGTTGACAGACTCATAAAGACTATAAATTAGTTAAGGCTACTTAGAGAGGACATGAAAGACAAAAGAATTATTGGTAAAGTCCTCATAGATGTCCTTGGATTTCAGGTCAAAATTTCAACCTTAAAATATTCTAAGGTTATGTTGCAACTTATGTTGATAAAGCTTGTGAATTCTCTTCAGGTTCAAGAACAAAGAATGAATTAGAGGCAAAAAAAAGTTTAAAAAGTGGTAATCAAGGCTAAGTTAAGTTTTAACCAAACTAGCATAAGCCAAATAAAAGAAGGAACAAAACTAAAAAGAAGAAAAAGTACAGAGGAATAAGAAGGATAACATCATAATGAAAGTAAGGAAGGTAAATTTATACCTTAAAACATTGAAAAGGAGCAATTATACACAATATTATTAGTTCAAACCAGGCATGATGTAAGGCATGCAACTAATTTATACATATTGAGAAATATGCAAGTCTAAGAAGAAGGAACCAAAACAAGAAGAAAATGTAGCTAAAGTTGACGAACATGAAGATGAGAACCATATTATTAATGTTTAGTTGCAACAACAAGGATGAGTGATTTATAAACTTAGGTTACACGTGTCCTACCCATGATGAGTCCATTTTAAAGGTCATTTAAGAGTTTTCAATCAAGGATAAGAGTTGGTAATAAAGCTTACATAAAGGTAAAAGGAAAAGGGAATAATTATTGTCAAAACATATTCAAATATAAAGTTAAATAGTGATATGTACTATTTGTATCATGTTTAGATCAAAATTTTTATAGTTTGAGTCAATTAGTTGATAAAGGTCATTGATCTAAAAGCCAAAAATTAGGAAGTATGATTGATATTAGCCTGCTAGAATATAATGTTTCAAGGTTGAATTTTAGATACGAATGCAAAATTTTTAGATTTTGTAAAGCTGGGAATTTAAAGTTTGATTGCTAGAAATTTAGGCTTAGGACTTCAAGATTCAATATGGCTAGAATTTAGGTTTGAGTGGGTTCAAATTTAAGATAGGGTTGGTGGAATTTAGTGAAGAACATAAAGAATAGATAGTAGGAAACTAGGAATCACTCATAGGGTTTAAAAATCACTATTAGAAGAAAGCAGCATACCTTCTAATTGAAAACTCAAGTTTGTAGTACAAATCTAGATTGCTTCTTATTAATGAAGAGCTGAATACACGCATTTATATAGAGTTTTAGAACCCTTATTCTAGCAGGAAAAGGGTTTTCAATTTAAATCCTATTATAATAGAAATTCTATAAGTCTATATAACTAGAATATCATATCTAAAATAGAATAACATAATACTACTACTTCCTATCTAATAAGGAATCCTAACATAATCTAAATTTGAGCTCTTATCTTTCGTTATCAACTCAATTTTCAATCCTCATCTCACCAAATTAAGACTTGTGGTTGACTAATTTTTTCTCTTTTATGTCTTCTATATACTTAAAGTTCTTTTGCATCAATTCTCCCTAGCATGACTGAAGTCGTCCTTGATGTAGAATGTGACAAATACTGATCATATAAGTTTGGATTCAACTTTTGAAAATTTGATTCTAGAATCCAAGTGCTACCAGAAATTGGTCTTCCTTTTCACTTGACAAGAAATTGTTAATATCCTCCATCTCTTGATATTACAATTTGTTCATCTAGAACGTCTTTTATCTCCTCTTTAAGATGAGGAATGGTTGGAATTCTTAGAGCTGCAGTAGGGGATTGCTCATCACCTTGTCTATGATAAATAGTTAAGTATGCAAAATTAAAGATATGACTTATTCCCATATCACTTGGTAGCTCCAAAACTTAAGCATTAGCACTTATCTTCTTGATGATCTTATAAGATCCAGCATTCCATGAATGAAGTTTCTTATATTTTCATTTCTGAAAACGCTCTAGATGAATCCTAACTATCATCATATCCCTTTCATTGAAGTTCACTAATTGATGATGTTGATCATCATGTTCTTCATAAGACAAATTGTTGATTGTTATCTTTCGTCATATCTCGTCAAAGATGTCCCTCATGTGTTATGCAAAACTTTTAGCTTCAACACGAACTTGTATTGTATATGGTAAAGGAACCAGATCAATAGGCTTCCTTAGTTGAACTCCAGAAACTATTTTAAAATGGCTCTTATTATAAACTTATTTATAGAATTGTTGTATGTAAATTCTGACATAAGAAGAATTAGGTCCCAATTTTTCAGTTATCTCTAACCAAACACCTTAACAAGTCGCCTAAGCTTCTATTCACTAGGGATGTCAAAAAGAGCCCAACAAGATTTTGACCCTGGTTAAGTGGGCCACAGTCGGCCCGACTGGACCATGAGCCAAGGTCGGGCAGGTCACAAGCTGACCCAACCTGACCCATCCCGTGGCCAGACAATTAATTTAAAAATGACACTATTTTTGGCGTTTTTCTTAAAAATATAGATATGGTGGATCAGGTTGGCCCGAGCCCAGCCGAACCCATTGCTATCTCTACTATTTACCACTTCAATTTATCTATCAGTTTGGGGATGGAAAGAACATGAAAATTAAAGCTTAGTGTTCAATGTTTTCCATAAAGTTCTCCAAAAATAACTTATAAACTTCATATCACAATCGAAGATGATGGTTAAAGGTAATTCATATAAACATACAACCTCGTTGAAGAATAGTTTAGGAGTGTGGACTACATCATAAGTCTGTTTGCATATGGTTTTAGAACTAAACCATATGCCTTAGAACATACATATTTGTCAGATCCACTAACGTGCTATCATTGCTAGATTTTGACTTTGTAAGTGCACTGTTGTACTAATTATGTATCTTTATTCAAGTCTATTTCTCTTTCATCAGCTACTACAACACAATCTTTATCAACAACATAAGTGATATCATCAAGTTTTGAACCAACAGGTTTTAGAACCCCAAGTAGTTTTTGGTTAATGTTTTTAGCTCCATGTTCTATTATTTTAGCTTTGGTCCTATTCTATCAACCTATTGCACTATTTTTTTAGCTTGTTGTTCAAGTGTTTGAACTTGTTGTTCAATTGTTTAAACTTTAGGGCTTGTTAAAGAATTTCTTCATCTTTAACACTTTGATCACCAGTTACTGTCAAACTCTCCATGTCATGATCATCTTCTATTGCCAAACTCTCCATATAATCAATTATTTGAGCATCTTCTACATGTAGGCTTAAAGATTCCAATTCTACGAATTTGAGGAATCAAAATCAAGACATGAATTTTTAGCAATGATTTTCACATATGTTGTGTGTTGTTAATCAATATCGGCGTCTCCTTCTTGCTTGGTACTATGTTTTTCATGTTTAACATCAAATATAGGTTATTGGTTGGTATAATTTTTTCTTGTTGGAGTTTTAAGTTTTAGGGAATATATGTCAAGGTTGTCTAACCTCTCGAAAATTTGTCGAACATTTTTCTTATAGATGTTGTTACATATGAATTGGTTCTTGGTGCACCTTATGAACGAGGATCATTGATGCCCAACCTTTTGCAATATTCAAAAGTATTTCATCTTGCTCTAAGTCGCCGAACATTCTTCTTTATGCCTTTTCACTACGAGTCACCATTGTAAACCAACACTTTGATACCAAATTGATGTAGGACAAATAGAAGAATTATTACCTAATAGCTAAAAGCATAAAATTAGGACGTATGACTGAAATTAGGCTGCTGAAATATCAAGTTTCAAAACTTGGCTAGAAATGCAGAATTTTCAAATTTTGTAAAAATGAAAATTTAAGATTTGATTGTTGGAAATTTAAGCTTAGGATTTCATGGTTTAATATGGCTATAATTTAAGTTTGACTGGGTTGGAATTTAGGATATGGTTGTTGAAATTTAGTAAATAACATAAAGAATTAATAGTAGGAAACTAAGAATTACTCATAGAGTCTAAGAATCACTTTTAAAAGAAAGCATTATACCTTCTAATTGAAAACTCAAGTTTATAGAAAGATTCCATATTGCTTCTTATTAATGAAGAGCTGAATACATACATATATAGAGTTTTAGAACCCGTATTCTATTAGGAAAGGGCTTCTAATTTAAATCCTAGTATAATAACAATTCTACAAGTCCTATACAACTAGGATGACATATTTAACATAGAATAACATAATATTACTACTCCCCGTCTAATAAGGAATCCTAACATAATCTAAATTTTAACTCTAATCTTCTTTTATCAATTCAATTTCTAATCATCATCCCATCAAATTAAAACTTGGTGTTGACTCTTTTTTTTCCTTTTATTTCTTTTATATACTTTAAGTTCTTTTACATCAGTTATATTATACACTTTTCTAGACATGCTTGTAACATATTTGATTCAAATGGAGTTAAATTGTTGATAGTATCCATGAAGAAAAAGTTGTTCCTTGTTAAATAATCTAAAACTATTCTGAAAAATGTTGACAAATCTACTTGATTATTTCGTTTTGGTACATGAATAGTGATGATGATAATGCTAAAATGTGGGTGAAAGGGCTGACAAAAATAAACATTTGAATGACACTGAAGTTGGCAAACTAATGAAGATGAAACCAATACTAGATTTGAAGGCTTGACAAAATTTAAGCAATACTTTATTTCAAATTTGAAAGAAAGCTATGAATCTTAATTCTAAACTTAACAAAGAGACTCTAATTGGAGGGAAAAGTAGTTGGTTAAGATCTGTGGTGAATGCAACAAGAAAATCTTGAAATAAGTATGTTGTCTCAAAGCTGTCAAAAACAATACTTTGGTTAAAACAAAAAAGAAAAAGTTGATTGCCAGAATGAATGATGAAATGAAGTTGTTTTGTTGCTCAACAAAGTCCTAAAAAACAGGTATGCAGCCTTAATGGAAAAACTTGGTATTTCAAAAAACAAAAAAACACATCAAAGAGAGTGTTAATCAATACTTTCTTTTAAAATATCAATTCAAGGATCTGTCAAGTGCAATTCAACTTTGTGTACAATGCTTTCCAAAATAGAATACGAGTACATACACAACTATGTTTTGGGCTGTGCTTAAGGAACACGAGCAAAGAGAGAACTAGAGCACAATAATAATTGGTTCAATTGTTGCCGTGACTTGTTAAATTCGAGTAACTTAAGACATATGTCAAACTCTCCTTATATACGTATAGCAGAGAGCTGCAGTTTTTTCTCTGCTGTCTCTGTTCTATTCGATTGTGTTTCCAAACTTTTAACTCACATTTCTTGATATAATCACGCCAATTTGTATGGACCTCATCTTATTGAAATAAAAAAGCATGTACAAAGAATATGGTAACCAAGCAAGCAAACCGTACCGATAATATCTTGTGAATCAATGGGAATAATTGTGGAAATGGTCACTGTTTCCTATACATCCCTTGGGCCAAGGACGAGAAAGCATTATGTCCTACGTAAGGATTGGATAATGGTGGATGTTGCAAAGTCGTTGACATACTTGTCATGCTGTGTCCATTAATTGACGGCAGGTGCATGCTGCCAAGTCATTAACAACATAGAAAGAGTGAGAGAGAGAGTAAGCATGGAGGTTTTTTCAAAAGCTGACCAAAAAAAGAAAAAAGTGATATCACAAAAGGCCAAAATGGTAACAAAACTCAGCAGCTTCGGGATGAAACAACTCGATCCGTCAGTTACTGTACCTTAACACTGGAAGATTAACAGAATACCTTGTTGTTAAATACTTTTGTTGGTCACTCCCAACCTGGCACAGGAAGACAATAACCACATAAGCAATGAAGTTTTTCAAGGGGAACAATTGATGTAGCATTTAAAAGCTTAACCTGAATGTACTTCTGAAAATTAGTGATAGGCACTACCATTCCTGGAACTTGATAGCCAGCATTTATCAAATTCTGAATAGGCAAGTAGTTATTATTCGAACCAAAAACGTGCCCGTTGGCAGGATAGATTTGGGATACATAACTAGCGTTAGTGGCAGCAGCACTGAGTATTGGTTGCTGTTGAGAAAAGGCAGTCTGTTCTTGACGATGGGCAGAAATTGGAGACAACACAGAGGACTGTAAAAAACCACAAACAGAATTTTAAAAGGAAGACAAACATATTTTCCTTCCAGCATACACATGAAAGTTGGAACACTATATAATCTGGGACAATGCACCACAGTGCTTCCATCTGCTTTTCCACAATTAAGAAGTACAGAGAAACATTCATATAATCTCACTCTCAATTACACACTTGAAGCAGTCCAGGCATGATCACAAGCAATTATTTAACAATAAGAATAGACAGACGAATAAAATATGTTTTAAGTTATATTCTGTAATGAAAGGTCCATTTTTCATTAATCCAAAGAAAAAGATCCAGTAAGTACAGACAATAGATACAGTATCTCTGAATGAATGCATATCAATCAAAATATCAATTTACATTCAGCAACAAGAGCCAGTCCAAATCTACTTACGATCATAAAATTACACCAAGTGCATCCCATAAACAGACCTGTTCAAAGAGGATCATATCATCATTCTTCCCGTCTTTGATAGTGTTCTCTGAAAATGCTGCAACAGATGGTGGCTTTTCAACGAGATTGCCAACTTCATTTCTTGAAAGTGCCCTGTTGTCCACTAAATTTGTAGACCCACTCATCCCCAGTGTTGTTTCTGCTTCGGCAGCTGTATTTTAAAGGTCCAAAATCAATTTAGTAACCAAGTTTGGAAGCAACTACCAACAAGAACTCTTTAAGTTGGAAACAAGGAGAAAGTGGAAAAGATATACGGCAACTAAAATCTATATACTGATGCAACTACGACTGAGAGAAGAAACTCACAACTGAATGTAGTCCATGCATTTCCACCGGCAGGCATATTGGAGTTATTTCCCCTAGAATCATCCATGCAAAGCATATTAAAAAGTTCAGTTGCATAATCCACTTTTGATGGCTGCAAAGTTGAGATCACATTGCGTTCTTGTTTGATCAATTGAGCTGTTGGAACTGTAGGTTTTGCATTTTGCATACATTCTGGCAATTCTGTATCAGATGTGACCTGCTCATCCAGACTTCAATTCAGTTGTGTGTTCACACGAATCCAATTAAACATAGAAAAACTGAAAGAGAGAGCTACTCAAGAAGTTTTTCGTGTCCATGCAATAACATTAATGAAACATAAGGATTTACACCAGTACTGGTAATCTAAGAAGCAAGAAAGAACAGTATTGGCACTCTTGAGAAGAATGATGTGTTCATATTTTATTCTAACATCACACTAGCAGACTTGCATGTGAGATGGTATGTTAAGATATTGTGAGCCAGTCTTTGACTCTCACCCAATAGTTTTAGGTTTTTGTTCCTTAACACTCACTTTTCTTGTTGCTGCTTTGTCCCTAAATGTCTATAAATCCTCTCAAAGCAAATGAAATATAAAACAAAAAAGTTTACTGCAAATCAGTTAAATTACACAAAATAAATGAACTGCATATAAAATAGAAAAAAAAATATTTTGTAAAATAGCATGTTATTGTTTCTCTAAGAAGCAAGAAGAAATGGAGTGTATTCAGTTAAAGATGAAAGGAAAATAGTATCTACTTGCTGAGGCACTTTAGCAGGCACTGGCCTGCAACTTCTAGTTGCATTCGTATCAATTGGTTCAGCAATTTTCCTCCCCTCAGACATGTGGTTAATGCTCTTCATTTGGGCATATTGCCTACTCATGGATTTGGGCTCATTATTCAGAGCCTCCTGCTTCTTAACCATTGTAGGTGATTTTTCTTTTCCGTCCCTTGGGATCCATCTCTTTTCAACATACCTAAAAGGCAGTATGACATTAATTAAGCATCAAAATAAGGTCTCTTGAAAACATAGTGGAATAGATCAGATAGTAAAACTAAAAGTCTGGACTCTACTAAATCATACTTTGCACGAATGAAATTCTCAATTCCAACTCTGTCATAGTTAGGAGGCAGTTCTGCTTCCCAGTAGTTATTCGATTTCTCATTCCCCATAGCTGTGGACAACAGATGGTCAAGAAGTTACATTCTGCAGCCCAATTTAATGAAAGTAACATTTAGTACTTACTTTGAATAAGTGATATCTGCTCTGGAAGCCATGTGTCCAAAGTGGCAGATCTTACCTGCATTATGCAGAAATAGAATGTATTTCACTTAAAACCTCTAGTTACCCAATTGTAGTATCATTTGCTCGGAAATGGGGTAAATCAGTTATGAGACGAAAACTTGATGTACCTTGGATATGTGTACTCCAAGACTTCTATGAATTCCTGCGCATTGCATGCATATGAAGATTCCAAGATTCACACTAGCCCATCGAGGACCTCTGGGAGTAAACAAGACTGGCATAATTAATTACATCTTTTTGGACCAGCATACTGAGGACACACTTTGGCGCTTACAAACCAAACCTCAATGACTTTTATCAGATGACTTATATTCCTATTAGACTCGACCTTATCTTCCAGTTCAAAGTTTAAACAGAGAAATTTCTAAGTAAGGCCTTATGGCTTATATACGTACTTGCTTCTGCAGTCAGCACACTCCCTATTCTCCGGCAATTTAAGGAGGCTGTCCAATATCTGGAAAAACAAAATCCATTTTTGTTATGGACGTAGAACAAACTAGAAACAGTCACCATATCAGTTGAGGTAAACAAGCTGAACTGTAAACAAGCACTAGAAACACATTAACTGGACTGCCACAAAGATAGAAGCAATAAAAGTTGATATTCTTCAAATTGGCACAACCAGGAACCAAGGAAATTGAGTATTTTTCAAAATATCATCTGAAGTTGTTAAGCTTAAACATCAGGAATTTGTATGAAAGCCAGTGGAAAAAAGAAATTCTGCTCTCGACATTATTCACGATTACAATTCATTTTAAAGGGAATATTAATGAATTAATTTAACTTTGAAACACAAAAACAAAGCTAGATAAACTATTTACAAGAAAAAAATAAACAAAAATGGCGCCATACTTACACAAATTCCACATTGAGGACTTGGAGTCAACAACTATAATCTGGTTGTACAAATAATTGGTGACCAAACATATTGGCATCGATAGCGTGAGATCTTCAAAAATTTTGCTTACTTTTTTCACTCATTTACTAAGTAAAGTACACCATAAATTAGATAACTACTTGACATACAAGTTTTCAATCTCTTTCAAGCTAAAGGTGACGGATTCTGTCAGGAGTATAAAGCAATTTCATTCCAGGATTCAGCCAAACGTGGAAGTAAGCGAAGTCAAATTTGGAGAACATCCAGCAATATTTAGATAGTAAAACACAGACAGAACTGATTAATAGCATAATAGGTGTATTCGTTTCCTTATGATTAAAAAAAAAAAAAGACACAGACAGAACTGTACAACTATAACTATAGCGAGTGGTGAACTCAAGATGTGTTGGAAATGAAAGCGTAGAGACTAAGCGCGGAAGCTCACGGTCGCGTTTCTTTTTCTGCTAAACATATGTACTAATCAAACCAGTTAAGAATAGCTTAGAAGACTCTAAAAATTTGGAACCATGGAAAGGAGTTATCAAACCTGAATATAAAAATCCCATCAAACACGGACCAAGCACCAAGAAAAACAATAAAGCACGAACATAAAACATATATCCAGAAAGCAATATGATCAAAAGTAGAGACCTTTCGGTGCTTGGCATTAAGCACTTTAGAAACGTTGGCCTTCTCGTTCATGTTTACAATCTCCCTCTTCTCTGTCAACAAAATCCCAAAAAGGCCTTATCTTTCTTCGTTTCCTTGCCTTAGAATCGGAAATAACGTTTAGTGAAGGGAGTTAAAAAAGTGAGAGGAGGAAGAAGAAATCGGAAAGCGGGTATCTTTCAGTTCTATTGCTTTGACTATATTTTGGTTCTCTTTAATATGATGTTTGAACGGAGACCAATAGCGTGTATACGCACGCTCTTTCTATGCTTCTTTCTAGTTTATACTTTGTGTGCCGTGGCGCGTCACTCGTGGTTGATGCCAAACCGGCGGCTTTATCTCTCTTTCGTTATCCAATATTTTCAATTTTCTGTTTGGTTGTTGAGAAAAGGAAATTAGATGCGTATACGTGTCCACTTTGTGAAGACAAGAGGAAGGCTGGCTGGCCATTCAATCAAATAAACTATCATGGCATTGAAGTGTAAAATGTTGTTTTTGGAATATATAATAATCGAAGGAAACAGACGCGCTTATGAGCCAATTCATAGCATCGTGATTAGTGTTCAGAAACAGCAATTCTTAGAATAAAGTGTTAATAATAGAAGAACGTACGTACATACATGTCCATGTCTAGGTATCAACGATTAGTGTCGCCAAGAAAAATACCAAAAGGTTGAACAGCCAGGGCTAGACTGGTTTGGTTTTTAACATTTTCTTATTGGCAAAGCAATCTGATATATTTCCTGAGTGTAGGTCAACCATTGAATTCATTGTAAAACCATCCGAACAGCTGATAGAAGAATCTGATGAATGAGATAGGTTGGTAAACCAGAAGCATATTCCATGTCAAAACCCACACGGAAGACTTTTTTATGACATGCACATCCAGTTAATGAAGAAGCAAATAGTTGATAGAAACAGAGGCTACAAGACAATAATGTGATGACGGATTTTCTTATGAACCAATCTCGGGTCATACATATTGGACAATTTTGTCCTTTACTAACAAGTTAGACAATTATTAATTGCATTTTTAAGTTTTTAACAACTTATCAGTTAAGTTATGTAATATGATTCAGATAAAGATAATAAAGTGACCCAATAAATGATCTAAATTAATGAGTCAAAGGTCGTGTAGAAAATGGATCCTAATCAGTATGGACCGGACCTATATCGACTTTTTGATGGGAAAGCCCGATATAGAAGCTATATATAAAGGTTAAGGTCTCCTGTAGTTGCTCATATAATCAATCGTAAGCATAAGGATTCTCTGACCAGTTAAGAGAGCTTATATAATCGAGTGGTTAAAAATGAAGATTTTTCAATTTTATCTCTATAAGGTTTTCGAAGATTTAACTTCTATTTCTCCGTTTTTTCTTGCTTTTTATTGCATGAAAGTAATATACATGTGTATAGCTTTGAGAAATGAGGTGAAATCGAGCCCAAAAGTGCGAAAACAGCCTCAAGCTTGTCAAAAATTGCCATTTTTTGGCAAACCCGACGGCACACAGTATCACCCTAAGGGGCGGTACGTCTGGCACATACGACACACGCGCCAACCATGGGTTGACACTTGGGTAGACCGTGTCGTGCCACGTATTACATGATTAATTAGATAAGCGCACATGTGTTGGAACTCGATCTCGAAACCGGACCCCAACTGAAAAACGAAACGAAAAACAAAGAACGTAGCGAAGGTATCGAAATCAAAAACGAATCGAAGCGGA
>JANVCL010000002.1:23964176-23981322 GCA_026546855.1 Erythroxylum incrassatum | reverse complement strand
GTCAAACTTTCTATCTCCAAAAGTCAACCTTCTTAATTTTTCACATTCTCTCACTTTCTTTCTTTATTTCTTGATTTTAATATTTCTAATTTTTACCAAAAGTTCGGGATCCAACAACG
Source organism: Erythroxylum incrassatum (assembly GCA_026546855.1). Lineage (NCBI taxonomy): Eukaryota > Viridiplantae > Streptophyta > Magnoliopsida > Malpighiales > Erythroxylaceae > Erythroxylum > Erythroxylum incrassatum. Next base: position 23,981,203 of record JANVCL010000002.1, on the reverse strand, counting down.
TGTGCTCGCGTCTGACGCGTGCCGTTGAGGCGCGTCGTTAGGTAGCGCGTGTGACACATGCGCTGCAAACTCCTCTCATAGCTGACGTCATGCTAACGTCAGCGGATGATGTCAGTGCTACAATTCGCTGACGTTAGCTGTACAAATTTTTCTATAGTATTTTCAAAAAAATAACACAAAAAATGTTAGATTTCTCATATGGGTGTCCCGGAGTATTTTGGGTCAGTTTTTCGGCCCGAAAAATTCAAAAAGTGAGTTTTTCTTTTTTTCTGGATTTATTACATTAGTAATAAATTAAATTTTTACTTTAGAAAAAAGAATTAAGGTATTCTGAATCCGATTTCAAGTGAATTTTCATAGACATCATATGAGGGAGATACTTCAAGTTTTCATGTCTCGGGTCTCATGTTCAGTTTTTGAGATTGCATGATAGTCGCTCAAAAAAGGAATTAAGATATTCTGAAGCCATTTTTGAGTGAATTTTCATGTAACGAGCTTGCCATAAGGGAGATGCATGCTGTTCTCATGTCTCAAGTGGTTGGCTTAGTGTCCGGTGACACACGATAATCACTCTATTAAGATTTTTCTTTTATGAAAGTCTGAAATGAAGTTTTCAACATGAGTGTGTGACAATGAGACTGTGCATTCAAAATTTTGCATTTATTGATATTACATTGTCATATACTATATTCCCATAAAGAATATGAGGATAACATAAAGATGTATCCCTTATGTTTGTGGACTTTTTGAATGTTGATGAGGATGTAGTTACCACAGTGGCCTTTTGAGTCAGTATTTTGAATTATTCTGCTTACACGTTAAGGGATGTCTCTGGTCTCATGTTTGGTTATTCTGCCCACAATTGTTGGTCTTACATGAGATTAGGCATTGGATAGAGGAAAGTCGTTGCTTGAATGATCTATTCACCCACAGATAGTAGTGTCATGAGAGTTGATAGCTTGTACTCTGATTGCTTTTATGTGAAGGTCTAGTTGCATATATTATGTATTCAGGCCACAAGTGTTTCATAATATGTGTGACTGGATTTTCAGTAAAAATACTATTTAATGGCTTTGAATATCGCTATTGTCCTATATTTGTGCTGATTTAAACATTATCATTTTGAAGTCACCTTTTTAGTCAACAAAATCAGTATCACCATTGAAACCCTAACCTGATTCAATACAAAGAAGTGGACGGAGGATGTATTGAATGCTATAGAGATATCTGAGGTTGATATGGCCATACAGAGCCATCTCCACCTACATCCATGAGCTCGAGAGCTCATAAAGTAGCCTATGAAACCTGGGATCGGTCTAACAGATTATATCTGATGACCATTAAGAGATCTATTCCTAACCATCTGCTAAGTGGAATTCCAGACATAGACATAGGGAAGGGGATCTTGAAAATGCCTCCCAGAGGTACACAATCTCACCTAATGTTGAGACAAGTACCTTGATAAAAGCATTATTCTCCATGAGGTACATGGGAGAAAGGGGAGTGATAGAGTATATATCGAGAATGATTCATCTTCATAGTAAATTGAAGATGCTAAATATTCCTCTTTTTGATGTCTTCATAGTTTACCATACTTTGAATACACTCTCTCCAGAGTTTAGTAATCTAGTGATGACATATTACTTGCTGGATGAGGAATGAGACTTCAACACTTTGATAGCTTATTGCGTTGCTGAGGAGGAGAAACTTAAATTTACTACTCCTACAGCCCTCGAAGCAACTAAAGGGAAGGCAAAGATGAAGCCCGCTAAATTCAAAGGTAGAAAGTTAAAAAAATTTTCCACATGTTGATATTGATTAAACCAGTGCTAGTAAAGGTCATAGGGACATAAAAAAAACCAACAGTATGAGGTTTAAAAGAAAAGACTGATACCATCAGGTTACTTATTGGCTTATCAATTTATGAATCTAATTTGTGATAGTCGTATTAAGTACTCAGCGACTATTTGGTGGAACATCTAATTAAGGTGCTTCCACAATGCAATGGTTCATATTCAGGATAAAGCCAAATTAAAGGGAAGGAGGAACTGATGGTTGACAGTAATGAAGAAGTAGAAGTAATATATATGAGTAATGTATGTACTGAATCTTGTAATAAGGTTCATTTAAGTTTTACACGACACATTTTATATGTGGTCTTTTGAACATTTTTGGACAAATAGTGTTAATGTTTTGTATTTAATGCTTCTGTTGTATAGTTGTTGTTTAATGCAAAACATAATGGTACAACTTTCCTGTTATATGGTTTGTATAGAATGTGTCTTACCCCCGAATTAGATAAATGCTTCTTCGTATCTTACTAAACAATTCATGAAATGAAGGACCCTAATAAATGAGAAGTCATATATGGTGGGCCATATTTCCAGAGCTAGGGTCAAGAGATTGATCAAGGAAAGCATTTCTCAATTCTAGATTATGATGATCTTAGAACATGTGCCAACTGTTACATGGATAAGTTGACTAATAAGGATATTAAGGTTAGCTTATGCTTTTGACTTGTTGAGTTTGATACATAAAGATATCGGTAGACCTTATACAGTTGTATTGTGCAATTCTAAATGTATTATGACATTTGTTAATGATTATTCCCGTTACAGTTATGTGTTCTTGATAAAAAAGCTGAAGGTTAAGAACCAATTGGAAAAATTCATCAAGATAGTTAGATTTGACTGTGGAGAAGAATATTATGGCAAACATGGTGTTTCAGGACTTTAAAAGGTCCGTTTGTTAGATATTTGGAATCAGTTAAAATAGTGACTTAATTTACTATGTCGAATAGTTCTGAGCAAAATGGTGTGTTGATGAAAGACATAACTGTGCCCTAAAGCACTTGAAGTCTATGCAGAACAAGACTAATTTACCTGATTATCTAGAAGTTCGGAAACCCAACTTTGCACACATTCGTGTATGAGGCTGCCCTATTGAGGTAGTATAATCCTTATAAAGAAAGATTGCATGCTCGTTTTGCTCATTTCTATTTAGTAAGATATCCTGACCACTTTAAATCTACAACTTTTACCGCATAGAAAGAGAGACTGGAATGGTGGAATCATAAACAGTTTAGTTTTTGGAATACAATGTATATGATGATGGTAGCCCTTTGACCCTTCGAATGATAGCAAAGCGGATACTGCAATTATCATGTACCCGCTACTCATATAGTTAGATCTGTGGATCTAGGTCTTTGTACCGCACCTGTATAGGAACAGGAACCCATACCTGTATATAAAGAGGTTCTTAGGGATACAAGATCTAATACAGTTAGGTAAACCATCAAAGTGAGATGACCTGATTACATAGTCTATTAGGCGTACAGGACTATGCTATTAGATATGTTATGGATCCAGTTACTTTTACAAAAGTTGTTTTTAGACCTAATGTGGATGTGTGGTAGGTTGCAATGACTGATGAGATGCAAGTCATAAAGCATAGTAAGGTTTGAAAGCTAGTTGATTTGCATCAGAACTACAATCCTATCAGTTGTAAATGAAGTTTTAAGACCTAAAAGATTTCAGGATAAAGTTCAGCTATTAATGGACTTGCTCAGCTGCCTAATGATTCACTCAGAGAGAAAGGTTAACATTATGTTACCTTTTCTCTCGTATCCTCGTAGAATACATTTTGAGTAATTATGGCAGTTATAGCTCATGATGATATATAGTTACATCAAATGGTTGTCAAAACTACTTTTCTGAATAAAGATCTTTATGAAGTGGTTTATATGATACAACCTAAAGGATTTCAAAATCTAAATGGAAGTGACATGGTTTGCGCATTATACAAATCAATATATGGTTTACATCAAACGTTCCAAAAGTGATACCTTACAGTTGATAAGGTTTGGCCTCTTTCGACTTCATGGAAAATAAAATTAAAAAGATGCTTATACTATAAGGTCGGGGGAGCAAAGTTATCTTCGTGTTGCTGCATGTGGATGATATATTGCTTACGTCAAATTACTTGACCATGTTGGATGAGGTTAAGTAACTTTTGGTCAAGAACTTTGACATGAAGGACCTTGGCGTAGCATCTTTTGTCCTAAGTATTCAAGTTCATCGGGGCAAATCTCAATAGTCATCATACTTCTCATAGAATACATACATTGAGTATGTAATACAAATGTTTAATACAATTAATAGTAAAATTGTCGTAGCACCTATCTCTCATAGTGAGAGATAATCTTTGGCACATTATCTAAATAATAAAGTAAAGAAAGAGGTTATGAGGAATGTTCCGTATTCTAGTATGGTTGATAGTCTAATGTATGTTCGGCTATGTACTAGGCAGGATATTGCATTCATTGTTTGACTGTTTGGTCAATATTTGGTTAATCCAGGTGTAGATCATTGGAATACAGTCTAGTGAGTGTTGAGATACTAAAGGAAATTAAGGATTATATGTTGACATATAGCACAGTCAACAGACTATACCTCGTAGGGAATTCATATTCAAATTTTAGCCATGTGTCCAGATGATCGAAAGTTCACTTAAGGTTACAATTTTAAGTTTACATATGGTACAATGTCGTGGAAGTGTGTCAAGTAGACACTGGTAACTTCCTTAACTATGCATGCAGAGTGCATGCTATGGGGCTGCTTCACAGACGGTTTGGCTCAAAAACTTGATTTTTGAGTTGTCTATGGTTGATTCAGTGGCTAGACCCATTTAGTTGTACTGTGATAATCTTGCTACTATGTTTTTTAATAACAACAAAGAATATCACAGGGTCTTAGCATTTAAAGGTTAATTATTTGGTCATAAAGATGTTAATACAAAAAGGTGACATTAAGGTTTAGAACATTTAAAGACTGAGAAAAGTTAGTAGATCCTTTAACTAAAGGACTTCACCCACTTGTATTTGTGACACAAGTATACAATATGAGTCTTTTGACGTCTTTAGACACTGTTAGTTAGGGGATTGTTATGTTTGCTCAATGTACATTTGTACATTTTGATGTATTATGACAGTATGATGGTTCATCAATAAAGATGATCATCGTTTATTCTCAGTAATACGTGTTATCATACATTGTCATAATAAGTATAAAAGTCCTAAGATTTGTGTTGATCTTAATCATTTAAAGATCATTGGGCATATATACAAATTGACCTTGTACTTGTACCTATGTTATTTAGACGCGTACAGTTTTAAACGAATATCCATAAAGTTTGACATGAAATAGGGGGATATAAGTTTTTTAATCTCATAAAGGTTCTCTAGTGCAGTTTAGCATTCAATTGGAGAACATAAAGATTTGCTCTAATATAGTTTAGCATTTGGTGAGAGAAAACAAGTTTTCTCTAACGTTGTTTAGTATTCAGTGAGAGAAAAACATTAGAGAAAACATGATTTCTCTAATGCAGTTTAACATATGCAATTTAGCATAAAGTTGGAGAAATCGAGACCTCAAACGAAGATGATATAATTTAGATTATAAAGGTATCATCCTAGTTTGTCACACTTTATTTTTCCATTCATGTTAGTCAGGTATTAGGTATAAGTAATTGTATTGAATCTGTGTCGCACATGACACATGTATTTGATACTTTTCAGTATCGAAAACCTTACAGGATGAAATGATGGACTTTCGTTATCTTTAGATCAAATATTTTGTTTTTAAAACCTAGTCGACTAATTTAGTAGTGTGGCTTAACCGAGTTTTTAAACTGTTTTTAAACTAGAGTCAAATCTGCAATTAATACTTATCCAAGGGGAAGAATGTTGAATAATTTTGTCCTTTAATTTCCTATCAAGTTGGACAACTATTAATTGCATTTTTTCAATTTTTAATAACTTATCGGTTAAGTTATGTAATTTGATCCAGATAAAGATAACAAAGTGACCCAATAAATGATCTAAATCAATGGTTCAAAGTCCGTATAAAAAATGGATCCCGATCAGTGTGGACTGGACCCATATCTGTCTTGTGATGAGAAAGCTCCATATGGAAACTATATATAAAGGTTAAGGTCTCATAAAGTTGCTCATATAATCAATCGTAAATATAAAGATTTTTTGACCCGTTAAGAGAACTTATGTTTTGAGAAAACTGTAGAAAGACCTTATTTGCGTCCCAAAGAGCAGTTTACGTAAAGACGACAGTGTATTCGCACTCGTTTCGGCTTTGAAAAGCTCGTTTGAAGTTACAGAGACCGAAATAAGGTATTTCCGCATTTTTTCGTTTCTTATCCTTTCACGTTCGATTTGAGATACGTAACTAAGATCCCGTTACGTGTTACGATACATACATTGTTTTCTATGTTTTATCTTCGGCTTTCCAATGGAGGACAAGTACATTTCACTTGTGGTAGAATATTTCAGGTGATTGTGGGATCAAATCGTTTTGAATTTCTGGTCACTGGGGGGATTATTATGAGGACAAGATGTTGGATCGGTGAACTCTCCTTAATTATTGCATATTTGTTCTTTTTGATTTGATGCTTTAAGGCTACCTCTGTTTTGTCAACTATTATTTTGTTGTCTCACAAATCTCCAGGATATATCGTATGAAAATCAAGTGAAAAGATGCCACTTTTTAGTTGTTTTTACCATCAGTTAACTAGCGGATGCAACCAAATCTTTTTGAGAAGTAAACGCATCAACATCTATGATGATAGTGATATGATTCTCATGTACACTAATACTAGTTGTTTACTTTAATCAAAAAGCAGGTTCCATGCGTGCGCTTAGGGATTGGCTAAATAATTTATGGAGATAATCGTTCTTTGTATAATCCTTTAAACAATATTTTCTACTTCTGTTATCTTTTAAATGTCTTAATAAAATCCTGGTTGAGCATACTTACCACTTGTATAAATATATAAAACAACTAGTTTTTATTTGGATGACTCACATTCCAATAAGGCATCCCAACCACTTGTGAAACACTTGATTAGAAAATGGATAAAAACAGATGTGACAAGTGTTCAATTGCGATAAGAATAGGTGCATTGCCTGTGCTTGTGTGGTCATACAATTAGATCAACTTTTTGTTTATCTAAGATATTTTAACAGCTAACTTTAGGTTCACCAAGGCAAGAATGGTTGGGCTCAGTTGGACCATTTTATGGCACTTGAGAAAGAGGTGCTAACCGTAGTTCCAACAGGTGTAACAGGCAAGAAATCTTGTACAGATCAAGGGTTCATGGGAGGGGTATCCAATCAACAATTACATGAATTGAAATTGATTATCATTACTAAGTTATAACCCAAATAGCGTGGACACCAAGACAATTGAGCACATCATGGAACATGGAGCCAAGAGGATCAGCTTCGTTGACTACACGGACTTGCCGAGCTGAGTACACAGCATTGTTGAGCCAATTAGAAATAGAAAAATAAAAAGTATCACGTACTCGACAACTTTCATATATGTAAATGCCCGTAATAACCAATACATACCAACATAATAGGCAGGATCCAAAAAGTGAAACTCCACAATCTCCATTATTAACATTGCATGAAGGATTGCAATGCCTACTAAGAAGCACGGCACCAAAGAGCCACAAATCATAAAGTAGGCTATACTATTTAAGGAGTGCATGACTGCTAGCACTCGGCATACCATAATAGTACACAATTCTAAGTGAAAACACTCTGAAACATTATGTGCTGATCTGATCTGTAAATCAGGAGGTTCACCATCTCATTCTTCCTTCTTCTGCAAAAACATTTTTGCTTCCACTTCTCCACTATACGGGGTAGAAGGGTATGCATACTGCTGAAGAACAGAGAATATAACCATCTCCACGACGACCAAGACATTCTGAATAGCTTCCTCAATGTGCTCCACATCCAACCAGAAATGATGAGACCGAATGATGCCCATTGCCGCTAGTATCTCAAGGAGCATTCCCTAGGGAGGATTGGAAAACGTTATTGTTCTGAATAATAAATTTTGTCCAGATATCAGATCAGATAGGTGAAGAATAACGTAGGAGTGATGGCCGAAAAGCAGTACTTTCATCCATAATAACTTCAAGAGATAAATTCCACAATAACGCAATTTTAAGGTCATATATTTTGCCATTTGAAATTTTAGTCCTAGCCTGGAAATAATTCTCTTATTATGTTCAAACAAAACTTGTAAGAGTTCTAGTATAATGAAAGCTAAATCCAGTTAAGTTACAAGAATATAAGAGTCGCTGCTACTAGTAAAACCTCCAGGTGTCAAATAAACCTTAAACCATACCAGCGGAGTTGCAATAAACCATATCAGCTTTTTATCATGTCTTATTCATGTTAAGTTTATCAATCGCTTGTTTTGTTTTACCTAACCTCATTGCATGTAAGATTTTAGTATTTGTTTTTGGCTTAATGCTCCATTAGCCGTTCATTCTTCTTCCACCACGCCCTTCCAGTTTTTCTATTTTTTCCCCTTCTGATTAGAAGTTAGAACCATTCTCCTCCAACTCTATAAAAGAACAAGCAGAAGAAGGAAACCTAGAGGTACATATTTACCTGCCAAAAGCAAAAGAAGACAATTCCCTTAATGCATAAGAACTTCGCCAGGGGCCTGTGTGGGGCCAACTCCTTTGCAAAGACATGGTAAAAGGCTATCAGAGAATATAGTGCAAGAGAAACCGAAATGTTTAGGATAATGGTGAATGTCCAACTCAACCAAATTGGGTACATCCCAAGAAGTTGGAGTGTTATCATCAAGATCGAACATATTGGCCGAATGATAACAAATTGCCATGTCCAGTCTCTAAGAAGCTTTAGATGCCGGTGGTCCAGCCGGACAGTTTTAGGCTGCATTTTGTACAGAAGCACATTGTGTCAATTTTAACCAATTGTCAAGTTCAATTCTAGGTTGGCTGCAATTGATCGTAAAACATGAAAACCACAGTTTCTGCACCTGAAAAATTGTCATTGGAAAAGAATGATGGATTTCTCTGCCTTTAACACCATCTGGCACAATATTTCTCCTAATGGATATATTTAGGTAACTATACATCAAAGCCAAGAACTTTGCTATTGCCTGCAGTAGAGAAGCAAAGAAGCAATGGTAGCAGTAAAATAATGAGACAAACTATGATAACTCACAATACAAGCCAAACAACAATCAACTATTAGGCACTCACCAGAGCTTCGTAACATTCTTTGACTGACTCCAAAAATGTGAAGAATGGTTTACTGCCCTGGATGTCCAACAAACCAACAAAGGAGTCGAAAGCATATATAGGAGCCATGCAGATTATGATCAATATGGCTTTCTGTTCCTTGGGATTTTTCCAGAAAAAGAGATGCTGTGACAGAAGCTGCACTGTGAAATGCATTGTAAGCATCACACAGAGTGCTGACCCCAAGAGGGTAAGCTGTGCAGGACTCATATTACTTAGGTCTATCATTGTGCTGCTGGTTTGCAACCAGGAATCTGCAGAGGAGTTTAAGCAAACCAAACTCTGTTAGAATATAGAAAGACTGGATAGAGAGAAACCAGAGTAATCAGTATGCCAATAACTCATGCTACTGCTACGCAAGTATCATCAACTCTGTACACTATTCAAATGCTAAGAAACATGTGGGTGCTATTTTGTCATTTGCCTAACAAAAATGAAATAAGTCAAAATTGCACCAAATTCACATTATTGAAGCTTCACCTATATAATTTAAACCTCAAGTGACACAGTTATACAAATTATGTGAACCCCATTTGTGTTATGTAGGTAGACCAAACCAGAAACAGTCACTATATAAGTTCAGGTAAAGAAGCTGAACTGTAATCTGAGCAACAGAAACAAGTTGAATGGAGTGTTGTTAGGATCTTCGGGAGAGAGAGAGAGGATTATTCCAGAGGAAGGACAGTGGGCAAAGGAAGGAGTTAGTTACAGCTGAGGTGGCTAATTAGTTAGGCATAACAGAATGTACCTAGAGAGGGGGGCTTATAAAAGTGGGAAAGAAAGAAGGGAGAAGCAGGCAGAATATTTGAGAGAAGATAGTGACAGAAGGATTCACACCGAGGAGCAAATCTGCTCTGGTTAGGGAGAAGTAATATACTACGATTCGGAAGTGATACACACTTTACCGATATATTGAAATAATATAGAGGAACTCCAGCATTATAAGTTCTAGAGTTCTAACAAGTGTCAAAACCTAAAGAACATAGATAGAAGCAGTAAAAGGTAATATTCTTCAAATAGGCACAGCCGGGAAGCAAGCAAGTATAGCTGTGTGAAAATACATTAGGAATTGTATAAAAGCTAGAGCAAGAGAAATTCTTTTACAAAGCTTCCAATCTTGACACTACTCACTAGTACGATTCATTTAAAGGGCATATTGATGAATTAATTTAACTTTAAGAAACACAACAAGAAACCTAGCCAAATAATATCCAAGATAGACATTAAAAAATGGGGCAATAATTATGAAAATTCCACATTGGAGACTTAGAGTCAACAGCTACTATCTGGTTGCACAAATAATTAGCTACGTTATTAGAAAAGTAACTAATAATTTTTAGCTACTAAACTTAAATGTAGCCAAAATGTATTGGCAACGTTTTCTTAAAACGTCACTAATAGTTTTTCGCTACTAAAATAAAGCGTAGACAAAAACTATTTGCGACGAATAGTGAAATATAAATCGTAACTAATGATTATTAGCAACGATTTTGAGACATTTAGTGACAAATGTTTTCGTAGCCAAATGTTGTTTTTGTTGTAGTGATATCTTGTACAGAGAGTTAATTCTATATTCAAATCACAAATCTGTTTAACACTTCAAGTCTCAAAATAACTTGAACAAAAGGCACACCTTAGAGTGAATTTTTGGAACCATTTCATTTTTGTTATTAAACATCCAGAAGAGCTAAGAATAAGGCAACAAATATGTTAAGAGTAGAAAAAGCCATTTGCTTGACACTTTGGCAGTGAAAATTGTGGGGTTTGAAAAACTAAAAATGTTTCAAATTGAGATTTTGTGATCCACAATGACTAGCTTTTCAAAGGTGATCAACTTTACCTACCCAATACTTCTATAAGGGAATATGTGATTTGGGAACTATATGGAGGAGGGGCCAACATGCCATTTTGAAGAGATAAAACCATAACAACTGTTGAAGATCATTTTCATTGGCCGTCTTTAAAGTGGGACATGTCTAAGGTCATACGATAATGTCAAACATGTCAATTGGATAAAAGAAAGAAGCAAAATTCTGGACTATACTCACTGTCGCTCATCACTTATGAACCATGGCAAGAAATAAATATGAATTTTGTCTTGGGAGTGCCAAAATCTATGAGAGATTATGATTCTATTTTTGTGGCGGTGGATAAGTATTCAAAGATGAGACATTTCAATCTATGTTCCAAGACTTATAATATTGTCCACATTGCTAAACTCTTCTTCAAAGAAGTTGTACTTCTTCATAGATTACCTTTAACCATTGTCTCTAATTGCAATGTCAAATTTATGAGTTATTTTTGGAGAGCTCTACAGAAAACATTAAACACTAAGCTCAGTTTTCAAGTTCTTTCCATCCATAAACCAATGGAAAAATGAAGGTGGCAAACAAAAACTTATTGTTAAGATGCTTGGTGGGGAATAATGTAAACAATTGGGACGAAGTTTTTCCTATGGTAAAATATAACAATTATATAAATAGGCCAACAAGTAAGATTCCTTTTGAAATAATTTCTAGAATTCAACCAAGGAAGCCTATTGATTTAGTTTATTTACCATAACAACAAGAGATACTGTTGAAGTTGAAGGTCTTGCATAACCATTGAGGGTTATCTTTGATTAGGTACGATGAAAGATAACAACTAGCAAATTCATTTATAAAGAACATGTTGATTGGTGGAATTCAATGAAGGAGATATGGTAATTGTAAGGATTCGACCGAACCATTTCCAAAAGGACAGACAAAATTGTTTTTTCAAGGAATGCTAGAGTTTATAAGATCATTAAGAAATAAGTGTTAATGCTTATGTTTTGGAATTACTAAGCGATAGGAGAATTAGTTCTATCTTCGATGTTGTTGACTTAACTAATTATCATGGATATGATGTTACACGATGTTACACATTCACGTACTGAAGCTGTGAGAATTCCATTCATTTCTCATCTTAAAGAGAAGAAAGGGGATATTCTTGATGAACAAATTATAGTCATAAGAGCTACTAGGCATCTGCAGTTTTTTGTCAAGTGAAGAGGAAAATCATTTTTTAGAGCACTTGGATTTTAAAACATGGAATTCAAAAGTTAAATCAAAACTTGTATGATCAGTATTTATCACATTTTGTTTTGAGGACTTTAAATAAGCCTGGAAAGAATTGATGTAAAAGAGCTTAGAATTTATAAAAGAATTAAAAGAGAGCAACACTCAACCACAAGCTTTAATTTGGTGGAATGAAGAGCTGGAGTTAAGGTAACAACGAGGTGATAGGGGCTAAAAATACTGCATGTTGGGTTTTCCTTATTAAACAGGGAGTGATAATAAGTTAGAATATTGTCCTAATTTGTTTAGGACTTAAAGCTTATATAAGAATCAAGAATCCTTATTAAAATAAGATTCAATTTCATTTTTATAAATTTTAGATATAAGGATTACAAGAACGTGTGTGTGTGTGTGTGTGTGTTTGTGTTTGTGTGCGTGCGCGCGCGCGCATGTGCACTTAGATCTTTAGTAAAGGAAATTTGAATTTTTTTTACAAACTTAATTTTTCAACTAAAAAGTGTGATGCTTTCTCTAAGAGTGGTTCTTAGACTCTAGAATTAATTCCTAGTTCATTACCTTCCATTGCTTGTTTACCTCACTAAAATTCCAGCATCTCTACCCTGAATTTTTAGCATCCAAAGACAAAAATTATAGCCATATTTAACCTGAAATTCCAGCAATCTAAATGAATATTCTGAGCCTAAAATTCCAGCATTCAGATTTTATAAGTTTTGTGAGTTCTAGCTACTAATTTGAAATCCCTTCTACTCGTCCTATGTCACTTAACACACCTACACAGATTATTACACTCAAAAGGTTAAGAATATATACATACAAGCTCCCACAAGTTGAGTGCAATTGCGCCTATGTGTAGCTTCTAGTTTTTGTGAATGAGAAGTTTCTGTGAATGAGAAGCATGCTTATGAAGACCCAACGCAGCCCGCCTGTAATAGAATTGTGAGTTAAACACATATTGGAATAGTCTACCTAGTCTTTAGGCAAAGCAAAATATACCTGGACTATATCAAGCAAAATAAAATGAAGTGGAATGGGCCCTTGGGTTTCATCCACTAAAACTCTAAGCTTAAACCCTCTTAACAAACCAACCAACAAAGATGAAAAGGCTTTTCAAACCCCAAAACATTATATTCACAAAGAAAAAAACCTAGGCATTGAACTGGTTACAGAAACTATAGAATTTCTGATATTTTCCATCAGTAGTCAAAACAGCGCAGTAAGTTCTTTTTTTTTTTGAACACATCAATCCAAGACCGTTAGGAGAACACTCACCCCAACAATGTGAATTAATAAAAACAAAGTTGGAAGACATAAGCTAGGATTCAAAGTTAGCAGTTGAAATCAACCGGAAAAAAAAGAGAGGAGAAAGACAAAATCAAGTTTAGGCCAAAAAAATTAAAACAGAAAAGAGATAAAATAAGAGTGATCCTGTATTCTCACGTGTAAATTAGTAACCTGGAGACAATATTGAAACTTAGAAGAAGCTACGAGTATGTAATATAGTAACAAAAGAAATGCCAAGACTAAGAATGTTATCACTTAACACGTCTAAGAAAAATCAGATAATAAACACCATTAACACAAGATGGCTAAACAGCATATAGACTTGCATTCTAAAAACAAACAGCGGATCTAAACATAGTAACAACAAAAAAAAGACATCCTTTAAAAAAAAAAGCACAAGAACATAATTGCAATCGACAATAATGAGTGACAGGAAATAGAAGTAAACTTGAGACCCTAAAAACTGTGAACATTGAGTTTCCAGAAGGTCAAACCAGATGACCTTAATGGATCAAAGAAAAACACGACTATATAAGCATGCAATCAGCATCCTAAAAACAAGGAACATCATACAGGCCTCTATAGCCGCCCAGACAATAGAAACCACCAATCCACAGCCAGAGGAAAATCATTAAACAAAACAAAATCCATGTGAACAAGAATGAAAATTTAACAAGAATAATACTTAGAATAGGGACAATAGTTGAATAAAATAGGCACAACGTATAGAAAAATGAGTCACTACAACACAATCACCAAAGGGTATACATCCTACTAAAAATGATGGGCAAAACTCAGATTGACCAAAAACACGGCGGACCTAATCCGGAAACACGACAAAAGTAAATAAATAGAGGAATCAATAATGAAAATTAATAACAAACAAAGAAACTGAGTCGGTGATTTTCGATTTGGGGTACGTTTCCCAACAGACAGTTCTCAACACGCACAAGGAGATCTCAGATCTTCTGCAACTTATGGATTGCCGGAGATGCTTCTGAGTTCCTATAAGACCGACAACAAAACATTATAAATGATTTTCATGCTAAAGGGATAGAAAACAGTTACTCGTTAAACCTATAGCTTCTCAGATAAGTTTGATGAACTTTGAGCAGCTCGAAAGACCGAGGGATGGCTATCGGGTTCCCCCAAAAAGTGAAGAAACTGAATGCGAGGTGGTCTATGTATCTGCCAGCTGCCAGCCTTTCCTCAACTGACAGCTTCCCTTCGGCTCTGGTGTTGCATTAAATTTTTCTTTCTTTTTTTTTATTTTTCTATTTGATTTTGCTTTTGTTCCTTTTTCTTCATTTTCATTCTTTTAATTTTTGTGAAAGTATCAATTTAACCTAACTTTTTATTTTTAAAATAAATAAAATTTTATTTACATGTCCAATTTTTAAGGTATCCATAAAACAAAAAAATTCAAATAATTTGGGGAAAAAAGTCAAGAGCACTAGCTCACTAAATTTTTTTTCCTATTTATAGAAAAAGAATATGAGGTTTCTTTCTAATTCAACTAAAATTTAATTATATTTAAATTCTAACTTTAATTATAATTATAATAATAATTTAATTTAATATAATCAAATATTTCTGAAGTTTCTTAAACTTTACAATTAAGTCTAATTTAATTTAAATTAATTTTTAAATTGCTCTTCGTATGTGAAATGTTAAGTTTATTATATATTGACAATGATTGTAAATTATAATTCTAATTATCGAAAAATTAAAATTTTTTAATTTATCTTTAATTTTACAATTAAATAATTTATAATTATATATCAAGATTAATGTCTAACAATATGTTATAACCATCCAAACATTGGGAATATCAAAACAAGTTTAACTAAACATATTCATATATGTTTATAATGTATAATTTAATCCTTTTGTCATCCAATATTCAAATTAGACAGAGTATAAAATTAATATCTATTCTATTTAAATCCAGTCATGTTTCTTTTTGCTAATTAATAAATAATTTATATTTGATATTTGAAAACACATTTTCAAAACTCAACTCACTCTAGTTAGAGAATCCCTTAGAAGAATCCTTTATGGATTTACCCAACTATCTGCATATGAATCATATCTTAAATAAAATAGGTCATAAATAATATCAAAACATAATAACTCTCATATGCAATATTTTGTGGCTTGTTTGGTACACCGGAATAGAGTGGCTATTCCTAATGTATTCCTAACTTATTCCTAAACTTGTGTTTGGTTAAAAAGAGAGCTAAGAATAACTAATCTTAGGTAAAAGCTATTCTTCAAATTTGAAGAATAGCTAAACCTCACCCTAACCTATCTTTAACTAATCAATGAATAGCTAAATCTATCTTATTATTATTATTATTTAATAATAATAACAATAATAAAGTTAATAATAAGAATAGTAATAATAATAATATTTAATAATAAATTTAATAATAATAAGGTTAATAATAATAATAATAAAACCCTAAATAAATAAATAAATAATAAAAGGTTAATAATAATAATAATAGTAATAATGATAATATTAATATTAACGTTAATAATAATAATAAATAAATAAATAATAGTAATAATAAATATAATAATAATAAAAATAATAAATAACTAATAAAAATAAATAATAATAATAACAAAAAATAATAGTAATAATAATAATAATAATAATAATAATAATAATAATAATATTTTGGTCTTTTTGTTACTTATTCCTTTTTTATTCCAAGTTTATATTTTCAAACTAAACACTGGAATAGAAATTCTTTATCTATTCCATTCCTTAAACCAAACAAAGTAATACTCATTCTTTTCTATTTTTTATCTTTTATATTCCTAAGAATGACTATTCTATTTCCTATCTATTCTATTCCTTGAACCAAACAAGTCGTAAGAGAAAAACCCATTCTACTCAGGATTCAAAGAAGGCAAAATGAATCCACCATCGAAGAGGAAAATATCCTTTCAAAAAGTGGAAACCTGAATAAAGTCAAGTGCTTTATCCGTGGCAATAAAAGTCACTTTGTTTGTAATTGTAGTGAGCCCAAAAGGTACAATCTTATTGTGCAAACATTTTTCATATAAATGTCTCTTGTTTTGTTTTTCTAATAAATCACATCCTTTTTGGATTGCAGATTTGAAACATATAACAAAAGATAAAGTTGCCTTTGTAGAATTAAGAAAAATCGCATTTGGAATACAATGAATTTATGTAGGAGACAACTCAAAAGTTGTTATACAAGGGATTGAAACTTGTAGATTAGACACACGTGGTAGTCAATCCTTGATCCTACAGGAAAATTTGTATGCTCTGAAGATTCTTCATAATATGATCTTTGTGTTGGTTTTAATAAGTTTTAGTTTTGATGTAAATTTTCATAATAATGGCATGGATTTATATCTTGGAAACATTTGTTATGGTCATGGTTTTATATTATATAGTTCTATTATTTTGGATGTTGTTTATTCAAATAGTAATATAAATTGTTATTTGTTTGCATCATCTAGTAACTACGATATTAATTTAATTTTGTGACACGTTAGACTATG
>JANVCL010000002.1:23921447-23943924 GCA_026546855.1 Erythroxylum incrassatum | reverse complement strand
CCACCACTATGGCCACCTTCACCTGCCCTCTTTTCGGGATGGGACGGCCAGAAAACCCCCTCGAAACCTTCCTACCGTGGATTACAACCCTCCTTGAACCTGCCATCTTCTTTGTCTCTCTCTGTTTCTCTATGTGAAATAAGTCGAGATAAGGATGTGAACTTTGGAAGTAAGAGAGCTAAAAGGCTTGCGCTGTGTTATCTTGGGTGGTGGTGTGTAGGGTTGTGCGGTGTGGTGTGTAGGATTATATAGAAGGCGTTGCTGACTATAAGCCCTTAACCTTTTGGTGTAATTACGATAGCATTTTTCTCATGTGCGTTTTCACTTTTGAATACGACTGACGATCTTGACCTTTGCTTCCACTGCCACCTCTTAGCATTTGTTTAATATTGAAATAAAGATTCACGCCATTCTTTCAATGACTTTTGATCAATCCCGTAACTGAATTTGAGTCTAGACAGTCCTTCTGCTTATGTCAGTGCTTAGTCTAAAATTATGTAGAAAGAGTGTAAAATAAAATAGAAAAGTTGATAATTCTCAAGACATGTGAATGCCAGTGTGAGCGGTGTGGACCAAAGGACAGCGTTGTCATTATGAGATGGAGCACCGAGGACAAGGAGACAAGGAAAATGCTGTTTTGGAAAAATCCTGGACTAACGTCATCGGAATTACAAATCACGTGGGCCTATTTCTTGCATTATCAATATAGTGGGGCCACTTCTTTTCAGTGCGGGACCCAAGCGTTGTCCCTTACTCTTACATATCCTTTTTCAACTAAACATGGCACCCGGTCCAAATCGTTTATGCTTTCCAAGTTCAAAGCTAGTGGTTGACGTGGATTGCGACAGCCACCATCCCCGTCATAAATGCCCACTCACCAGGGAACTACTATGGTCATCTTTATTATCATATCCCAAGTTTCTGCAATGAAGTAAGTTTTGGGGGGTGGTTTTTATCTTTAAACTGTAAAGAGTTTGTTTCCAATAAATTTTTATATATATGTAACGGGATAATGATAATAATTTAGGTTAAGAAAAATAAATACGTAAAGATTAATATATATATATATCTGATAATGACTATCATTTATTATTATCTTTCATTTTGTAAAGATCACTTTTTATCACTCTTCAGAATCCCATTTAAATTAATTTTATTTAAAATTATAAGATAGTTCATTACTTTTTATGTAAATTAAAACTTAATCTTTCATTATAATCATCACTTAATTTTTCATTAATCAATAGTTATGAGTTTTTGAATTCTTGATTTTTGCTATGGCATAACTAATTCTTCATTCTTGAATTTCTGTGTAGATGGTCATACTAGAAAGCGACCTGTAGATGTCTGTAATATTTTCAATTATAAGACTTCAAGGTTAGCGGCTGACGCGCGTTGCGAGAGCCACCTTCACCAAAGTAAATCATTAACTATGCGGGAATGGATAAGAGAAAGCCTATTCTTTGCCTATTTTATTACATGAGCATCTATCTAAACATGTGATCTAAACCATTAAATGAATCACAATTTTATCAATAACTTATAGGAATTTTGTACTAATTTGGACATTGCTTGGATATTTTAAATTTTATCTTAAAATTTTATATTAATTTTTTATTATAAATGTATTTTTAAAATATGATTTTAATCATATTAGTATTAACCACTTAAATTATTTTAAATATTTAAATACTTTTTATTTTTATTATCTATTTATTTAATAATAAATTATATAATAAATCTTAAATTACTTCATATATGTTATAATTTCTATTTTTAAATAAATATTTTTTAATTTTAAATTAAAAACCAAAATTTAAAAATAAGAGTGAACCTTTAATAATATTATATTTCTATTTATTTTTTATTTGTTATACTTATATTAAATCTACACGTTTATGTTATATACAAATTAATAGAAAAGGCTTAAAAAAATTAAACTCAATTATTAAAATTGAACAAAAAGTAAAGACAATATTTGAAAGACGAAAGTAGTTAATAGACATTTAATATATAAACTGAATTTTAAATAAAATTGTGTTTATAGCTGGTATCACTTTTGATATTGGTACAACCATTATTTATGGAATAATGAACCGATTAAAGAAAAAGTTTAATATTTAAAGCTTTAACTACTATTAATTATTATAAAACTGTTATATAATAAACAAGAAGTAAATATTATAAAAATAAGTAAAAAAATATTTTATTAAAATAAAAATAATATACCAATTTGTATCATTATATAATGAACTAATAATAAATTAAATCTAATAATTAAAACTAATTATGAATCAAACATAAAAATTAGAATAATAAAAAATTCAAAATTGTATTTGTGAAAAAGTTGTAGTAATTATCGTCAAAAGTTTCAAATTTTCTAACTCTATTTAAAGACTCGTAAATTATAATTTTGAGTTTTTTTATTGTTAATTAATTCTTGATTTTTGATTTAGCAAATTTTTTTTTTAATTTTGCACTCATGTTCAGATTTTCTGTTTATTGGAAAACAACCTATAAATGTCTTTATAAGACCATTTACATAAGATACCTTAGTAAGAAATCTTGTAATTCTTCATAGACATGCAAAGCTGACATAATAACAATAGCACGTAAGCTTGAAGAAGTAGAAAAGCTTAAACAATATTAAGCTTGAAGAAGTATAAATTTCCCCCTCTTTTTTTTGCTGGTTCTTGTGTTGATTGGTTCAAACTTTGGAGTCAGGACTCCTCTAATTTAGGAGTAGGTCGCTGGCTTGATATTGTTTTTCTAACTGAAATTTGGTTTATTTGGCTTGTGAGAAATCGTGATACTTTTAGAGATTCAGATGTTGCTTGCCCACTTATGTCTCAGTTACGCTATGCGATTGTGGAGTGGAATATTTTGTTGGGCCCTCTGGGCACTACCGATCCTCCGGTTAGGCGGTGGGTTGGCTGGAATGTTCCTGTAGCGGGTGCGATATGTGTGAATGTTGATGGGAGCTCTCGCGGTAATCCGGGTGAGGCTCGTTTTGGCAGGGTTCTTTGGGATTCGAATGGTACTTGGTTGGGGGGCTTCTTTGATAGTATTGGTATTGCTACTAATATGGTTGCTGAGTTGTCGGTTATCTTCTTTGGTCTCCTCTCAGCCTGGGATAGGGGGCACAGGCATATCGTCCTTTGCTCTGATTCTTTCGAAGCGATTCGTTTGATTCGAGATGGTTCTTTTCTGGTTCATCCTCTTGCTAACTTGTTGGGTGATATTTCCGCAATGTTACACTGGGATTGGACTGTTGTTCTGATTCATTGCCTACGCGAAGGCAATCAAGTCGCTGATGTACTTGCAAAAATGGGTAATCGTTCTCCCACTTCCTTTCAATTTTTGGACGCACCTCCTCCTGAGGTTGGCCTTAATTTGTTAGCGGATAAGTTTGGCGTTATCTTTAAACGTCACTAGCTTTCCTTTTTTTAGGGTCGTGTATTTTCTTTGCTTTCGTTTGCATCCCCAAAAAAACAAAAGAATAGCTACGGTACGGTATTACTGTGCAATAATGCAGATTGCGTATTTAATTATAAGAAGGGTAATGATTTAAAGATTTTAAACCGACTTTCGTGCTTTAGTGCCAGCCACCGTCAATCTGTATCTTTTTTATTTAAAAAAATCAATAGGGTTCTTCGACATTTGCATTCATTAATAATGACAATTGGACAAGTAGGTGCTTAAAACTGATGACTAAAGAAGGAAGACTAAACCCATTCATCGAATCCTTTGGCCGAAAGGCTCTCTAATTCAATGTACTTCCTTGTTTTAAATGGGTCTGGATTAAATCTAATGCAAAAGCGATAGATTGGAGTCTAATCATGTCAGATTTATACAATATTATAGCAAGCAGCCAGCTGTTACCCAAGCCATCCATCCATTAAATTAATGATCCCTCACTTTGTTATGCAGTGTCCGGGTGCGAGGAATCTGTATTGGCTTTATGAGAAAATGAAGTCAGTGAACAATATGGACAGTACAGTGTAGACAAAACACAACTGTTGTGAAAATTGAATAGAGAAAAGGCCCTGTGGATGTATTATATCAAATGTTGTTGATAATGAAACAATTGTCTCATAATCCATTTTCAAGAATTCATTTTAAACCATGTTTAAAGATTTGGTATAGAGTTATCTTATGCCAATCTCTTTCTTGGCTCGGAATATGCATTTGTCCCTCTTTTCGAGACAAAATTCTATGTCGAATATTATGATATCTTATTTTGTTCTATAAATTTTATCAATCTATTTATGCAAATTTTATATTTATTTATACAAAATTTACAGTACATAAGTAAATAGTTAAAATTAACTTCTAGACAGAATAAAGAATCATAAAATTAGAGAGAACGTCTGAAGTGACTTCTTCCTTGCTGATCATCAAGTCGGTTTTCTCTTGATTTTCTCTACCTAACATTGACTGACTTAGAAGTGAACTACTGAACCGGGAAAAAAGAATATAAAACTGAAAATTTTGATAGCGAGATATTAAATTACTCTTTGAGTTCTTTAAGATCAATATTAATATCTCTGACACCTTTTTTTTGGCTAAATAAAATAAAATAAATTCACAAACACCCACGTTAACCAGTCGCTTATGCCATTAACTAAAGCATTTCCTTCCCAATTGCAACAACATGATTTGCCTTTTCAAGTTTCTTAAATAAATACGGACATGGTGGCAACCAACTACTAGCCTAGAAATGGCTTTGCATTGCTTCACACCAACTCGTTAAAATAAAATCATGAATCGGTTTTTCCGGAAATAGTGTACAAGATCCAAATAGAAGTAGAAGCTCAACAAATGACCGAACGAGGAATGGTGGAGAGGAAACACTAGCAGCGTTACAGGTTACGATGACCAAACCTACGAAAAAGGGCTGTTCACTACTCAGGAGCCAAATCCAAACGGGCGCTCACCTTATTTCTGCGTAGAGTAAAGATTGAAGCAATATTGTTAGCCAGACCCAGAACGATTGCCAGCTTAACCTGTCCTCTCTTTGGAATCAAACGACCTGATGACAAACTCTGAATATATCTTTCACCCTTCATCGTACCATTCCTATCAACTCTTCCCAGTGCCATTTAACTTCTTAGTGACCAATAATAGTGTTGAAAGATAACTACCTTGGTCTTTGTTGTTGTTGTTTTTGTGCTTCAGTTAAATGGTTGGCCAAGTTAGTGCTCGACAAGGTGGATTATATAGAGAGAGACGGGTATCCTGGAAACACGCTTCAAACCTTAGCCTTTTCCATTGACCAAAGTTGAACTTGATGATTCCCATAATCTCATTTCTTAAAGGTTGGTAGGGGTGTTATTGTCATGGGGATGGCTTCTGAGCGACGCCTCTTTGCTTACAGAAGGTTTTAAGTCTAGCGCAAGAACATGACGGTAGACAGATCTTGATAATGTTGGTAAAGTAAGAGGTTTTAAGTCTAGCGCAAGAACATGACGGTAGACAGATCTTGATAATGTTGGTAAAGTAAGATTCCTAAATTTAATATATAATAATTAAAGATGGTACGTCAGTTTATAGCAACTAGCAAGTGGGCATATGGTTCACGTGGCTATTTGTTTTTCGTAGGCTTAAAGTTAGAGCGGTGTCTCTGTGCTTCTGCCCCGTATCTTGTCAGCTTCTTTCACGTTTATGATTACAAAGATAACTTATTTTATTTGACAGGATTTAGTATAGATTATAGACGGCTAGACGGGTTCTGCCAAATTTGGGCAAAGACGTGAAAGAAGTCATAGTCTGAAACAGGACACTCTTTCATTGAGGTCCAGTGGAAAGACAAAAGTTTCGTACAGTATTCAGCAGGCTGATGGATAGTCCTGATTCTTTGGTACAATATTCAGCAGGCTGACCGCTGATGGATTGTCCTGATTCTTTGCTACAATATTCAGCAGGCTGATGGATAGTCCTGTCACGGGTTATACTTGTAGATTAAAGACTTTCGAGGTTTGGTCGTTATGTGTGGACCATCCGAGAGATTCATTGGCAGGGGACATTGGCGGCTGCTCCTGTTCCTTTCCCTTCCCAAAATTAGACTTGCTTTTTTCTTTCTTCTTTTTTTTAATATATATTTTAGTGTCGCCCAAACATGGTAATATTTTGAGCCTCTCATTCCTGAATAAGGGTAGGCAGTTATGTGATTCAAGTACATACATCTCCTCTTCGCCATCCCGGCTAATAAGTTGTTTATTAGGATTTGTTGACGGAATAAGGCACCATATTTGTAATTGTAGTTGCACTAATTTCAATGGTACATGTACAATACTAATGTGACCAATTTATCTATTTATTAATAAATAGTTTAGGAGACTTTGTCTTCACAGTTAAATAAATTTATCTTCATCCAAGATTATGAATTTGAATCGTAATAACAAAGAAGAGAAGGCTATTCTTATTAGATTACTAAATTTGGTATTGAGATATTTGCTTAAGATTAACAATCAAACTGATTGAAAATGCCTAACTACTACGAAAGAAATTGTACCAAGTCAATCCTCAATAAAAAGAGATTCAATGTCCTTAATAATTAGTGAAATAAATTGCTTCTCTCTTTTTATAAGATTCAATTTTATGACCATGTTAGAAATTCACGAATGAATGATTGCAAATTAAACATGGATATAAGGTAGGAGTGAAATAAAAAAAATCCATAACTTAATAATTTAAATTTTGAAGTTGAAGATACTATTCTTTTGTTATAGATTGATTAAAATT
This sequence comes from Erythroxylum incrassatum, assembly GCA_026546855.1. Taxonomy (NCBI): domain Eukaryota; kingdom Viridiplantae; phylum Streptophyta; class Magnoliopsida; order Malpighiales; family Erythroxylaceae; genus Erythroxylum; species Erythroxylum incrassatum. The sequence continues at coordinate 23,937,180 of JANVCL010000002.1, read as the reverse complement.
TTGATTTAATTTCTTGTATTCAAATTACAGTTTCCTTTGTTGAATTTATGCCAAGCATTTAAACTTATATATTGTTCATAACTTATGTTTTTTTTTGGTTATGTTAGTTCATACTCTACATCTGATCAATTGGATGTAATTTTGTGACATAATTATTTAAGAACATTTTTTATTTTATATATATATATATAGTACAACCTATAGGATAAATGCATATTACAAATGAAATTATGATAAGATTATAATTATCAGATTCATATTATGTTTATATATTATTCCTAAATTGTTCGTAGTCATATTCTATTGAGACTAAACATTAATAGAGTACAAAAACACTATCACCTATTATGTTTCTTCCTAATGAAAGAAGTAGCTAATCTTACAAACTAAAGAATGAAGATATTTAACTAAACTTATAGGTGCTTGTTAAAGAACAAATTAACTAAAATAACTCGATGTGAGAATTCAATGTAGAACATTACCTGCATATCTATAAAATATCCATTGTGACTTCAAAGTATTTCCAATAGAGTTTGTTATATTTTGATACTACTTAGGATCTATCATTTTAAAAAATAACTCCAATCGGTACTTATTGAATATATCATGAACTATATGGAGGTAGTTGAATGATTAATATATGGTACATAGCCTTGAAGTAATCAAGGAGAATATTTTATTGTATGAAGTAATCAAGGAGAATGTTTCATTGTACTTGATTAGTATTGATTCAAGAAATCCTTAAAAAGGTGAAATGAGACTTTGAAATAATTTTTAAATGTTATTAATAGAATCAGTTATTAATGGTAGGTAACTAATATGTGTGGATTCAAATAAAGACGATATTAATTACATACTTTATATTTAGTCAAAATATTGTATTATAAAAGGATTGAATTATAGAAAATTATTCACAAAATGGTTAGTCAAAATCAATTTGACATTCTTAATATTTAGGTAGTCTTAATGCCTTGCTAAATGTCAATCTTGACATATGAATATAAATTATTTAATTAGAGAATTAAAGATAAAATAAAGGAGTTTAATTTATCTAATTCTAAATATGATTTAAGATTGTAATTTACATCTAATGTCAGCATATTCAGGAGCCTAATGAACCACATATAACGAATGATTAAAGAGATAAAAAGGTAATTTATTCAAGTTAGACTTGATTGTAAAGTTTAAGAAACATTATGATTAAATATGAAATATTTGATAAAATTAAATTTTAAATAAAATTAGGATTATAATTCAATTAAATTACCAAAAAAAGTCCAAATTCTATTATACATAGGCTTAGACTCTGAAAGACATAGCATTTCTTGCTTACCCTCTTTATACTACTTATAATTTTTTTAATTAGTTTGTATGGATAATATTAGAGGCTGGACATATATGTGGCTAAAGTAGTTATGATGATCCAATTTCAAGAAAGGTTTGATAAAAACTTCAAGAAAAAGATCAAACTGCATAAAAAGGTACAATTTTATTATTCATGTTTTCTTTTGTTCATGCATTAATCATATAATAGAATTTGAAGTGATATTAGCTTCTAAAAAATTGAATGAAAATTTTTTCTTCTTATTCTATTGCACCTCAATTTTCTTGCAGTGGTATTAGAGTTATATTTTAATTCTTAACTGGATCATAGTTATTTGATGATTATTGAATAAATATGGAATTGATTATGCAAAATTTCCAAAACCCTAAATCTTAAAATCATATTAGATTTGAACCTTAATCTGAATTTAACTAATAATATGAAAAGTTCATATTGAAGCCCTTACAAGCTCAAAATTATTGAATCTAAAAGTTCAAATTAATGGAATACAAACCTAACCCTAGATTAAATTAGAGTTGGTTAAAGTTTAAAAATCATCTTTAAACTTTAGAAACCAAGAATTGTTCTATAATTGTTAATGTACACAATAAGCGGCATGAGTTTTGGGTATTGGAAGATTAGACAACAATTTGTTGATGGAAATAAGTTAGAGAATTGTTTCTCATGTTTTAGAAACCCCTACCAATCATAAACTTATTCTAAAGAGTTCAGCCTTGAGGAGTTATTTGAATGACAAAGCTTCTGGATTTGGAAACACACAAGGCATCAACTTAGTGTGGTAGAACTTAATTTACTGCCCCCCTCTCTTTCTGTTCCTTACGTTGAAGATGTTTTATTTCTTCTGTTAAGTTTTGATAGGTATTGGCCAAAATTGTTGAAGTTGTTGGATGAAGAGGCAATTTTAAAAATAAACTATTATATAAATGAATTAAATTAAAATAGAAAATTAATCCAAGATAGTTACTGAAATGTTGATGAGTAAAAGTATCCATTAGTACGTTCACTTATGATTTTGTATGTATGCCAAAAGAACTAGAGATGTTATTTTCATTATTTTAAAGTACTATTTGACTGTTAACTTAATTAAAAAATTGAAGAGATTTTGATATATATTTTATTTAATTAATAAATATTAAAAAATAAAAATTTTAAACCCATCCATCCATACCAAACTAATATTATTTGGATTGGCTTAGTCTATATGATTTAAAAAATAAAATATTATATAAATGGATTAATTTAAAATAGAAAATTAATCCAAGAGAGTTGCCGAAATGTTGATGAGCAAAAGTACCCATCAATACATTCACTCATGATATTGTATGTATGCCAAAAGGACTAAATATGGTGAGGATGATCATTTAAGCCATGTGATTCTTCGTCTCTCTCATTTTTCATTTTCGTTTCTCTTTTAGACACTCTCCTCTCTCACACTCTCCATTCTCCCTCTCTCGTTCCTGCGATTGTTTCTACCTCTCGAGCGATAGCAGAACCAACACACCACTTCCTCCACGCCACCACCGCACTAACAACCCTCCTCCATATGTCACCACCACCGAACCTTTTTCAGGCTTCAACCCTCCTCCACTCTCCTCCTTCCACCACTGTCCACCGTTGCCTGCCACCACTGCATTTGGAGTCACCACTCCCCAGATCTGGAAAAGATCCAGATCTAAACCCGACCCGACCCAAAAACCTGATTGCTTAATTGCATTTGTGATTATGAATGGGTTGGATTGTTGGAACTTGGAATTAAATTGCGAATTGGATTTGTGATTTAAGTTGGGTTGAAAATGGATATTTAGATTGGAGTTGAATAAAATGATGGACAATTTTTTTATTTTATTTTGGAGGTTATGGTTTGGTACATTCATGGGCATTCAAGAATTGAGAGTTGAAAGTTTCAACTTAAAACCGAGAAAGGGAATGTAAAATAATCTTGTATTCTTGTTAGTATTTAAATTTTAACGTAAATAATTAATTGATATAACATTTTATTGCATATTTTTAAAATTAGCATAATAGTATTGATAAATAATTAATTGAAATAATATTTTGTTACATATTCTTAAAATTAGTATAATTGTATTGACTATTGAGTAAAAAATTATGGCATCACCAATTAATAATAATACTTTTATGGAGGAGGAGCTGAGGAGGTCCATGTAATTTTATAGTAAATTAGTAATAAAACTAAAATCTAATCAATTGTATTTCTAAATAGTTAACATTTTCCAAGTGTATAGTTGATTTGTATAATTGTATCTTTATTTTCTTCATTTGATAAAAACATGGATCTTTTGATTCTTTCAATTATCCATTAGCAATCTCTTTCAATTAAGTTGTCAAGTTAATTAATAGATTGATTGGTAACGACAAGTAAATTGTTATGCATGTCATATAATAAACCAAGAAAACTAGCAGATTTACTTTCAGATACTACCTAAACTTACCAAACCAATGGTCAATTTTATCATAAGAAGAGAAGACTCTAGTTTTTCTCTTCTTTCACTTTTTAAAGAGACATGAAAAGATGAGGAAATAATAGCAATATAGTAGAAGGGAAAATAAGTGTATTTTGAATTATGTTGGATAAAATTGGATTATGTTGGATGAAATTAAATTGTGTATGATGTAATCATAAAAAATGAGTTATATTACATATGATGGACATGTGTATTATGTAATTGTATGTTGAATACTTGAATTGTTGGTTTCTACCTTATTGATGAATTGTATTAGATAAAATTGGATTGTATTGGATGAAATTAAATTGTGTATGATATAATTATACAAAATGAGTTATATTACATATGATGGACATATGTATTGTGTAATTGTATATGTTGAATACTTGAATTGTCAATTTTTGACTTCTTGATGAATTGTATTAGATAAAATTGGATTGTGTTGGATGAAAATTAATTGTGTATGACGTAAACATATAAAATGAGTTATATTACATATGATGGACATGCGTATTATATAATTGTGTATATTGAATACTTAAATTGTTGGTTTCTGACTTGTTGATGAATTATGATGAATAAAGTTGGATTGTGATGGATGAAATTGAATTATGTATGATTTTTATATATGTATTGATTTATTGTTACAGGTAAATGGAAGGAAGTTCAAGTACTCTTGATCAAACAACTTCAAGAAGATACAATGGTCAAGCTTACGCTCATGCTGCTTTGGTCCCGGGTATGAAGAACTATACAATTTGCTTATTTCATAACAAACATTTGAAAGATGGAGGAATCATCCGATTAAAGGAGCATTTAACTGAGTTAAAGGAGATGTAGAACCCTATAAAAAAAGTAAGTCATAATGTGAAGTGGCAAATGAAAACTTTAATTAAAGAATATCAACATGAGAAAAATAGAAGGAAGAGACTAGATTATCAAATTGGTGGTGAATGTTCGTTTGCTGGTTTTCGTGATGATTGTAGAAAAGTTAAAGGTGGTAGTGGTAGTGTTCCATCCCAGGCCCAGCAGGAAGTGAGTGTTAAACCTGGACCTAATGTTAGGAAAAGAAAAAGACAGATGACGATTTTTTTTGCACCACGAATAACTCTTGGAGCTCAACCTTCAATTCGTAGTGTTATGCAATTAAGAGATGCGACTCATAATGTAGATATGACAGTAGCTAGATGGTGGTGTGATACAAGTGCATCATTCAAAGATTCTTAATCTTACTATTATCAGTATATGGTGGATGTTATAGTCTCTTATGATCTGGGATACAAAGCTCCTTTGATTGATGACTTAAGAGGTAAGCTTTTAAGTTACTCAATTTCTAAAATTAAAAGTTATTTAGAAGAAAGAAGAGTGGATTAGGATACTTATAAGTATTCAATCATGTGTAATGGTTAGACAAATAGGAGACATGAGCCTATTATTAATTTTTGGTTTATTCTGCAAATGACTCATTATTTTTTAATTCTATTGATGCATCTAGCCTTATTAGGAATACTGATACTTTATTTGAGATATTTGATGAAGTTGTGAACGAAATAGGGCCAAAATTAATGTTCAGTTCATTACTAACAATGATTATGCATATAAAGCGGTAGGAAGAAGGCTGCAAAACAAGTGCAATTCTTTTTTTTGGACTCTTTATATTGCACATTGCATTGACCTAATGCTGGAGAATATAAGGGATCTAGGTATTTTCCTATTATTGATAAGACTATGCAAAAAGCTAAGAAGGTGACTAAGTTCATCTGTAATTGTGCATGTGTGTTAAATTTAATGAGAAGGGAATTTACTAATAGTGAAAATTTGTGTCATCATGCTGTGATATGATAGACAAGATTTGCAATGAATTTCTTATCATTTCAGTGTTTTGTCATTATAAAGAAAGAGTTAAGACAGATGTTTATAAGTGATAAGTGAGTTGCATCTCAACATGCTAGGTCTAATGTTGAATTGGAGGTTTCCAGAATTATACTGGAAGATAGTGAATTTTGGTCTCATTGTCAATTTGTTATATGAGTTTGTGAGTCTTCGGTGAGGGTGTTTCATCTGACTGATAGTGAAGAAAAGGCAATAATGAGTTATTTTTATAAAAACATGGAGAGGGCGAAGGAAACAATCAAGGCTAATATGAATAATAGGTCTTCTTTGTATACATCGTATCTTGCAGTCATCAAAGAGAGATGGGAAAGGTAACTTTCTTCTCTGTTGTTTGCAGCTAATTCATTTTTTAATCTTAGTGTTTATTTCAGACCAAGTTTTACAAAGAAAGTTGAAGTTAATAGGGGAATGTTATTTACTATTACAACAGTTGTTGCCTATGAGATGATGCAAAATATTCTGAGCTCATAAATGGATCTTTATAAGCAATCTTCTAGGAATTTTAGATTGTTAATTGCTATTCGACAAAGAAGAAAATTTTCTCGAAGTATTAGTTATTTCCCTTTTCTTATTTATTGAAAATTAATTATAACTTATTTTGTTTATAACGCTACTTTTATTGTCTTACAACTTAAAGTTTCTCGGCGAGATCAATTCGGAAGTGGTGTTCTAGAATTGAAAAGGTTTGCAATTCAAATTTTAAATTAATGCATGAGTGCAACAGATTGTAAACAGAATTGGAGCACATTTGAATACAACCATTACAAGAAAAAGGAATGGATTGAAGTATAAGAGATTGAATGACTTAGTTTTCATTCGTTATAATTTAAAGCTCCAAAAAAGTATATTATTATCATTATTAATTTAATTTTGATATAATTTTTATAATTTTTTAATAATTAAATTACTAGGACTTTGAATTAAACAAGTAGTTTGGTAGATCCAATTTGTATTGATATTATCAATCTTTTGGTAGATTAGGTTTTTGAGGAACCAGGTTTGATAGATGTGAATGACTTGGAAGATAATCTTAGATGAAAAAGCATTGACATGACATTTAGTGCATTGAATTTGAATAATAATGATGATGATGATAATGATGAGACTCCTCTCAATGGTGAGGATTTTGTACCAAATGATAACTGAGATTAGTGTAATTATAACAAATATCCTCCCGTAGACAATTAAATGAAGTTTCAGGTTTTTGTTTTTTCTCTTCTTTTAATTTTACTTATATTTGATGTATATGCTAAATTCTATATAAGTAATGTAATTGTAAATGTTTTGTTTTAAGTTTCACTTCTACTTCGTTGTTTCTTCATCACAAACTCTTGTCGTAAATTGTAATAGTTTAAGAGTTAAAGATATTTATTTTTCTCTTTGTTGAATGTTTTTATATAATTATTATCTATTATATGATAAAATTGTAATATTTTTATATTGTTCTTACTTTTCTATTCGTATGATGAAGATTATCTTTTTCATATTAATTGTAGTTATTATTTATATATGAAATATCTGAAAATTATCTTTATTTCATATTAATTATGGTTAATATTTATTATTATGATTTTTAGAGACATGGTTGATGTATTATTATTATTATTTCATATTAATTATGGTTATTATTTTTTATTATAATTTTTAGAGACAGGATTGATGTAAACTCATAATCTATAGAATACAACTGTACAATATGATAACGAATTATTTTGCAATTTTTAAAAAAATTCAGGAACTATTTAAAATTTACCAAAAAATAATACCCAGTATTAATCGATACCAATATAACACTGTACTAGAATCTAATCAGGTAATAGAGCCGGGACGGTATTCCCAACTTTACTGAAGACTCGTCTTTTAACAGGAACTGGAAAGACCATAGAGGTGTAAGATGACGATGGCCAATCTTCCTTTACCAGTTTCCACTGCCAAAAGCATTTTGCATTTTTATGTTAAGGACAGAGATATGCAACCTCAAACATGTTTGTATGGTCTTATGTCCTAACCGAACCTAGAACAAAGATATTCACTTCATATATTTGTGTTAAATACTTGATAGTGTGTCCACATCCAGATCCCGAAGTGCAAGTAAACGTTTATTTTACAAGAAACCGCAACGAATGTGTGGTAAATGAAGCTCACCTACTCTACTTTACATTCAATGAGGACCCTCCCTCCACTGTCCTCTAATCTCATCCCCATAGTTTTCGTCTTCATATATTCTTCACACTTGCATACTCAACTGGAAATAATAACAACAATGGTGGTGGCTTACTCGGGCTGTTCACAGACCCAGAAATGGATTTGGCATACCCGGTTTCAAAAAGGACGGGGTGACATTGCCGTTGGCTAAGTTGTTGGCTATGGTGGTCCTACCCGTGGCTACCCTAGACGTGGTGTTATAAGGCCTACAGTCGCCTTTAAGGAAAAGGGTCCATGCTGCAACAAGAAGTTGACATGTCCAGCCAAGTGTTTCAGTTCATATAGTCGGTCAGGGAAGGGTACGGCGCCGGCAGCGGTGGCTGAGGTTGTTCTATGGATGGTAAGAGTGTGGTGCTTACTGTTAGAGGAGCTGTGGGCAGCTAGCATAGCAGGCGGTAACTGGTAATACATAGATAAATCATAAATGCCCCTACATGGTTTGTTGCGAGCATGCCTATTCCTATGATTAATATGCATATTAGGATGTATTTTCAATAAGCAATGGGGATAATACTAAATAATATTATACCAAAAAAGATGGCAAGATCCCATGACAGTACACCCAAAATTTATAAAAGACATATATAGCACTCAAGCAAGTAATGATAAGAAATGAAGCCGTTCTATCAAAGGACTGAAGCAAGTAAAATCTGTGTCGAATTTTACGTGTCTATGGGCATATACAACCTAAATCCAAATATTCATGTCACCGATTAAATAGCATAGAATCATATTGCTGCCCTCAATGCTCCTCTTGCAGCCTCCCGTTTCATCTCTGCAGCTTTGCCACTGCCACGGAAATACATGTACACTTGCTGCAGACATGTCATTAGCAAGTGAGAATTCTCCATATGTTGGAGCAAAATAGTTCAATGGAACAATTTAAGTTCAATACAACGTTTAAATACCTGCAATACCCAGATGCTGACCATGACTTCAAGGCAGAAAATCCCAAATCCAATAAAGTAGAAGATCTAAAAAATGAAAACAATCAAATATGGTCCAACATAGAAAATTGTAGCAACTTTGTTGATTCCAACCAATCTTCAGATTGATATCTTTTGAACTGAAATATTTATCGAGGTATGAAGGGAAAAGGTAAAACATGAGCAAAGAGACGAAAACAGAGAAGGATACCCCAAGTCATATTCCTCCACTGCTGAATTTTCAAGAAGATATGTTTCATTTACATGGAAGCCAGTTGGGCCAAACATACACAAAACATATTTCAAAGCCACAATAGTAGGCTGGAAATATACCACTAGATCAGACATCTTACCCCAACTAAAGTAGAGTCACCAATAACGTCAATTGCAGACAAAATACCACTGTTCCAAAATCAAAAAATCAGACTAATCAGATACAGGCATTAATTTTCAAAAGCATCATCAAATAAGAAACTGAAAAACTTCTGAAGACATACGTAAAAGATTTTCCTCTGAAGAATATAGGAGGAGCAACTGCGGCAACGACACAGAAGCAAATATGAACCTGCAGCAAGGGAATATGTAATAAAAATTAGGTTTCTTTCAATTCTAAAATGAACTTGGTGTGGACAAACAAGAAGTACCAGGTAAAAGAGGAAAAACCATCCAAACTTCAATGCACTTTCCGTCCTGATAAAAGTAATGTCAGCATAAGTACATTGTATACATAAAACAACAAATTCACAAACAGAATCCATTGTAAGAAGGAAAGTAAGTACCTAAACGTACGATATAGTGGACGATACCACAAGACATAGGCTCCAGGAACTCCTGATATGAAGTAGATAATAGCAAGAAACCATATTCTCACACCTAGAAAGAAAACATGATAAAGTAAGAATAGAAAGAATATGGGATATCAAAATGAAAAACTTATATAGAACTTGAATAAACGGGGAGCAAAGAATAAAATTGCTAGAGACCTTCTCCCTTTATCCATGCAGTTGTAACAGCTATGACATTCCAGAAAAGACAAAGAACCAACCCTGCACAGAAATCACGATCCATTAACAACACAAACTACAGGAATACAGCAATAGATAAACTCCAAAAGAAAAAGAACAAACGAATAAATAAATAAATAAATATCTGTTTCACCAATGCTTAATGTCAGGCTAGATCAGAGAATAACATAATGACATTCAGTTTGAAACAAAATAAGTTAATCCAATTAGCCAGCTCTATTGTAAGCATTAGCAGAATGAAGTTGATCAAAAAATGTTGTAAGATCAATTCGATTAAACTTTAACCCCTAGACATGAAGACAACTTTGATTCTAGTGATTGAATTTTCATACTTTCTAAATTAATGCTTATATAATAGTTTTCCAAGACTCATTAAAATAAAATAAACAAATACCAATTCATGTTTTCAGCAAACCTTAATTAATAAGATAAAACATGATGTAGAAAGAGATAAAAATAACTTGAAACTATTTTCATAATCATGCCTGATTTCTCCATTTTGGAAACTTCAATCCATAAACAATTGAGAAAAACTAAAGATCAAATCTCAAAGCGTATCAAGAAATTTTCAGTGACACTTCTGTCCATTGATAGTAATATCAGCTTAAAATGTCCATGCACTGATGAAAATACCTAGAAATGTTGAAAACGCAACATATTGAACTCTTTGCAGATGTATGGGAATTTCGTTCGCAATATCATGGTGGATAATTGGAAAGAAAGGTGGCCAATTTTTCTCCTCAAGGACAATTCCAGCTGTAAAAAGGAACTGAAAATAAAAAATCCATTGCCGTATATATAGCACCACCAGACTTTAGTCAATTAATAATTTTAAAACCTAAAAGATATTACCTCGTGCAGCAGCATCCTCTCTCCGTTTTACTTCCTGTATGCAACAGAAGGTTTAGTCTACTAAGACTAACAGGAAAAATTATCCTTGTAAAAAAAAGGATAACTACATCATAGTGGTCTATGTTATTGGTAATAACCTAACAATGACTACCAAAAAATGCCACAGAAAAATAACAATGGATGACTATATATAGATTCGATGATTGTTGATAATCCAACCAAAGGTTTGTCACACAACACCAATTCCATGCTTGGGCACATCCTCGTTTAAAATTTTTGAAATGGACAATTATAAGTTCATTATCATATAAATTATGAGAATGGAAAGTTAGTACTAAATCAGTTTTTTGCGTCAATACTAACCTCACAATGTCTCTACCTACAAAAGCCACAAACAATAATAAACATACAGACAATTGGTGATTGTCAACCAAAGGTTTATCAACTAACATCAATTGCACTAATGATTTCATTCCTCATATGAAACTCATTGGACAATAATAAGTTCATGATCGTATAATTTATGAGAATGGAATTGAGCAATACTAAATCACCATGTTTCATTTTAGTTCTACTAACCTCACAACGTCTACCTACAAAATGCCAAAAACAATGATAAAGGATAAACAAATACAGCTAATGATTGTTGATAATTGAACCAAACATTTAACACCCCATATCGTGTCTGCTAATGAGTACATTACTTATTTAACACTCATTGAATGGACCATTATAAGCGTATCATCTTATAGACAATGACAAAGGAAAGTTGCAGAGGATTGTTACAACTGTCAATTTCTGAAGGGCTAGACCTCAGTAATTAAGTTTCAGGTACACTTTTCATACTTTCCATACAGACTTCCAGTAGTAACACGTTTATATATAAGCACTGGAAAAGTTTTATATTAACCAACTCTTTAAAAGGCATCACAAGATTACTGAAGAACCAACTCAAATGTTAGGCATAGGAGATCGTGGAAAAGGTTATATGATCATGCAGTATGCAACAATTCAAAACTTCACATTTCAATGGACAAGAACCTGCTCCCTTCTCTTTAGTTCAGCCTCTTTAGCTTGGAGTTCCTTCTCTTTCTTCCTTAAATCCTAGATAGATAGCAAAATAAGAAGAATTGCTAAATGCTATAGAGGAAAGATACTATGTTTGTTTCCACCAAACTGAGAGTTTACTCGGGAATTATTTGAATCAATTGGGATGTCAACTGTTGCACCATGATTATAATTGAAATCAGCCGGTTCTGGAGGAAGTGGAGAAAGCCTAGAGTTTGTAGCAGGAGGAACACTCTGAAGAAAGGAAGCATCATGAGCAAAAACTTGTAAGCTCCATAACAAAATTATCAAGGTTCCAAATCATAACAAATGAAAAGCATGAAACATAATGTTATCTTGTAAATGTTAGGCTTACTGATGTGTAAAATGCACCCCCACTATACTTGGACTGCCCCGATGACTTCCCCCTCACAGCTGGGTCCTGAGTATACGGAAATGATTAGAGAATAAGCAATATAGGCTTCTAAAGACAGAAAGCAGGAGACAGAACCTTAACGTAGAGCAGAAAAAGTTCAAATAGTCAAGCATCTACACCTCCATAATATGTTCAAGTGTAAAAAGACAAAGCTATGCTTCTATAAAGCACATAGAACGAATCACAGAACTAAAATCAGCTCTCTAACGCAAAGCTATAAGCTTGGTGTCCCAATAGGCTTACGGCACCCAAATCAAGCAACGAACTTCACATCGGAAAAGCTATACATGTTAAAGAAACCAAACAAATCAACCATCAAAATTGGTCATTAAACCCTAGACTCATTTCTCAAAATTACCCAAAACCAGTAAACGTGATCATCTCCAAAACCCGTAAAAGCCCAAACTGAAAAAGAGAACAGATAAATTAAACCACATGCAACAAACTACTCTACTCCAAAATAGAGCAAAAAAGAGACTCACAGAGAAAGGGTTGACTTCGTCTTCATCGAAAGGGTTGGGATCGTAGCGACCAGCCATGGAGACCCAAATAACGAAAGAGAAAATGAAGCAGAAACTACAGGAAACAAATAGATTCAAAGTATAAATAGAGAAAGATCAACGGGGAAGACTTGTAAGGGAAGACAAGTATTGAATTGAAATGAAGACAAAAAGTGAAGAAATTTGAGAGAGAGAGAGAGAGGTTGTTGGCAAGCTGCACAGGGAGACAAGGGCAGGACAACTCGGTAATTATCGGACTCGCTCTTATTCAACTGACATTTAGTGAGTCAAGCATTTGTGACGAAACGGCGGGCACTTGTAATAAATAATTATCATGAAAATGCTTTTCATCTGATTTTACATTTTATTTTAGGTGTTCCTCTTGTTTTACTCGCTTCTAATTCTATTCTTACATTTTAAATTGGTATTAAATGTTTTACGACACATCCTGCCCATATGCTAAATTCAATGCGTGCCACTTCCAACGTTGGCATTATGTTTCGTTAACTTCCATCCTTACAAACGTTGTCTACAATACACGGTGAGTGTCGCGGAAGCCAAGCCCCTGCAGGCCACCAATTGAAGGAGTTGCCAAGTTGGAATGCCCTCTTTCTATTAGAGTATTTCAATTATGTTCTTTTTAAATTTATCTAAATAATTTTATAAAATTTATATACATATGCAAATGAGATTTAATAAAAAAATTAGAATTAATTAATTGAAACAAAATATCAAATTTCAATCAAAGAGCCTTATATTTTTCATTTTTTAAATGCAATGTATATTTTTTTCTTTCACTTGATTTACTGTGCCAGACTTTAAGTTTATATCTAATGTTACAAATATCGTACCGGACTTGACGTCGGATTGAATTCTAGTATGATATTATACCGGTACCGGATAATATTTCGAGTCATTTTTAAATTTATAAAAGTTTTTAATTTTTTTAAAATTACAAAATAATTCATTGTCATATATTTGTAACCTTATCTTCAAAAATTATAATAATAAATAATAATCATAATTTTAATTTAACCCATAAGATTACTTTAATAATTAGTAATAAATATAATTAAATTTCAAATATATAAATTTCAAGTAAATTTTGATTTAATAATTAAAATATATAAAATAAATATTAGTTTTTAAATAATTTATTTTAAAAATAAAATATTTTTATTAATAATTTATTAATAAAGATTACATAAAATATTAAATAAATTTAAATAAAATAACTTTTTAGGTTATATTTAATCTATAATTATTATTAGGAATAAAAACATTTATTATTATTTAAAAATTAAAAATTTACAATAATTATATAAATTGAAATAAATAAAATAATTAATTAAAAAATTTTGAAAAAAAAGGAGGGAGTTTTTTTAAATTTTGCAAAAGCACTCCCTATTTTTTAAAACTTTCAATACCAGCCAATATTTTGAAAACCGACCGATACAGACCAATATCATCTAAATCAAGCTGATATCGACCAATATTTAAATTCGATATAATCGACCTTTTGTTTCGTACCAATTTTAATTCGATACAGTCCGTACCGTCTATTCCCATCCATGCTTATATCCATGTCAAATAATAAACACTCAATCATATTGCATAAAATAATAATTGCTATGAAAATTGAAAAAATGAATTTAATTACGAGGGGCTAGTGATACGAAGCAAAATTACAAGTAATTTAAGGCTGACTGTGGCTGTCTGAGGAACTAAAGCTTAGTATATGAAATCCTCAGATTGCTGGTGGTGGAGTCTGTCTGGCTCAAGAGTCCAGTCCTCCATTTATATGCTCTGATTGGTAGTGGCGGAGTTTGGCTCAAGCGTCCCCCATTGGCTCTCAGTGGTTGAGCCGCAGCCGCCTATGTCCCCTACGTCTTTGAATGCTTCTAAATGGATCAACCCACTTTCTGTCTTTCTTTACAGCTTCATTCCACCGCTCCTTGAAGATCTGAAGTTCCCATGTGGACTGCCTTCGTATCTGTTCATTGTTCACACGTACAAAGTACCTGTTAACATTCTAGATACAACCAGCATGTAGATTGAAGATTAGAGAAGATCACCAATCTCACCTCAATTCGAGGATCCACAGTTGCAGGACTATGTTTCTGGAACCAGAAAAAGGGATGATTTCTTAGCATAAGATTGAGCAGTTCATAAATATGTCATCTACAGCTACTATAAGTGTTGTTACCTTGGTCAATTCCTCGGGGTTTGAAGTCTGCTGATTAAGAAAAAACAACAAATTGTTAGTTGCTAGAATAATACAAGTTATAAACTTGAAAAATCAAATGTAAAGTGAAACACCTTTTCTCCAGGAGTCCCATCCCCGCCCAAAGTTTGTATTCCCTGATGAACAACAAACTCACTATCAATGACACCAACCTTCTTTGTCCGATCTCCCTGTAAATTTCCAGACTCCTTTATAAGTTAATACAACTAATAAGGCAATAAGCTTTCCAATGTTCAGTGAAGATTATTACAAGGAATTATAGCAGGAAGCGGGATCTAGAGGACATTTTCACTTTCAAGTAGCACAAGACTCAATTGATAACTACAGAGCATGATGCTACCGTCAATGACTTCACGGAGAAACTTAAGGTGCAATGCCACAAAAAGCGGAAGCAATTATAGGGGGAAGACTTCACATCAATATTGCGGATTTAGTAAGAGATGCTGATGGAATCGTTGAGACATCACCAAATATACAAATATTACAGACATCGTGTAAACAGTCAGTAATCATATAATAATGTTCAAAGAGGGTATGTTTAACTGTAGCAACCAATGTATTGAATTTCGTATCGTTCCGGCTAGAAACCGGTACCAGAACGGTCTTAAGTATTCCGGGTATAAATTCCGGTCGGTACCGGCCGGTACCGTCAATACCGGAATTTTCGAGACCGTTCCGCAAAATTCAAAAAATGTAGGGATCAATTTGTAAATAAAAAAAAATCTACCCTAACATAATCTAACCTACCCGCACGGTCTCGCCTCCTCTCCTCTTCTCTCTAGTCTTCTTCG
>JANVCL010000002.1:23872871-23893222 GCA_026546855.1 Erythroxylum incrassatum | reverse complement strand
AATCATGCAAATTTTCATAAATCCTTTCATGAGCATGAAGCATTTCATATGCAAATGCATCATCATTTCTCAAGCAATTTCGCATAACAACCAAATTCACATGACCATTCATCAATTTATTCAACAATAAATGCATCACTTGTAACAATTTCTCAAAGCATTTAAAAACAATGAATTTGAAATTTCTTGATTTAGAAATCTTATTAATGGCCCATTATTCAACTATAAACATAAAACCTACCTTAAAAATCCTTGCTTGTACACTTGTTCCACATGTTTCTCCTCTTGCTCCTCTTAATTCCATCATCACTATTCACAAAATCCCCAAATCAACAATATATTCAAATTGAAAAACCCTAAGGGACATATCATCAAATTGAACTTAGAATCCACAAACCCATGTATTTCTTAAGAGATCTAAACCAAAAACTCTCTAAAAACCAAAACTTGGAAATTTCCTCTTACCTTGGGTCTCCACCAAATGGAGATTTTCTTGGCTCATCTTGAAGCTCTCATGCTCCTCCACGTTTTTCCCTTCTTGAGCAACTCGAAAATCACTCTTGGAGGCCATGAAAAATCAAGCCCTAGCATCCTCTTCTTTTTCTCCTTCTTTCCTCCATTTTCGTTCCCTCTCTCCTCTCTCCCTCTCATTTTCGTTTTCTCTTTCTTCTCCCCTAAGCCTCTCTTATTTCCCTCCTTTTATACTCTACTTAATGCCAAAAAGTCCAAAAGGCCCTTAATGAATAGCCTTGGTTCTTAAATGTCTTAAGTTGTCTTCCAAATTTGCCCTCATGCATATTTTACCTCCTTATTTCAATTTACCCCATGTCATATGGTCTTAGGTTAATTAACATGTTAATTAACCACCTTAACATGCTAATTAATTTCACCAATTACAATAATTTATCCAATTTAACCTCAAAATTCATTTTAAATCATACTTAATTCTTTCCAAAAATCATACCCTTTTTCTAACCATGAAATTGAAGGAATTTAATAAAACTTTCTTCTAGACAAATGTTCCTTATTGTCTTAATTTAATAATAACACCTCAAATCATTCAATTTGGCTTCATATTCTAACAATTATACATCATTATTTCATATTTAATCCATCTTGGATCTAAACCATACTTTCCATTTCATTTCAATTTCATGAATTCTTCTTTGTTTATACATGAATAATCATAAACCATTTCTCATTTAATAGTCCTAACTTGCAAAAGGGTTCGGGGTGCAACATGTTATCTATATAATTGGATTAGAGTATGTAAGCAACTTTTGTATCTATCTCAATAGATCTATATTTCCAAAACTTAAGTTGCTAAAAGTTGCTTTTGGACTATCATATCTTTAACAACTAAAAATATGAATTGTATTTCTCATGTATTCAAGTTAAAGTAGCATTGAGTTTGCTCAACAAAGCTAATAATAAACAGATGCTTAGTTTATTCTTATAACAATGGAAGGTAATAATCATGTTTTAAATATGTACTTAATATTTTAGTCAAAGATTTAATTTTTAAATGATCTTATTAAACCCAAATTAAATATATAATGTCATACATATAAATTTATAAACATGCAATTCAATATGCATATAAAATATATCAATCATATATAAGACATACAATTGAACATGCAAAAATAATCAATATAACACGAAGTTTTATTTGATTCTACTTATCGAAATAATCTTTATAATCTAAAATAATATTTCTAACTCTTTAGGTAATTAAATTAAATTAAAATTTTAATTTCTAAATAAATTAAATTCTTATTCCAAATAAAAATTCAATTTTATTAAAAAGCAATCTTAAATTTTAGTTGAAAATCATTTTCGGTTATTTTGACTGCATTAACAATTTAATTGAAAAATAGCTTTTAATAAATTACTTTTCTTACTTATTAGAATTTAGAAAACTTTTTTTAACTTAACAAGATACTCTAATCCAATTATAAAACTAATTTAATCTAATTAGAAATAAAATTTCCTTTATTAAAAAATAATTTTATGATATTAAAGGGAACTAATTTATAAATTAAATTTAACAATTAAAGTCCTTTACTTTATTTATTCAGAGACTAATTTTTAATTACTTATAAAATAATTATTTAATAAATTACAAAAAATATTTTTAAAAATTTAAAGATGACTCATTTTATTAATTAATAAGTGAAAATATTTTAAAATTTATTCAAGAAAATGTAAATTTTTAATAAATCAGAAAACTTATTATCCAAATTAATAAAGAAATAATTTCTAAATAAAATAGAATAATAACCCTCCAAACAAATAATAAATTTAACTTATTTCAATTAAATTGAAATAAATAATTTTAATTATGAAATACCTTTCTTAATTACTTAAGAAAATAATTTTTAGTTTTAAAGAATCCATTGAATTACTAATTCTAATGTAATTGAATACAACTATTTTGAATTCTAGAATAATTCTCTAAAATATTAATTAAGAATCAATTTAATAATTAATCTTAATCTGATTAAGAAAATATTATTTAATTTTAAAATAAGGTGTTATTATAATTAATATAATCTCATTATACTAATTAGATCTTACTTCATCTAACTATAAATAACAACCTTTCTTGATTTGTGATAACCAATTTAATTTAACAATTCAATTCTTGAAAAACATTCCTAACAAAATTCAACCTTTGAAAAATAACTTTCTAAATTTATTAGGAATTTGACTAATTTAGTCTTAACCCGAGATAAAAATAAAGGCTTGAAAAATTAGAAGGGGGACTATCTAGAGGTGTTTGCGGTACCCTCTCCTCCGTCAATGCACTAGAGGTTGACTGGTATGTGTAGACGCACTTCCCTTGGGCCGCGTGTGACAGTTATTTTTTCAAATTATGAATTTCACGCTTACTTTTTTTTTAATTACATTAGTTATTTAGACGCACTTCCCTTGGGCCGCGTTTGACAGTTATTTTTTTCAAATTATGAATTTCACGCTTACTTTTTTTTAATTACATTAGTTATTTCGGCTTAATCAAACTAATCCTAAGCTTCTACGATTTTATCTAAAAGTCTAGAGGATGTAAATTTAGAACTCCAAGATTTCTCAGGTTCCTACGTAGTCTGTACATTTCTGCGCACAAGAAATCTTCACATACTTAATTATTCAGCTGATGATTGATTACTGGCTCCATATGCTCAGCATCAGGTTCTATCAGCTAGGTTCTCTACTGTTCACGCTTACTCTATTGTTACCGTATGGTTTCTCAAGTTGTTACTATTTACCTCCATCGTCGACCTTCTCCATCACCGGCCGCATCTTGTGCATCTCATCTGTTTATCGATGTGCCTTTTCATTTAAGCATCTTCACCTTACTAATGGCAAGCCACTGGTACTCAGCTTCACCAACGGCGGTAGTTGCCCTATGTGGAAGGACCATTACTGGTGCTGGTTACCTTCTTTCCTTGAGCAAAGTTTTCTATACTAAACACTAGAGTGAAAAAAGCCAATTAAGAACAATCACATGTGTTTCGAGAAACACAAAAGGTTACGGGGAAACATATGCAACTATTGTATTGCCCCTCAAATTTAATCAAATCAATAACAATAAGGGACAAATTCAAGCTATGTAATTAATGGAGGTTAATAATACCTCTATTAAAAAATCAACCATAATTGAATTATAGATGCAAATTATAATTGCTCAATGGTTCTCTTTAATTAAATAATTTGAAAAAAATAACAACATTAAAAAATATCTAAGTCGTAATTTTAAAAAAAAATTCTTCTAAAGTTATCAATCATTAGCTATTCAAGTGTTTAGTCTCTAATAATATTTACGTGATAAAAAAAAGAACTCAAAAAAGTGAAAAATGATAAGTTTTTGGTTTATTTTTTCTTTTTATTAAAACATTAGAGATTCTTTTTAATTAAAATTAACTTATTAATTATAATCGATGTCTAACTTAATTATAATTTATTCTTAATAAAATCAAATATCTCATATTTGATCTCTAAAGTTTGTCAAACTTTAAAATTAAGTCCAACTTAATTTAAATCAATTTGTCTATCTTTGAATGCTTTTTACATATAACTCATTAGGTTCTTAATATGTTGACAATTATTATAAATATAATTCTAATTTATAATTAGGACTAGATAAATTAGAGTTCCTTTTTATTTATTTTTAGTTTTTTAATCAAATAATTTATCCTATATTAAGATTAACATTTACTAATATGTCATGTCTACATAAATATTAAAAAAGTCAAAATGATTTGATTTAATATGTCTATACATAATTATAACATATAATTTAATAATTTTATCATCCAATATTTTAATTAGACATAGAGTATATAATTAGTGTCTACTATATTTAAATCAAATTGTGTTCCATTCTTGTCTATTAACAATTGATTTATAATTGGTATTTAAAAAAATCCTTTTCAAATCTCAATTCATTCTGACCAAAGTATTTTTAAATCACTACTAATCAAGAACAATAAAATATTCTCCTAATTAATTTAGGGTAACTAATTTTTTATTGACTTATTCAACTATTTCCATATAATTCATACTATATTTAAGTATTGTCGACTGAATTACTCTAATTAAAATACGTCATAATTAGTCTTAATCTCAAAACATAATAATTCTTGTATGAGATATCTTAGTAATCTTAAATGTGAGGATCAATTACACAACCAATATAATGAGAAAATTTATAGACACACAAGTAATTATCCGTTCAAGATCCTCATAATTAGAACAATTCAATAAACTTATTCTCTAACAAGTACACACTTGTTTGTTAAGTATCTCCCCACTTCAGGATAACTCATCAACTACATTTTTATAAAGAAGAAATACAACATATGCTATAGTGTTTCTATCCTATTAAGGTTAATTCTTAGTTAAACAATAATTAAAAACAATTTAGGGGCAATACGTAAATACAATATAAATTTCATTATAATTTATTTATAAAGTATATTTATCTCATGAACTTCATTATATATATCAGTTAATTAAACAAATACGTATATGGTTTGAATTAAGTCACAAAATCTTCAATCAATTGATTAGTTATAAGAGATAAACTAACAAGAACCAATCAATATTTCAATTGTTAATCCAATTCGCTTACAGAACCAGAAGGGACCTTAATGTGCTGTCTAAATATGCCATCTAAAATGCTGTCCAAGCATATTGAGCAACAAGAGAGAGTTGAGAGAACAAAACTGTGGGTGAGTCCAATTGCTCTCACAATGGGAATATACAACAATTAGGTCCTAATATGAGAGCACCTTCTTGTACATTGCAAGGGGTGCCACCACGGATTCCATCCATGTTAAATAAAAAAGCTGGTGCGTAAACCTGAATTTTGAGAATGTTAAGGATGAACAGAACCATACACAACATCAATGTTATCTCTCACTCTCTTTCTGCCCTTTGTTGAAATTTGAGCCCGCCGAGTCATGATTATTTGTGCAGTTTTTCTTGGTGGACCAAAACTTTTCGTTGTCACGCCTAATGATTCCGATGAATGAGGGGAACGTGCATTAGTTGGCCTTTCAGCCTTTCACTCGCATTGGAAGGTTTTTGGAACTACATGCCAGCTTTTGCCAACTTTCCAATCAATTTGCGATTGGCAGGGAGAGCACCATTGGGTTTAACATAAGGATTAGGAATGGAGGACGGACTTGAGAGTAGAGATATGGTGGTCTCGCAAACATTTGGTTGCAATAGCTCTAAGAAGCAGCGCAGCTTTGTGTTACACGAGTTGTCTTGGAGTAAAGTGTTAAAGATAAAATACACTCGGATCAGATATCGGTTGAATTTAATAGCTCGAAGTAATAGTAATACAAATAAAGATAGACAAAATAAATGAGACAGAACACAAAGATTTACGTAGTTCGGTCAATGTGACCTACGTCGAAGGGTGAGCACTTTTACTAATATGTGAAAAATGTAAACAAGTACAGAAAAACTAGAACAAAAGGTTTTCAATACAAAGAAGATAAAGGATTTCAGAAAGGAAATAATGATTATCTTCCTCTATAAGCCTGCAACCATATTTATAGCTGAAGTCCTGTGTAATCGTTGTCTAAATTCTTCTACCTACAGCTATAATTGTTGAAGAAATTACCAACTTTATTTGACATCCTTGCATGCCGCCAGCCAAGTTCATTGCATGCCACCAACTAAGTTTATATTGTTAAATTTCATGCCACCAATCAAAACCTTCTTCTTTGACAAGGCAACCAAGTGGAGGGGTCAAGCCATCACATGTAATAAATCTCCACTTTGACTTGGTCCCGAACAATTAGTGATCTGCTCCACCTTCTTCAACAATGCTCCAAAAGGGCTATATCACCAACTATAGATGTCAATCAAGTCTAAGCATTACTTGAACTTGTAAACTGGAATAAACCTTTTCTACCAATGCCATTGTTAGCAAGCAGCAAAAGATCTCTAAAGAGTTGTTTAGAGTCAGTAATTCCTCATCTTCTGGTACCTAAATCCATGCGCTGCAGAATCATTTTCTTATATCTTCTTCTCTTCTGTTAGACAACAAAACAAAGGTGAGTTGATTCCGAGCATTTGGGTAGGAAAGCATCTGCCTTTGGATCCTCTGAAGAATGCACTATGAACAGTGTAAGCTTACAGAAATCAGTAAAATTGATGCGGTGCCATGACGGAGAACGGCACTGCTCCCACCATCGTTATTTAAGAATCAGATGTTCTGTGCTTTTGAGTAGCCATAGGAAAACAAATTTTTTAGTGAAGAAACGAGAAAAACATGAATTTTGAGAGGCTTTCTCTCGCTCTCTCTTTCTCTAGGTTGATTTCGTTAAATCTTTTCTCTCTTGCCTCCCTGAGATCACGTTCTTGTCCTCCCTAGCTTGGCCTATGATTGACAGACAATTTACGTAGATTTACTTGGTAAGAAAAGTGACATGCACGCCTTACTTAAATGCTGTCTTCTGTTAGGTATTCAATTCCCAGCTGCTTTCATTTTTAAGACTACCAGTATCACTGCCGCTCATGAAAGAAATCCAATCCAAAAAAACAGGAAAATGCATTTTCATTGAATATATCATAATTCGTGTACATATCAATTTCATTTGAACAAAGAATAGAGATGATACTGATGAGGATGGAGATGGTCAGGACAAAATGACATCTCATTAGCATTCAGGTACCAATTGCTTTCATCAAAGCTTTAAGACTCGTGTTATTTGCAAAGCCAGATTCAAATCTTGTGACAGACCAAGCAATGTGTTATAGAAACTTTTGCCACGGAATATCAGCTAAACCACCTCCCTTGCACTTGCACCATATGTATGTGTGAGAGCACCCATTAAGATTCTTGAAGCACTAGAATCAACTCATTAGCACACTTAGCCAACAAACCACCTCTCCTGCAGGAAAATGAGCATAACTATATTACTAAATTATCAACTCAAATGGTTCAGGCTTTTAGAAGCCGGTACTGAAATCCAAGTTCTCCTCTGTTTGGACGTCAAGAAAGTGGAGAGGAAAAATTGAAAAAGTATCGGAAAGAAGTTAAGAAGACTCAAGAGAATCTCAATAAATGAAGATACCTTTTAAAAGTTAATTTATATTTATATACAAGACTAAGTAACACGTGTAAAATAAATCAAAGCTAACTAACAGCTGTATATGTGCCCTTTTTGGTTAAAGCTAATAATCTTTTATATTGAGCTTTGACTTTCTTCTTTCTGCGGACCTTATTTCTGGTAGTATTAACAATAGGCTTAATGGGCAGGAAAAAGAAGAAAGACAGGACGCTTGCCTGATAAAGGATGGCAGAATCTCCTGAATTTTTTGCAACTGCATAAAGCACTGTTTGCAGCATTCTAATCTGCATAACCAAATTGCACTCAGCTCTAAGTTCTCTGTGCAAAATAACTACAATTAATCGATGCATCTATCAAAGCCACCTTTTTTCTGCATGAAGATCAACCCCAACAGCTGGAGGTGCTGTAACAGCTGACCGTATTACTGGGCCAAACACTGCGACAAGCTTCAATAGCATCTCCAGCGAGACCTTTGCATTTCTACAAGGTTACAATAAAAGTTGCATAATTGTGAGAACTTCAGCTTCTGTCATTTGAAATGCAGGTTGATACATTGACTTTTTTTTTCCTCTAGATATAGCATAAGGTCAGATTGAGAATTAAACGACATGCTTATGAGTTGTTCTTTCAACAACCAAACCCTTCTTGTTCTGTCCTTGTGATTTTGTTAGAGAAAAGCATAAAGGTTTTCTAAGTGCTACCAAGTCGAGCAGCCAACCCCATGGACGGGGTTGGGAATGCCTACTACTGCACATTTAGAAGTAAACTACACATTTCCGTAAGGCCCGTAGAATATTAATTAGAACTGCTGGTTATAGAGTCATGTGGCTGAAATTAGGTTAGATTGGCAATAATTCCAAGTTAGCAATACTAAAGTTCAAATGCAACAACAATTACCTCTCCAACTTGCTTCCTAGTAAGTCTACAAGCACAGGAAGCAAGCAAGAAAATAAATACAAGCTGACTATCTCCATTTTCCCCATGAGAACACTGATAACATCTGCTTGCACCTGAGAATGGTTGGATTACCATCAGAAAAATCAGATACACAAGATACCCAGAACATGCTTTTGGTAGTTCTCAAGAAAACCTAAAACAGAAGATAAGATCTTATAAATACCCACAGAATGATCTGGCAATTTCCTCATGGCATTAATAGCACCTTCCATGCCATTTCGTTCCCAAAAATGTCTGACAACCTGCAGAATTACAAAAGAGCTACTTAGACTAACCAAATAGAAGACATGAGAAGAATCTATAACAAAACCTATAGAAAATAAACAGTGATAGTACTGAAACATGCACAAACTTGTCCCCAACTGGTCGCTGGTATAGAAGTCTCTGATAGTAACATCATTCATTGTACAGCAACTTTTTACGAAGTCAAGACTGAACTGCTCATTTTAAATTAAAAAAGACGACACTAAGGATAGAGATGATATGTCATGCCATAATCTAGAGGCACTGTGGTGCATAATTAGCAGTAATTTTACCTGTAATTTTGTCAACCGGGATTTCAGGGCACTCAGGAATATGTCATGAGTTTGCATCAGATCTTCATCTTCACTAATATTCCTACCACTGGCAGAGGTTGGCTCATGCCCACAAATCTGAGGATCTTCTTTCTGTCATCCAAAAAAGGAAGCTCACTTTTCTAGATATTAGCTATAAACTAACAACTCAGCAACAATAACAAATAACAGGAAAAGGTATTCTCAGACCAAGCTATATTCGCACCACTTAAGGAGAGTAAGTAGTAGGTTCAGAGACCATAAATAAACCAATAAAATAGTCACTAAGAAGATAAAAAACAACGTAAGCAAACCCAGTGGAGTTCAGCTAGAATGAGTGTCTTACACTATTACTCAAAAGGGTTACTCTTTAACTTCACATTTCACTGTTCTTATATTCTATTGAGTACAAACAGACTGTATTCAACAGATGTTCAAATGAATTATATACTTCTCCATCAAGACCATAAAAATTTTCACCGAGTAACTATCATACCAGTATGGGGTGCCGACTACCCATTTCACAGGTAACATGAGGAGTCACAATAGCTGGGGCAGTTGACGTTATATCTCTTTCCGGTAAGATGTGAGGGATCATGCTAGATGTGGAGGAATGTTTCCAGTTAGTTTCATGCACAAAACCAGATGTGGGAACAACAGGCATCACGTCTGTTTTTGGTATAATATGTGAAGTCTTATTGGATACTGAGCTAGCGTTACTATTAGATGCAGGTACGGTAGAAGGGGCCGTGTTACATGTTTTATCATTTTCTGGTATAACTTGAGGTGCCTTCTCAGATGTCATGCTGGCTTTTCCATCAGTTTGGAAACTGCTTTGAGGGTTCACATCAGTGGCGACTATAGGTGTCCTGCTTGTGTCAGCTACAGCTGGAGGAGACCATTGTGTCACTTGATGCTCATTGGTAAGTTTCTCCCGTCTTTCAAACTTCTCAACCAGAGTTCGAATCCTGCCTGCCACAACTGCAACTGCAAGAATGAAGATTTTTAAATTGACAATTTTTACAGGCATCTAAATATTCCAAAATCATGCCCAGCAACCCAACATACCTCCACTGACAATTTTTACAGAGCCAACCCCTTTACTGTCATCCACAGATTTATCACCTGAAAAACAAAAAAACTTTTCATTACTAGATACCGCTGAAGTAGACATATGGGAAATGAAACGTAATCACAAATGAAAAAATTTCAAACATGTATGCTAGGTGGTTGTAGCTTAAACAAAAGATGGAACAAAAATGAGATTTTGGTGGGACAAAGAACAAATTAAGGGAAGCATCAAACTGTAGATATTAGAAGAAATTCATGCCACCACATCTGGTAAATCACAATTAACAGACTACATAGAGTAAGCATTGTTTGTGTTATTGTATGAGAACGAAAACAAGAGATGGTACACATGAAAGAAATAGATGTGAATGTTAATACAGAGACATAAGTGATAAAAACAAAGATCGTATAACAAATTCAAGAACTTAGAACACTCAGCAAGTTTGATTTTCAAAAACCATACTTGCAAGACAGCTTTGGCTAGTGTTTTTGTTAATTTAATCAAAGATAATGGAACATAGAATCGATTTGGATATCTGAAACAAAATTACTGGAAGAACCGTCAATATCATGATCAAGGGCTAAAATCCAGGGAAAGCATGTGAGAAAGGAGATGATGTGAAAGAAAGGATTGATAGGATGATGTTGTCAGGTGCTGAACTTGAATAGTTAAACATTAAAATGCCATAAAAAAACTCACAGTTTTCTTGCTTAGGCATAACATCTGGTGAGAAGTTTTTTTCAATCTTTTCAGCTACATTCTTGATATTGGAACTCATTTCCTCACTGTATTTTTGAGCTCCACCTTTTGGTATAATAGGGTTTTGCAAGTGTTCATCAACAGTACAGTCCTTCATGTGTGCCATATTGCTAAACATTCCAGACTCTGACAGTTTCTCAACATCGTTTTTGCTATTTGATGGCCTCCGAACATGTGCTGGTCTGTGCAACACGCCTGGTTTTGTCCTTGAAAATGTGATAGTTTCCCTTCCAGAGTTTGGAAGGTCCTCCTCAAGAGGAGTTTCCCGAGGGACAACAGCTGGTGCAGTAAATGACTTGTTAAGTGCCTGCCTGCTTGCCTTAGCATTCAATCCCACCACAGGGCTCTGCCTCTGTGTTGGCAGAGAAGACCTTCCCTTCAGATCCAATGTGGGAACCACTTGTGAAGAACTCAAAGGTGCAACTCTCTGTGAGGTGACAGGGTTTCCGCCAATAGCTTTACATAGAAAACAGATTTGTTTGTTAGAGACATCTAGATAAAAGAACGGAGTGCAGACCTGCATCATACAAATCCCTACAGGCTATAATTTATTTTCCAATTTGAGTGTACTTATCTAAACAAACAGTATCAATAAAATATGGTGATGTTTCACACATTTCAGAATCCAGTAAATCTAAAAGTAAAAATCAAAATTGAAACAGTACTAGGTATTCAGAATCCATCTAATGATGAGAACTAATGTAAATTTAACACAAGCACTCTACTTTTCTATGTTTGACATTTTCAAAACTTAGTCAGATTACAAAAGGTTATGAAGCGATCAAGTTTCTGAATGAGGAAAAGTCAATGATAAGTCCAATCATAATGAGGTTTTAAGAATGACTTGGTGATATGAAGCAACAGGTTTCTTAATGGAGAAGTCGTAAAAAAACACACTGCCAACTTACAGTCCACACATATGTTCTTGATCTCATGTATCTTGCATTCAAGAGATCTAGAATGTAAAGCTTCTGTGGTTTGTGCAAAATTGTCTATTTTGTCCGGAGATTGAATTCTGGACGAGCTAAAGTTCTGCTCTCTGCAGTCAATTTCTTCAGATATGAAACCAGCTCCATATGGTTGAATATGCTGAAATGCAACTTCCAATTTCAAGTGCAGCAATTGAAGCAAACATAAAATTCTGATCATTAATTGTTTGGCTCAAAATTTAGAGACCAAAAGGAAAAGAAAAAAGGGACCTTTATATTGGCCACCCAAACCCCTACAGAGTTTCGATAGTATGAGCAACCCAAAAGTTTTCCTTCATGAATGCAAAGATCACAAAGTGTTGACCACCCCATATCAGCAGCATCATGGCAAATTACAGGCTCCCAAGAATAAACCTGCATTTTGAGCAAAATTTATCACACTTATATATTGTGTAAATACATCAGTAAATTTTGTCAGAGAAGAATCAAAACCTTCAGGCTATCGTCTAACCCACAAAACAGCGTCCTCCCGTCAGGATGAAAGGTAATTGAGCGTACACCAGCAACCTGAACAGATAAAAAATGTTGCTTTAGAAAAATGGGTCGCAAAAGTTTAACAGTGACAATTAGACAAGAAAAGGCAAGGTTAAATTAGAAATTAAGCACTTTGGTATAAAAATTTCAAGTTTCTGCTAGACAAAGCAAAAACTTAAATACCTCTGCTCTGGTAGATCCAATCAATTCAAAGGTTTCCAAATCCCAAAATTTCACAGTTTTGTCTGCGGAACCTGGAAGGTAATCACCTCATTAGAAGTTAGAAAACAATTGAATGGTAACAGAAACAAACCAAACAAGGAAGAGAGAGAGAGAGACAAAGAGACATAAAAAGACAATGGGAAGCAGAATGCTTGACAGTGCCAAAGGGGTGAGGATGAAAAATTGAAGTTAAAATCCTTAGAATACCAAGGAAAAGTATGAGGATCATTCTCATTTCTTGTTTTCATTCCTATTTGCCCATAGCCAGTCGTATGTAAATATGAAACTGAGAAGAAGAAGAAAAATCCTTGATTCCTTAGTTTTCCCTTCAATAAAGCCAACTAGTGAACTAAAAGTAAATGTTGCATAGCAAGAAAAAAATCCTTGATTCCTTAGTTTTCCCTTCAATAAAGCCAACTGAAAAACTAAAAGTAAATGTTGCATGGCTTTTAATTCCCATTGTTGAATATTATCATGGAATACCCAAGAATAAAAGAAAACTTGTATCAAAATTTTAATGACTCATAAGTGCAAAGACATGGATGTCCAACTCACCAGTGGCCAGGAGAAACTCCAAGGGGTGGAAATCTATGGATCTAATATGCCCTTCATGGAATTTAAAATCATGTAAAAGCTTTCCAGCTGTAAGATCCCACACCTATATGACAAATTTGGATAAAAATCATTGGAGTAAGAATAAGGAAAGCTTGGTAAAAAGGTCATTCCTACCTTTACAACATTATCGTATCCACCTGAGACCACCCAGCGTCCATCAGGAGTGAATTTAATGGTGCTAATTCCCTGTGTGTGCCCCTTGTATGTGTGAATGCATCCCTTCTTCCTAATATCCCAAATTCTCAAATTTGTGTCTGTTGAGCCTGATGCGAAAAATTCGCCAAATGGGTGGAATTCAACAGCAGTAGAATTCGCTCTGTGTCCAGTAAGAGTGCGAACCACTAAACTTCAAAGACAATAACAAGTATATCAAAAATCTTTCAAGAAACTGTTCTGGCAATTACATAGGGCATTGTACCATAATCAGCCAAGAATATTGAAGAGATTTAGAAAGGTGGAACACATATGAAGATTGTGTAATTTGGGCACTAACTAGGTGGCATGATTCAAAGCTATCAGATCTGGCAAGGGCTCCCCTATCTCGACAAAATTATGATGCCACAATTGGCACAGCAGAGGATAACATATTATCCAAAATTTGCTCTAATTTTCACTAAGATAAGAAATTTCAACTGATTTGTTAACATACTCTTAGCTTCTTCCAAGTCCCACATCTTAATAGCTCCTGTAGAAGCTCCGGCAAGTACCAATACTTCAGCTGCATCAAAGGCTACAGATTCAACTGGACTTGCATGACCACACAAGCTCTGCAAATTCAAAGACAAATAACAAATATTATTTCATAGAAATTATGCCTCATGGCAAATGGGTCCACTCAAACAAGTTGTCCAACGAAATCTCGAATTGGGATAAAAGTTATGAACCATGTATTTCATGCTTTTGAATCTGTAAAGAGAAAAGTCTTAAACTGAATAATTGGGGACAACCAGTAAGTGGAAATGGTACAAGGACAAGTCAGTTTGAAAAATGAGCCGTGATCATCATATTAACAGAGACATTGATAACCAAATCTGAAACAAGTAGTCCAACTAGAACAAACTCCAAAGATGAGCTACATAACTGAAAAGAAGATTACCATTAAGGAAGTTGGTTTGCCAATTGCCCAAAGATTAACTTTGTGATCATCACCACCTGTGATAAACAGTCTACAGGCCTTCTTACCAATACTAAGGCAGTTGACATTGGTAGAATGCGCCGCAAATTCCTCTATTTTTCATTCCAGTCAAAGGAACAGCATGCATCCAGAAAAAAACAAGGAGATGGTTCGTTTTTCTTAAAATAGAAGCTCAATAAAGAAGAAAAACGAGCCCCATGAAACCATTTTAGAGAAGAGGTAGAATTTTATCAGACAAACTAAATGCCAACATCACACACAATAGCAGAAAAGAGAAAAAGGATACGAAGCTTATAACCACGCTTGGCCATTCTTCAGAGAAACGAGAAAAAACCAAGATCGGCGACCTCTATCAACCGGGAGCGTTAAATCGAAACACATCCAAAAGTGGAAGGGCAAGAATTTTGGATTGAAGGGCAATAGTAAGAAGATTTTAATTCTTTCTTCTTCTTGATCAATTATCACAATGAGTTAAGTGGTGACACAAAATGACTTGACACATACAGAGAAAGTAAGAAACAATGGAATTCAGATTTGATTCGTCTTTTCTTTTTACCCCTTTAATCTTAATCAGCATTTACAGTTTAGCGTAATGTTTAGTTATACTCAAACGTCATTGTCTGTTTGTTGTCCTGAACTTGAACATATAATAATCATCTTTCTTTATTTAACAGAAAGCCCACTGACATTTGACCACCCTAAGTGAGTTGTTAGGATTGCTGAAAAGGAATTGTGTATTAGTACTAGACTACTAGTAGCATTAGTATTTTATCAGACAAATGCAGGAAGTCTGGTTAATGACAACCACTTAAAGATTCCTTGAAATTGTTGGTTAGTGTGCGATATGGCATGGCTTGGACATTTGCTTAGGCAATTAGTTAAACCCAATTTTCTGGTATAAGTAACCAAACCATTTAATAGAGCTACATGCCACCAACTTTAAGCCTAACCCTATGTCGTGCCAATGGAACATTACTACTAGGTAATAGGTGTTCTATTTATCAAGTAGGTCTTCTTGGTCAAACATTACATTAAACCGGTGCTTGTGCTTGTCAAGTCTTTGTACCAGTGTTTTAAAAATCGGACCGAATCGATCGGTCAGACCGAAGAATTAGTGACTTGGAGTATGAAACAGTCCGATTTAGCCCTTATTTTTTGTAAGTGATTGACCCATTTATTTTGCGGTCGGACCGGTAAAAACTGTTGAACTGGTGAAAGAAAGAACTGGTCGATTCATTTAAAATGCCTTGATTTTGATGATTTCAATTTGAATAAATATTATAATTAGTGATCTTTTTTTAATCTTTTTGATGAAATATGACTAATAAGCTTTGTTATCTTATTTTGTGTTATGTTAATGAACTTAAAAAAAACTTGTATATTTTGAAGTTTGAAGGTTTAAGTTAAATTTACAATCAGATAAATAATTAAATAGTATATTTAAAATTTATCTTATATATATATATAATAAAATTTATATATTTATTAGTCACCGGTTCGATCACGGTTAAATTTTGATTGAACCATTAATCTTTGAATCAGATGCTTCTCCGATTTAATCACCGTTCCGGGTTTTAAAACATCACTTTGTGCATAGAGATACAATATATTTCTGTGTGCTTAATTTGTCAAAACTATGAAGGAATGTTTTAGCATTACAGCATCATTTTGTCAGCGCTTGTTCTTGTGCAAAAACTAATAGGCGATTGGAGAGAACAGAGGTTGGTCTGATCTGTACCTTGAAATTGCAATCAATTTGGTCCGCCTGTCATTATAGCAAGGCCATTACCATATCCGTATCTCTTTCATTCTCTCCGCCGGCCTTCTAGTCCTTTGAACGCTGCATGTAATTTTAATTTCTTACGTTGTACGTGGATGTCCCAATCAAATTCAATGCTAGGTTCAACGGTCATTGGCAAGAGTTGTGCAAAATCTCATCTTTCTTTTTTGATGCCTTAACCAATTTGTTTATAAAAAAGGATGCCTTAACCAAATTATTTAAAGTAGTTTGGGTGGTTAAGAAGATTAAAGTTAAATCCTGGATTAGATTTAGTCTTCTTTTGTGAATCCTTTGATATGAGCTTGGTTAGTCTGTCTTTAATTTATTCAAAATGGTATTAAAAATTTGGGGGCGAGATTCAATCCCACATGTAGTGGGATAATTATGAAACAGAAATTATATAATTTCCTAATGAAATTATATAAAAAGAATAACTAATAAAATATTTAAAGTATGAATAATAATTCATATTTTATTCTAAACGCTTAATTATTTTTCTTGTCATCTCCCTCGAACTATTTATTAAATCAACTTATCTTAATCATCGTAGTCACACAAGTATCTGATTTCTAACATTATCTACAAAAGACGTTGAAAAAACTCCACCACTGTTATAAAGAATGTTAGCTTTATTGGAGATTAAGCCTATTTATAATAAGTTTTGAACACTCTAGTAATTTGATTGAAATAAAATTGCAATTTCAATTAAACTTTAACTAGAATTATAATTAAATACTATTTTTTTCAAATAAGATAAAATATCTCATATTGATTTTTATTTATTGAATATATCATATTTATTCATAAAGTTTCTCAAACTTTGCAATCAAGTCCAACTTGATTAAATATCTTTTCTATCTTTAATTCGTTCTTTGTATATGATCCATTAGGTTCCCAAATATATTGATAGACATAAATTATCCTTTTAAATCATATTTAGGATTAGATAAATTAAATTCTTTTAATTTATTTGTAATTCTCTAATTAAATAATTTATATCAAAAGATCAAGATTGGCCTCTAGCAATATATCATGATCATCTAAATATTTGTTTAAGTAGTTTTAACTAACCTTTTTGTGCATAATTTATATATATAAGATAATTATTTTATTATACAATGTTTTGATTAGACATAGAGTATAAAAATAATGTCTACCATATTTGAGTCCAATCATATTAGTTCTCTACCCTTAGTAATTGATTCAATTAATGACATTTATAAACTATTTTATAAAAAGTCATTCTATTTTGGCCAAGGATTTCATGGATTAATACTAACTGAGAACAACAAAATATTATCTCCAATTACTTTAGGATGATAAATCCTATATTAATCACTTAATCATCTCCATATAATTCATGTTATATCTAATGACTACTGACTGAGTTACCCTTGATTAAAATAGGCCATAAATAATATCAAAACATAATGATCCCTATATGAGATACTTTGGTGATTTCAAATTAAGTGATCACTTATATAGTCACCACAATGAAAATTTTCATAGATATATATGTAGTGTTCCAAAAATATTTCTCATATAGGTTCAATTTAGTAAATTTGTTATCTGACAATCATCAACACGTTTGTTTAAGTATCTTCATATTTTAGTCTATGAGATCAACTACTTCCTTCATAAGGAAGAAACATAACGTGTGTTAATCTTTTAATGCTTTATTAATATCCTATCTTAATATACCAATGATTAAAAACAATCTATGGATAATATATAAATGCAATATAAATCTCATAATTATGATCTCATCATAATTTTATTTGTAATGTATATTTATCTCATAGACTTTATCATATATATTTAAATATGCACAAGATAAAGAATGCCTGTAAAATCATTTTGTCATTAAACTACAAGTAACTATTTGGTTATAGGGCATAAACCAACAATCTTCTACTTATACTAAGTCAATCGTTTAAATATCTTATATCATATATCTATATGACGATCATGTTACTGCTAAGATTGTGATTTAGTAAGAGAATTCTACAAGACTTTCTAAAGTGAGCACTTGCTTAAATCTTTCAACTTTCATCTAATTTTCATTATAATTAAGAGAAATCACTTAACACGTACTTGGATATTTGATGAGATATTAACTCCTTGTACATACTTAATAGCTCTAATGTTCTGCAGTATATTAATGTTTAAATAATGTAAGGAACTATATCAAGTTTATTAAAGATCTTTTTGATCCAAATAATCAATTCTACTAAATAAAAAATGTGTTGTAGCTTGATTAACAAGTAATGCTACATAGGAACCTTTCTAATATCAAAATAATATTGTTCTAAGTAAAATATACCTTACTTAGGATTTGCTTCTAAATTTAATTTCCATGTAAACTTAAACTTAAATTTAAACTTCACAAGTATCAAATATCTCAAATGCTAAACATCTTTAATATTTATCTACATACTTATATTAGAATAGGTAAAAAAATTTCCAATATATCTTCATATATCTAATTCTGATAATTAATTTGTTACTTTTTACATCCAATATGAATTATTTTTAGACAATTATATTGGAAACAATTAAAAATATGAATTATTATTCTCTCAATAAGCAATATATCTCTACATACTCTTACTAAAAAGGACAACTATGCTCCTATTAACGTTCTTGTAGACATGATAAATTCACAATCATATCTTAAACAAACTCTTTGAATTTATCATGAAAGTGAATCTTTTAACATCTCGTTGCCTTTCAACTATATGTCAATTGTATCAACAAAGACATCAGCTTCTATTAGATGTATTGTTATGAGATTTGATGTTGGCCCCCGAATTCGTTTCTTAACCATGATTTGAAATTTTATTTTGAGGTTTAAATTGAATTATGATTTGTAGGGGACTATTGTTTAAATAAATGGAATAAAATGTATTAATTGGAGAAATTGAGTTTAAGTTAGAATATAGTGTGGTGTAGGTAAGAATTGAAGAAGAAAAATGTACAAGGGCATAATAGGAAAGTCACTTAAAATTGTTAAGTTATAAGGTATTAGGCTAAGGGCAAAAGGGACAATGCATGATTAATAAGAGTATAAAAAGGAAGAAGAAAAAGAAAAAGAAGAGGAAGTCATCGTGGAAGAGAAGAAGGAGAGAAGAGAAAATAGGGTTTGGAGAAAAGTTGGAGATTTTGACGAATCTGAAGTTAAAGCAGGTAAGTTTGGGTTGATTTCTTCTTATTTTGACTAGATCTACTCATCTATTGCTTGATTGGTGTGAGAAATGGGTGATGTTTGAAGTGAGGAAGTGTTTGTGTTTTAGGGTTTTTGATTTAAGTTAGATTATGATGTTTTGTTTGATGTTTGTGTGTTGGATGAGGTTAGAAAAGGCTTAAATATGATGTTTTAAAGATTAGATGTGTTGTTTAGGAAGATGGGGAGAGTTTGATTGTGTTTGGGAAGAAGATGGAGAACGTCGATGGTGAAATTCCTAGGGTTAGTGATCTTGTTAGGTTAATGCATGATTTGGGGTTTAGATTGAGTTTAGAAATGATGTAGGGATGATGAATTGAGGTTAGAGTAAGTTATGTTTGAGTTATGGCAAGTTTCTGCTGAAAATCTGCAGATTTCCTGGGTTCGGGTTCGCACGTCGCGACGTGATAATTAATTCATCGCCGCGATGCGCGTCGCGACGCACCAGTATGCTCGTCGCGGGCGGCATTATACGTCGCGACGTGCGCAGCATTTCTCGTCGCGACGAACATCAGTTTTCAGTATGAATTATAGTTGAGTTGTCTTTCCGATTCAAACACAAATTGATTTGGGAATTTGTGGTTATTGTTTAAGGAAACCAAGTGAGGCAAGAGGAGCAAGAAGAAGAACAAAATTGAACAAGTAGCAAGCAAGGACTTTCAGGTGGGTTCCAATTTTATGGCTAAGTAATAGGCCACTAATATCTCTTACAAATGATTTGGAAATTTATGATTTCAATTACTTCATGAGCATGCTTTTACAACTTTTGAATGCATTGAGAGAATGTTATGTGCTTGACATACATTTATCATGTTAATGAATCATGAAATGATTTCTGAAATGAAACAAGTTTTGAAAATTTGCCATTTTTGGGCAACAAGTTTACAAGAACATGAACTACGTGTTATGTGGGTCTGGTCTGGTCCATCATGTTGTCAAGTGCACTTTGACTTAAGGCTTCTCCCGCCTGCCCGCTAGT
>JANVCL010000002.1:23852842-23867906 GCA_026546855.1 Erythroxylum incrassatum | reverse complement strand
GTCCCACTTCATTGTTTGCTTTATTTGAATTTTGTATACACTGATCTCTGTATGATGAATGTGATTGATCTGAATTATTGAAGTGCTCATTATCTGTGAATAAGATGAATTAAGTGTTTTCAGAATGTGCATTGCATGCAAGATGATAAGTAATTGCTCAACTATATGTTGAATGCCGGACTACGGTCCGATGATAAGTGAATGTGATCGACAAGTGCATGCAATGTAAGTGATGCATTCCATGTCATGAATGCATGAAATATAAAGGAGTTGTGACTTGAGTCGCCTATTTGAAGCGCTTCCACGTAGAGCTTTGCTCCGTGAACTCTATTCTGACTGAGCCCTACGGGCCAGTACTCTGTTCTAACTGAGTCTACGGGCCAGTATTCTGTTCTGACTGAGCCTACGAGCCAGTACTCTGTATATGTGTGAGGCACTCAGTCACAACAATAAGAACGAATGTGAGTCCTATCTGAATGGCATATGCATAATATAAATGTTTAAGTACACTGAACGTGAAATGTGAAATAAAGTGAGATATGTGAATTATTGAAAATGGGAAATGAAATGTGATGTGTGAATTGTATGTGTTATGTGATTGGGTGAGCCATCGATGATGGCACTCACTGAGTTCGCAAAACTTACTCAAAATTTGCAACTATTTTTCAAGATAAGAAGAATACCCTGTTAGGCCAACGGGAGTATACCTGCAGCATTCAAGCGAATGATAGAGATCGGGATCAGTTCGCGTCTACATTTCATGTCTTTAATTTTTGTATTGAACTATATATTCTGCATATTGTGTTTTGTCTTTTAAAGAAAAAAAAGTATACCAATTTCTGACTGAATGAGTGCTTTAGCACACCACCCTGACAGGGCACGGACTTGGATATCACCATCGATGTCGGGTTCGGATCTTGCGGGAGTTGGGGTGCTACAATACTAGCCACCTATAGTCTGTCTCTCAATACGCGATTCTGGAGCTTATCTCTTTTGATAATGTAACACATCCACTGAAAAATATGCATTTTTTCTACCAACAACTGTCTTGTAAGTCTACATTTGGTAGGCCAACACTCTGCCCCATATAACATGGTTGGCTGAATCACCAATTTATAAAACTTCCCTTTGAGTTTTAAAGGAATCTTTTTATCACATAAAACACCTGATGTGCTTCACTATTTGACCCACCCAGATATAATACGATGTACTATATCAGCATCGATATTACCATCTCTCTGAATGATGGACCTGAGATATTTAAAACTCGATTTCTGTGGTATGACGTCAGTATCAATTGCTACTGCCGCCTCATGTACCATTTGGTTTCCTAAAAAGTTGCATTCTAAATACTCCGTCTTAGTCTTGCTAATTCTATAACCTTTCAGTTCTAACGTTTCTCTCCAATATTCGAACTTGAAATTGACCCCCTCCTTGGTCTCATCCACTAGGATAATATCGTCAGCAAATAACATACACCAAGATACTACTCCTTGAATGTGTTTGGTAAGCTCATCTAACACTAATGTGAACAAAAAAGGGCTTAAGGCAAAGCCTTGGTGTAGTCTGACACCAATAGAAAATGCTTACGTGTCACCTCCTATCATCTTTACGCTACAAAATGCTCCTTCATACATATCCCTAATTACATAGATATAAGTCATAAGAATGCCCTTTGCCTCTGAACACCTCCATAGGAGTTCTTTACGAACCCAGTCATACGCCTTCTCTAAATCAATAAAAACTATATGTAAATCTCATTTTTGTTCCTTGTAGCATTCCATTAGTTTACGGAGTATGTATTGCTTCTATCGGGGACCTACCAGGCATAAATCCAAATTGGTTGGCCAATATAGAAGCAGCTTTCTGGATTCTCTTTTCAATTACCTTCTCCCATAGCTTTATGGTGTGACTTAGTAATTTGATGCCTTTATAGTTGTGACACTATTGGATGTCCCATTTGGCCTTGTAAAAGGGGATCAACCTACTCAATCTCTATTCATCGGATATTTTAGCTAACTCAAGGATCACATTAAAGAGTTGAACTAACCATTCAATATTGACAACTCCTATTCGCTTCCATACCTCTATAGGGATCTCATCCGGCCCTATGACCCTTTCGCTCCCCATCTCCCTCAAATCCTTTGTAATTTCTCCACTTGTGACCCTTCCCCATGAGTACCCGTTAGGAAAATGCCCCGACATGGAGGGTTTGCCTAGCTCTATGTTGACCAATATGTCTTCTTTATACAGGTTATAAAAGTGTCTCTGCCATCCCTTCTTAATGGCTTAGGCCTCTGTGAATACTTGTCTTGCTTCATCACGTACATAACAAACTTAATTGAAATCCTTCATCACATGTGCCTTATCTCGTGCTAGCTTAAAAAAATTTTGTGCTCCCTTAAACGTATCCAAATCCCTGTACATAGTCTCGTATGCTTCTCTTTTAGCCACTGAAAAAGTTTTCTTTGCCTTCTGTTTTTCCAATCTATACCTTACTCTATTAGTTTCTTGATCCATCTCTGTTGTACTTGCTAAAAGATTTATAAAGCTCTCTTTTTTCATCTTTATTATCCCCTGGACCTCGTCAGAGCACCACCAAGATTCCATCCGCCCACCCCCTGCCCTTTAGATACCCCCTAGGAGTTTTGTGACAGTTTCTCTCACTACATGGGCTGCTCCCTCCCACATCCGATTAGCATCCCTACTCACAGATCATGTTGTATTATACCGAACCTGAGTCCTAAATTGTTCCACCGTGTCCCCTTTTAGTCTCCACCCTTTAATTTTATGACATTGCTTGATAAATTGTTGTGACGTCCGTCCCTTAATTCCTAAATATAAAACTAACAATTTATGTTGGGTTGATAGGCATGTGGCCGGAAGCACTTTGCAATCCTTGTACCATGATCTGGCTCTTTTCATGACAAGGAGATAATCAATTTGCATCTTGGTCGTGCTGTTCTGAAACGTCACCAAGTGCGCTTCATTTTTCTTAAATAAGGAATTTGCCATTACTAACTCATACGTTATGGCCATGTCTAATAAAGCATTCCAACTATCATTTCTAGTGTCGTATCTTAAGCCCCCATAAGTTCATGTATATCCATCTGAAATAGCCCCTATATGACCATTAAAATCACCTCCTAAGATGATCTGCTCAGTATTAGAGATTTGTAGAAGAACCCTATCCAATGCCGCCCAGAATAGACATTTTTCTTGTACGTCTGAACTAGTTTGAGGTGCATAAGCACATACTATAATGAGAACCACATTGCTAAAAACAATTTTTTCCACCATAATCCTATCATTGGCCCTTGTGATTCCCACCACTCAGTTTATAAGTTCCTTGACCACTAAAATACCTATCCCATTTTTGCTTCTGCGTACTTCCCAAGTACCATAGTTTGAAACCCCCTAACTCCTTTGCTTTAGCTCCTTACCACTTAATCTCCTGAATGCAGGCTATTTGTTTCCTATACTTCTCTAAAATATCTACTAATTCCAAGGACTTTCCCGTGAGGGTCCTAATATTCTGAGAGTCTATTCTTATTAAGTTATCTCCTATTTTATTCCTAGATGTTACGCGCACCAAACTGCTTGCACTGATTCCATCTGCTCGATTTAAAGGTATCTCTCCTACATCGTATCTTTCACTCTTCCCGTCTGTACTATCCTTAGAAGTCCTTAAAAAGTTGATAATAATACTAACAGCAACAATAATAATAAAAATAATAGTATTAGTAGTAGTAATGATGATGATGTTGATGATGATGATGATGATGATGATAATAATAATAATAATAATAATGACGATGATGATGGTGATAATGATAAAACTAATAATAATAAGAAAAATCAATAAATAATAAAATAATAATAAAATAAAACTAAGATAAATAATAAATAATTTGCCAACCGAATGGAGCCTCAGTAATACACAAAGAATACCAGCATGAAAACTAAAGGCATGACTAATTAGAGCATGAAAATTTGTTGAAACCGTACAGTACAATACGTGGTCCAAGTAGAAACACCTGTAGAAACACACAACATTCTCATCAAAATTGAAGAGCTCACTAAGAGATTTCTAAAGTGGCAGGAGAAATGGAATTTGTGCCCGGTAAAGGGAGAGTCTATGGAGAGAAAATTTCTAGATGATGTTGATTACACGTTAAAACAAAAAAAAGCCTTATCTTATAAAGGAAGACGCGTAAGATAAAAAAGCGGGGTAGTAACAGGAAGCAATAGGAAAAGACTGATGGTTTCTTTTTTTTTGACAACAGCAGCCTTGTTAGGGGTTCGAAAAAGTTAATTGAGATAACGAATCAGCGATTAACTAAAGTAGTACCAGAAATAGCGTCCTACATAACATTTCCGAGCTATCTTGTTCAATAAATCCAAACACCCAGTCCATGCTTGCAGAAGATAGTTGAGGGAAATATTCAGAAAAAAAAACTAGAAAAGAAGAAAATATCTAACCCTTGTTGCGACCTCACCTGAAATCTAAACCACGAGCTTTATAACACACAAAAGATATGGGAAAGATAATTTAACAACACTACAAACTATAAATAACAACAAATTATCGCGCAAAATTGAAATACCAAAAGTAAGTACAAGGTAGGAAGGAGTTGCCACCTTTACCTCCACACACTGTTAGGATCCACTGGTGAGTGTATTCCCATTTAAAGGATCACAGAGATCAGCTGGGGAATGGGTAAACACATAGCTGGGTCGATAATCGTGGGAAACCCACTCGTAGTGAATGATAATGGCGTCGGTGGCAGAAGCACAGTGGCGTCCACAAAATAAATTTTTACATTACCCAGAATAAACACATACCTGTATTGCCCAATTACTCACCTACATAGTCAACCAAAATAGTTAAAAGTCTAATGTAATGTAGCTTTATTTTCATTCCTCAATTTATCATAAATTTCCAAAGCTTCATTGCGACACCCCAACTAAAAATAACACGAATTCATCGCATTCCATACAATTAAATCCCCATCAACCATATTGTCAAACACCATCCACACAATCTCAACACACTCATTTCCTACATAACACTCATTTCCTACACC
Organism: Erythroxylum incrassatum; assembly: GCA_026546855.1. Lineage (NCBI taxonomy): Eukaryota > Viridiplantae > Streptophyta > Magnoliopsida > Malpighiales > Erythroxylaceae > Erythroxylum > Erythroxylum incrassatum. Next base: position 23,862,819 of record JANVCL010000002.1, on the reverse strand, counting down.
AGGCTGTGAGAATATAGTAGGCAGGGATGTTGTTGAAGATTTGGCACTACGAGTTGAGAAGCACCTACATCCATACAAAATTGGATGGATTCAGCCTAATGAGGAAATTGAAGTGACGGAGCGTTGTAAGATTCCTTTCTCTATCAGCAAATATTATGATGAAGCTTACTGTGATATTATCGATATAGATGCTTGTCACATGCTTCTCGGTAGACCTTGGCAGTTGGATGTTAGCGCCCAACATGATGGCAAAGATAACATCTACAAGGTGGAGAAAGGTGGGGTTAAATTTACCTTGCTGCCAACAAAAGAGAGTGGTTGTGCCAAAGCTTATAAAGTGGAGGGGCGAACCCTTTTTACAGTTTCCACTACTGTGAAGGAGTTTGATGCTGAGTTGAGGGAGATAAAAGAAGTGCATGCTGTAATTGCCAAACATGTGCTATTGGCTAGGGAGGAAGAGAAGAATGCAATACAAATTCCTAAAACTGTGAAGCCGTTGCTAACATGATTTGGTGATTTGATGCTAGAGGAATTACCACTTAGGTTGCCACCTTTACAGGATATTCAACATCAAATTGATCTGATTCTTGGAGCTGGTCTGCCTAATCTGTCTCACTACAAAATGAGCCCTAAAGAAAGCAAAATTCTGGAGGAGAAGGTAGAGGATTTGCTGCGGAAAGGGTACACCCAAGAAAGTCTAAATCCAGGTGCAACGCCTGCTTTATTAACTCTAAAGAAAGATGGCAATTGGAGAATATGTGTAGATAGCAGGGCAATTAATAAGATTACAGTCAGGTATAAGTTCCCTACCCCGAGGCTAGATGACATGTTAGACAGACTTCAAGGGGTTAAAGTATTTTCCAAGCTCGATTTGTAGAATGGCTTTCACCAGATTAGAATTAGACTGGGTGATGAGTGGAAGACATCGTTTAAAACAAAGGAAGGGTTGTATGAGTAGCTTGTTATGCCATTCGAATTCTCAAATGCGACAAGCACTTTCATGCGGCTTATAAACCAAGTACTCAAGAAATTTATTGGTAGATTTTTTGTTGTCTATTTTGATGACATTTTGATCTATAGTGGTTCAAAAAATGGGCACTTGCAGCATTTGCATGAAGTGTTAGGAGCTTTGAGAGAAAATAAGCTCTATGTGAATATGAAGAAGTACATCTTCATGACAAGCCAGCTTTTGTTCTTAGGTTTTGTGGTTGGCGCTGACAGGGTTAAAGTTGATGAGGAGAAGGTTCGAGCAATTAAAGAATGGCCTACACCCAAGACTGTTAAAGAAGTCAGAAATTTCTATGGTCTGGCCACATTTTATAGGTGTTTCATTCAAAATTTCGATACAATTGCAGCACCGATCACGGAGGGTTTTAAGAAAGGGAAAATTAATGGGCTGCAAAAGCAGATTCTAGTTTTGCTTAATTGAAGGAGAGACTATGTACTGCTCCAGTTTTAGCATTACTAGATTTCGACAAGTTATTTGAGGTGGAATGTGATGCTTGTGGAATTGGGGCTGTGTTGTCACAGGAGAAGAGGCCGATAGCCTTTCTTAGTGAGAAGCTCAGTGATGCAAAACGAAAGTGGTCCACTTACGATAAAGAATTCTATTCGATTTTGCGAGCTTTGAGGCATTGGGAGCACTATCTGGTCGGTAAAGAATTTGTTTTATATTCTGACCATAAAGCTTTGAAGTATTTAAACAGTGAAAAAAGGATTAGTAGTGATATGCATACTAGGTGGACCCAATTTTTACATAAATTCCCTTTTAAACTTATGCATAAATCGAGGGTGCATAATAAAGTTGCATATGTTTTAAGCAGGTGTGCAGATTTGTTGATGACTTTGAAAACTGAAGTTATGGGTTTTGATGAGTTGAAAGGATTATACGAAACTGATGATGATTTCGGAGCTGTTTGGGAAAGATGTTCAAAGAACCAACCTGAAGAGGATTTTCATGTTACATATGGCTTTCTTTTCAAGGGAGATCAGCTTTGTATTCCCAATTCTTCCTTGAGGGAGAAGGTAATTCGTGACTTGTTGTACACCTTGGCAGAGACAAAACCTTTGCTGCTATTCGAGAGAGGTTCTTTTGGCCAAGGATGCGTAGGGATGTTTACAGCATGGTCAAGCGTTGCTATGTGTGTCAGACTTCAAAGGGGCAGTCACAGAATACAGGTTTGTACATGTCTTTACCTGTTCCTGATAGTATTTGGGAGGATTTGTCCATGGATTTCGTGTTAGGCCTTCCTCAGACACAAAGAGGTTGGGCTTCTGTGTTTGTAGTTGTGGACAGGTTCTCGAAAATGACACATTTTATTCCCTGCAGGAAGACTTCTGATGCATCAAATATGCCCGATTGTTCTTTCAGGAGGTGGCTCATTTACATGAGACTCCTAAAACCATCTCTTCGGATCGAGACAGTAAGTTCCTTGGGCACTTTTGGAGGACCTTATGGAAGTTGTTCGATTAGACATTAAATTTTAGTAGCACAGCTCATCCACAAACAGATGGTCAAACAGAAGTGGTGAACAAGACTCTGGATAATTTGATTAGGAGCACTTGTGGTGATAAACCAAAGCATTGAGATTTTGCGTTAGCTCAGGCAGAGTTTGCATATAACAATGCAGTCCATAGTTTAACAGGGAGATCAACTTTTTCTATTGTTTATTCTAAGATTCCTAAGCATGTTATTGATCTAAATGATCTGCCTAATGTTGCTGTCAAGAGTGCCACTGTAAAGAAGATGGTGAATGATTGACAGGCTATTCATGCTGAGGTTGAGCAGAAGCTGGAGGAGTCTAATGCAAAGTACAAGAAGGCAGTTGATCGACATTGCAGGACGCAGGTTTTTGCTGTTAGCGACGAGGTCATGGTATTTCTGCAGAGAGAAAGGTTTCCAGTGGGCGTTTATAGCAAGCTACAGCCGAAGAAGTATGGTCCGTAATAGGTTCTGAAGAAGATCAATGACAATGCTTATGTGGTGGGACTTCCTGACAATATGGGGATCTCCAAGACATTTAATGTGGCGGACATCTACAGGGACTACCCATTCGATGAGTCGTTATATCCTAATGATATTGTTAACTCGAGGTTGAGTTTTTCTCAAGTGGCGAGACTGACGTGGAACGTGTTGTGGATGATTTCCAAGAGTAGGTTGTGCGCCAGAAGTGCAAACGAAAGAGTTTGGAGATTTGATGGACTTTAAAAAAAATAAAAAAAGTCAATAGTTTTTCTTAGTCAAACTCTATTGTTTAGTTATTTGCGTTTTAGGGTTTGGGACCTTTTTAAACTCTTTTCGGCACTATTTTGAGGAGGTCGGTTTTAAAAAAACTTCATATTTTAAGGATTCTCTCAATTGAAATTCATGTTTCGAATTGAAACTTTTGTGTTTACGCTTTACTCGCTGTGTCACTCCCACAAGGAAATCTTTAAAGATTCATAATCTGGACATTTAGATAGATTTGAAAGATGAGTTTGGTAACCAATTCTGGATAAGATTAGGCTACTTTAACATCTCAATGCGAGGCAACGACCCATGGCATTATATTGAAGGGATGAGAATCAAATAAATCAGATTGTCATTGATAATTTCATATTAGAAAGAAAGTTTAACACTTTATGATGTGTGCCTTCAAGGGATCAGGCAGGAATCATACAGCACTTGGAGTCTCCTTAATTGGCCAATTTGAGGAGGAATTGGTCCAGTCAGCTGATCCAATTTTGTATATCCCACTTAGTGTACGATGTCACGAAGATCAACTGACGTGGAAATTCTCTTCAAATGATGATTTCACTATCAAATCGGCCTATCATGTTGCTCTCTAAAATTTCTCCAACCATCCTACTGATAATAATTCTTCCACTGGTTTTAATAGCTGGACAAAAATTTGGAGTTTGGTTATCCCTCCAAAGATCAGACATTTTTAAAGGAGGGTTTATTCGAACTCTCTTCCTACTAAACATAGGCTGAGATATAGAGATATGGAAATATATATCATTTGTTCCTGTCATGGATTGGAAGAAGAAACTTTGGATCATATTTTTTGCAGTTGTCAATGGTCCCAGCCTTTATAAAAAGCTTGGTCTTGTGATATGACATCTCGGTCATAAATCCAGCCTCTTTTTCTTCCCTAGCGTGATGAATGGCTTAATAGAGACCTTGATGTTGTTTATATTTTTGTGACTCTTTTATGGAGAATCTAGACTTCCAGAAATGCATTTATCTTTAGAGGAGCAGATGTCCTATCCCATATATGTGCCAAGAAAATAATCGGTAACCTTTTATAGTTATTAGGATAAAAGCAGAGTAGGTTACAATTTGGGCTTTAGAACTAGTATTTGAAGGTAGATTTTGAGTGGTTATTTTGAAAGCAATTGTTTCGATGTCATGTTATTACACCCTTAAATTTGAGACTAATTTGTAAAATTACGAAATATTATTAACTGATTATAATATATATAAAAATTACAATTGTATAAGAAAAGGTTTTTCTGATTTCTTAATTTGGATTGAGATTCTTATTGTGAAAAATAAATTTAACGCACGAAATTAATAAGTAGAAGCATTAACTTCGGCAAACTTATAATTATTAATTGACTGAATCTTCAACCACGGTGACTAATACAAAGCCGGCGCCGTGATCCTACAGGGCATTGTATATGATTAATCGAGAAGAAAACAATAATTGAAAAGAGAATAGACTCTTTCACAGAACCATTCAACTAATTCTTAAAAGGAAAAGGATTGGTAGCATTCTTCCAACGAGCTGGCATCAACTTCATCCCTCAAAATGTGGTCAGTATGGGGCTTCTGACTAAATGTTGGTACTGTGAAACCCAAACCAAGCTTCCTTGAGAGAAGTTCCTCTCGGTTTTGTATCCTTCACTCGTGGAAAACGATACATAGAATCTTAATTTTTGCTTCGCGTAAGTGAATTCTAATTTCTCAGGATACACATAGACAGTCACTCCTGCTGGTGAGTAGACCTTAGCAGTATACATCGAATTAGCAGGGCCAACGTTTGTTACGGTTCTTGTGTATGTCTGACTTGTGCGCCCGAGCACAACTGAAAATGAAGGATAGTTCAGCTCTGAATCTGGAACACTTGACGATTCTATGCACTTAACTTTACGTTGAACCATGTAAGAGATGTCTCTGTCAGTGTAACCTAAACCACATAGGTAAGGGATGTAATCATCAGGTTGGATGTCATAGACAAGCCCTGGATCAATTGCTCTTGAAGGCTGAACATGGCCTGCTCCGGTGGCCAAGACATCAGCAGGAACCGACCTTTCGTCAAAAATGGGTCGTCCCAATCGGTTAACTGTGTATGCACTAGTCATTATAGCAGATTTAATAGCTGCCGGTGACCAGTCAGGATGGGCACCTTTTAGCAGAGCTGCAATGCCACTAAGATGTGGGCAAGACATTGATGTCCCAGAAACTATGTTGAATGTTGCTTTCGTATTGGTCTTGTTCTCCACAGAAACTGGCCAAGCAGCAAGAATGTTAACACCAGGACCTATAATGTCAGGTTTCAAGACGCCAGGACTTTGTACGTTTGGTCCTCTAGACGAAAATGAGGTCACAGATGGAACATCTCGGATACCAAGTATAGTTCCTTGGAAAGTTATTTGACCTGTTGGCGTTGTCGTTGAGTCTATGTATGTTTTAATCTTGATCCCATCTGCATAGCTTACGTGGGATGCAGGAAGTACATGAGGATCAGCCAAAGTGCTGTAGCCACTAAGCTCATCGTTCGTCAGAATCATCCCAACTCCACCAGCATTTTTCACTTCGACTCCTTTGTTAATTCTTGATATACCTGCCCCTCTCTGACACAGGACTATCTTGCCCTTCACATCTAGTCCTTTCAATGTTCCTGGTCCACAATATGCCGATGCCCGAGAACCAGTTTTACCCGCTGCATCGACGAGAGGATACAGAACTTCGAGGGAAACTTCTGGTTGGAAGACGGATTCACCCTGGAATGATTGACCATTTCCAAGTCTCACTGTTGTTCTGATTTTCCTATCGATTGTACTTGCTCCAACAGTGAGAATCCACGGAGCCTCGTTTGATAAAGATTTATACTCTGGACCAGAGTTACCAGCGGAGCAACTCACAAAGATTCCATTTTGAACAGCCGCAAATGCACCAACTGCAATAGAGTCTGCATAAAAAGGTGTTGAAGGACCGCCAAGGGAAAGAGATAGCACATCAACACCATCTTCAACAGCAGTGTCCATTGCAGCTAAGATAGCACTCTCTGGGCAACCAAAAGACGTACAAACTCTGTACATAGCTATGTGAGCCATTGGAGCCATCCCAACAGCTGTGCCTTTGGCTTGTCTGAACACATTGGCACCATACATCGAACTACCAGCTGCAGTGCTGGCGGTGTGAGTCCCGTGTCCGTCTTCGTCAAACGGAGACAGTTTCTGCGAAGTTTTCACATCGAATACAAAGCTCCTTGCACCAATTAACTTATTATTGCATGTGGATCCATTCAATTCACATTTTCCTTTCCATTTGGCTGGTGGTGGAGGCATTCCATGGTCGCTAAATGAAGGGTGGTCAGGGGTGATTCCAGTGTCTAAGACTCCAATGATTACTCCTTTGCCCAAATCCGAGTTCTTCCAGTTACCATTGTTTTGTAACAATCCTAAGAAGCCGGGACTACGAGTGGTGTGCAGAGGTAACAATCCTTCAGGCCTTACAGACACAACTCCATGCTTCTCCGCGATGACTTTTGCTTCCTCTGCAGTCAGTTTTGCAGCAAACCCGCTGACGACATTTCGATAGAGGTGCAACATGCGCTGCGACCTTAAAATGCCATTGCTAGCAGGCAAAAAAGATTCATAATAGCTATCCCAATCTCGAGATTGTGGGATAACTCCAGCCTGAGGCTCAATTTTATCGACGAAGACGATGTAAGTCTCTAGCCCACTTTCCTTATTGGCATCTGCAGCAGTTTTTGCTTCAGAGTGAACTAAGATTGAACTAAGGCTGATAAGAAAGACTATTACGATGGTAGGCAAAAACGTAATCTTCTTGTTCTCCATGCTTACAGAAGAAGTGGAAAACGTTAGGAGTTCTGGATCTAATACTGAATCCCAAGCAAACTATATAGTGTTGTGGAAGGTGAACTTGGACAAAAACAATGGCCGGCGTTTCTTTATTAAACGGCGATACTTTCAGGAACTTTTATGAGCAGGCCTCAAAGGATTAGTTGAATATATTTCGGAACTTGGTAGTAGTCGCCCGTCTATTTAAAGACAAAGCGACATCTTGTTTTTCTTTTTGGGCTTAGGAAAAATGTGGCAAATAAATCCTTCTTTATTGCAAGCTAGAAGCCTTCTTCCATAAACTACCAAAGCTTCATCAAGTTCTTCTCCACTATTGCAATGAAATCAAGGTAAAAGTCCCAATTTAAGACGTTATGTGCTCGAGAACCTTTAAATTGGTATACTTCTTAGCAGTATTGATTTCTCTCATCTTGAAAAAAAAAATAGACAAACTACTAGAAAATAAGCAGCAATATATATTGATAAAAAACGACGTTATAAATTTTGTATACTTCTTAGCAGTATTGATTTCTCTCATCTTGGAAAAATAAAATAAAATAGACAAACTACTAGAAAATAAGTGGCAATATACATTGATAAAACACGATGTCATAAATTTTGGGCTACAACTCTCTACCTCTTACTCTCTCTTGTTCTCTTTTTTCTTTTTGGTCTCTCTCTCTCTCTCTCCCTTTTCTATGCTTTTTTCACTTGTTTCTTCACTCCTAAAACACTACCCTTACAACCCTTTTTATACCCATCACAGTTGGTTCTATTCACCAACTTTAACATCCAAAAAAAAAAAACAACTAAAACACTACCATAATAAATGAAGTTACAGCTACCACACAACTAATAAAACAAATTGATTTTGTCTTCTTTTCGTTAGAAGAATAAAAAATATCATCAAGTTTGACTTCTAACATTCCCCCTCAAGCCCGACTTTGCATGCCAAGCTTTTGTTTGAGTTTGTGAAATACATCAATCTTGTAAAAATATCCGCAAGTTGATCTTCAACTCTGCAATGAATGAGCTCTACAATTTTTTTCACTTGCTCTCGAATTAAAATGATATTTTCTGTCCATATATTTGCTTTGGCTGTGTGACACTAGATTTTTCGCAAGTAATATAATAGATTTATTGTCAATGTATATTGTAATCAGACCTTCTTGTGAATGATATAACTCACTCAAAATATTCTTCAACCATATTGCTTGGCATGTACATGTTGTTGCAGCATTACTAGGATTCACACATTGAGAGAGCAACTATTTGCTGTTTTTTTTATGAAGATGAAAAAATTGTTGATTCAATATGAAATGCATATCCAGAGGTGCTTTTTCGATCTAAGCCTCCACCATAATCACTATCTGAATAACCAATCAACTTTAAATCTTGAGAATGTGTATAAAATAAACCATGATTTATTGTACCTTTTATATATCTTAAAATTCTTTTTACCGCAATGAAGTAATCTTGCTTTGGCTTCTCCATAAATCTACTGACAAATCCAACTACATACATAATTTCTGGGCATATGAAAATCAAATATCTCAGACTTCCTACTAGACTCTTGAATAGTATCAGGTTTACTAACTCTCTATTTAAATCCATTCTCAATCTTAAACTTGTTTCTGCTGGGGTAGCCATTGGCTTGCAATCCTTCATTCTAAACATGTTTAGAATTTATTCCGTATACTTCTTTTAAATCATAAATATTCCATCTCCCATTTTTTTAGTTCGATTCTAAGAAAATATGACATTTCACCAATATCTGTAATTTCAAATTCTTTAGTCATAGATTTCTTAAAATCACTAAACATATAACATCCCATTCCATACTAAGGGTTGGGACCTGAAATTTCAGTTCATGTGAGCTCAAAGAGAGGTTAAGGAAATGCATTTTCTTGCTCATGCATAATGTTAGCATATATGCACATAAATATTGAATTTTTGCACATATAAAAAGTGGTATATGTATTCATTGACAACTTCTGGGTATAATTGATGTTAAATTTGATATTATTAAAAATGAGAAGTAGAGGAACTAGAAAGGGTGATCTTGGTATAAGTTGTGATAAGGAAAGATTTGGAAACAAAATTGGTAGTGATCTGTAAAATGTTCACTGAGTGTGCTTCGGTCTGTTAGCCATAACTTTTTTCTAGTTATCTCAATGAAATGATTCTTTGCTCGGATTAAACTAGAAACATATGACTATATTTCTTATGAAGACATCGAATTTCAATTCTGTCTCTAAGAATCTCAAAATTTCATGAAGTTGAGAACTAGGTGCAGTACATTGGTGGATGAATGTAAAATTTGTGTTCTGAATTCGAGGGCAATTCTAGATTTGTCTTTAGCTAAATTACGAAACGGTGTCTTCTAAAAAGTTGTAGATCTTTCTTTTATTTTTCCAAGATATATAGTATAGAATTTTTGGACTTCTAAGCTGAAAGTTATAGTCCCTACAAGGGAAGATATATCTTCTGCTTTTTGCTTCTTTTTTGATAACGTCACATGGTCTGTGATGACGTCATATCTTATATGTTTTGCTTCTTTTGTGATGACATTACATAGTCTGTAATGACATCATATCTTCTATGTTTTGCTTCTTCTGCTTTTTTACTTCTTCTGTTTTTTGCTTCTTCTATGATGACATCACATGGTCTGTGATGATGTCATATCTTCTATGTTTTGCTTCTTCTGCTTTTTGCTTCTTCTATGATGACGTCACATGGTCTGTGATGATGTCATATCTTCTATGTTTTGCTTCTTCTGCTTTTTGCTTTATTTGTGATGATATCATATGGTCTGTGATTGTTGGGATACGTTTCCGAGACCCAACTTCTTAACCAACGAAACATATCATACGATCATACCTTAGCTAACATCGCTTCAATTTTTT
>JANVCL010000002.1:23833529-23850780 GCA_026546855.1 Erythroxylum incrassatum | reverse complement strand
GTACGTATGATGGAGATAGAAAATACTTTATAAACAAGATAGAAAATTTCTTGAAACCACACCCAACAATGGCTCCTTATCTAAAAGGTGTCACGAAATCAACAATGACGGATCAAATACACAAAGAATTATGTGAGTACAAGAGAGATCATTCAACATGCACTCAAAAAGATTTGTAGTTGTTGCTTAAAGAAAAGTTTCATTTGAAAGTTAGTTAAGGTACAATCTCAAACACACTCAAACAATCAGCCGAGTATCTTTCGACCAACCTAGAAAAAGGAAGGGATATCAAGTGACACAAACCAGCAAAATTTTCAGATATGGATAAGGTTGTTTATGAGTGGTTTCTCCAGTACCAAGATTATGTGAATATGACTGGAGAGCTAATTTTAGAGAAGACAAAAGATACAATGAAACTTCTATAACCTCAACAAGATTCTGAGCACAAATTTTCTCAAGGTTGGCTTGAGAAATTCAAGCTAAGAAACGATATTTCGTCATTTCGTCATTTCGGAGAGAGTGGCTTGGTTGATATACAAGACATGGAGAAGCAATTGGAGTCTATAAGGGAAAAAAATAGATAAGTTTCCTATGAAAGATGTTTTTAATATGGATGAAACTAGTTTGTTTTACAGGTTACAAGCTGATAGTTCTCTTGCTACAAAGCAACTTAAAGGAAGAAAACAAGAAAAAGAAAGGCTAACAGTTGTTATTTGTTGCAATGAGGATGGCTTTGAAAAAAATCCCTTTATGGATTATTGGAAAATAGGCAAAGTCATGTTGCTTCAAAAATGTCAACATGAATAACTTGAATTGTCACTACCGTGCTAACAAAAGAGCTTGGATGACAAGTGTGCTCTTTGATGAATATATCCTTTGGTTTGGTAAAAAAATGCATGGTAAAAGAATTTTGTTTGTGGTAGATAATTGTCTAGCACATCCAAGATGTGAAGGGTTACATAATGTTGAGTTGTTTTCTTGCCACCCAACATGACATCAAAAATTCAACCTTGTGATGCTGGAATAATAAGAGCTTTCAAGATGCACTATCGTAGGAGATTTTACCGTCAGATTTTAGAAGGCTATGAGTTAGGACAATCTAATCCAAGTAAGATTAATGTTTTGGATGCTATCAATCTTGCAATCTCAGCTTGAACAATTAATGTTCAGTAAGAGACAATAGCAAATTGTTTTCGACACTATAAAATTTCAGGGCATGAAGTCTTAAGGAATTTAGATGAACGCACTTGTGAAAACGAAATTCATGAACTTAAGCTCATGATTAATGATCTCAGTTATTGCAATAGCCTATTGGATTACTCGGGTAAAAATGATACATGTTCAGAGGTCCAAAGCTTAGAAGAAATTGTGGCTACTACCTTGAAAATAATGTTGATGATGAAGTTGAAGACAATATAGTACCTTTGGAACCAGTTACGCGTAAGGAAGCACTTATCGCGTCTAGAACTCTTCACAATTTTTTAGTGCAGTTCGAGAACACAATACTAGAAATTTTAGATGCAATAAGAAAAGTTAGAGATGAGCTCCAACTAGACTTAAATTTTAAGAAAAAACAAACAACACTAGAATCATATTTCATTAAATTATCTTAGTTATATTTGTGTAAGTTTATATAATTATTAATTTATGATATTAATGGGACCCTATATTTACATAAGGATATTTTGAAAATGTATTATCTTATCGAAATTTGTTAAATTTTCAACTAACCCAAGTCAGGATTAGAGAAAAATATTATCTTAGAGAGTTTATTAATTTACCGAGTATCAATTTAAAGAGATTCTACTTCAATGTATTGGATGTCTTATGCTTAATAAAACTAATTTCATTTATTTTTTCACACTTAAACAATTTTTTAATCATATTGATTATTTAACTTCAAATTGAATGTAAGGTTTTAAAACTTCCAATATGAACTTTTTATATTAAAATTAATCAAATATAAATATGATTTTTAGAGCTTATGGTTTCAACTTCAAAATTCAAGGTAACAAGAATCAAATAATTTGAAGTTGATTATGATATCACTGTTAGAAAATTGGGCTAGGATCTAATCTTGTGCATAACAAAATAATTACAAAATCTATTTCATATGATTTTTTGAAAATCGTGATCATTTAAAATTCTGTCACATTATTAACAAACAAAACATATAAAGTATGAATAATAATTCGTATTTTATTAGGAAGCTTAACATTTTTCCTTATTGTTTTTCTCGAACTGTTTTTAAAATCGATGTATCTCAATCACTGTAGCTATATAAGTATCCGACCTCTAATAATATTTACACAACATATTTAGAGAACTCTACAACTGTTGTAGAGAGGATTAAGTAAGGAGTGCTAGTTCTTTTAGAACCTAAGCTTATTTATATTGACAATGGATATAAATTATAACCCTAAATATTTAGGATCAGATAAATTAAACCCCTTTAATTTATCTTTCCCTAATTAAATAATTTATATGCATAGACTAAGATTGGTATCTAACAATGCATCATAAATACTCAAATATTTAGAAATATTAAAGTGGTTCTGACTAATCTTTTTGTACATGATTTTTTTCATATGGTTTTAATCATTTTCATCACAAAATATTCCGACTAGATATAGAATATGAAAGTAATATTTGCTCTATTTGAGTCCAATTATGTCAGTTCTCTATTATTAGTAATTGATTCAATTAATGTCGTTTATAAACTATTTTATAAAGTGTCATTCTACTTTGGCTAAGAATTTTTAAAATAAATGCTAATTGAGAATAACAAAATATTCACCCGTTATTTAAGGTAATGAATCTTATATTGATCACTCAACTACCTCCATATAACTTATTCTATATCCAATAAGTATTGACTGAGCTACCCTTGACTAAAATGTTATAAATAATATCAAAACATAACAATCCTTATATAAGATGTTTTAATGGTCTCATATCAAATTATTACTTATATAATTATCACAATGAAAGTTTGCATAAACAAGTAACGTTTTAAAAAGATTTATAATATTTGGTCAATCAAGTAAACTTATTTTCTAATAATTACTCACACGATTGTTTAAATATCTCTATATTTTAATATATAAAATCAACTACTTCTTTCGTAAAGAAGAAATAAAATATGTGTCAATCTTTTTACACTTTGTTAATATCTTTTTTTAATAGACTGTTAACTAAAAACAATTTAAGAATAATATATAAATATAATATGAATATCATAATTATGTTCTTATCATCGTTTCATTTACATCTAAATATTTAAATATGTATAAAAAAAATCAACTTTACTGTTGACTCCGAGACTTCCCCCTTTTGTTAAAACGTTACTGTCCTTTTCGATAGTACTAAACTTTCCTCTTAGATAGTACTAAAAAGTTCGAGCTTAATTTTACAAACGTTTTGAAAACTTTTAATTATCAATTATTCACCAACAATTAAATTTAAAAGTTAAATTTGAATTAAATACAATTAAAATATTTTAAAATTTTGATTATTAATAAGAAAACTCAGAGAAACGTCATTCATGACCCTAAACTTATATTTTATAATAAATTAATATTTAAATATTTAACTGACAAAAAATTTTCCCCAGCAATAATATTTAGCCAAAAATTACAAGATATTCTGAATCTCATGCATTAAAATACTAAATTTGAATCAAAACTGAGAAAATAGATACAAAACGTTCAAGGAATTACCTTCACCTGCACCTCCACACCCCATTTCCATTTTGTTTTCATAAACAAGACTCTTGTCCTTTTGGTGCTTTTGGACAAAGAATGAGATTCTCTTAATAATTATCACCAAAAAATAAAAAAATAAAAAAATCAAGTAAATGCATTAGCCAAGTCTTCATACCAACTATTTCTAATAATTACATGAAAAACAATAAAAAGTCTTGGTTCCATGCCCGCTTTGCTTTGCACTGCAAATCAAGAGATCTTTTACTCTGTTACATCTGCAGAAGGTCCTGGACTATTTCAGACATGGCTGGCCTAAACTCTGGATCCCACTGCACATCCAACAATGGATTCAGGTGACTAGCGCTTTAGTCAATCATTGCAAATTCAGAATGGGAAGAATGTTTGCCTAATTAAAGGCTTAAGTGCTGGTGGGAACTAGAAGTTGGTAAGAACATCTGGGACTTTTAAAACAAGACTTTACGTACTCACCTGGACACATCTAGCAATTGTATCGGCCAAACGAGATAAAGACTTGACAGGAAATCGTCCTCCTAGAGAAGGGTCAACCATTCCACATAACGCATCTATATCATGAAGCTGAGGAATCACCCATCTAACCAGATGCTGCTCTCCTCGAGGTCGGGACCTAGATACATTTTCCAATGAAAGCACAATAGATGATATGTTAGTTTCAGTTTCATTAAACCACAGAGGTGGCTCCGGAAGCGAGCTTAGACTTTCCTTTCAGGGGATCATTGACCTGTCATATGTCTTCCTTCCAGTCAGGAGTTCTAGCATCACAACCCCAAAGCTATAGACATCACTCTTGCAAGCACAGCTTCCTGATTCACACTCTGGAGCACTATAGCCATAAGAACTGAGTTGGTCTCCAGTTAACTGAAAACAGAATCAATAGAGCTAATCATCACAAAAGCAAACAGATAGATAGGGAGCGTAACTATTTTTCAAACCAGATAATAGGTAAATGCAAAGTTTTTTCCTTTCAGAAAGGCACTTGCTTAAATTCTAGTACGCTACATAGATCGAATTTAAAAGGAAGCAAGTGCTCAGCCAAAACTAAGACATTTAAACTGTAACATTACCTCGGATGCACAGCTACATGTTCTTGGAGGAAAACAACAGTCAGATACATGGGCTACAAGCTCTTCATCAAGGAGAATATTTGTAGCTTTAAAATTCTGATGTACAATAGGCGGTTTACAAACCTCATGCAGATGCCTATAAATAAAGGGAAGACAAAGTGACAGGTAAACTCTTTCACTTGCAAGCCTTGATTGAGAAAATATCAGATCTCTAATGATGCAACCAAGACAGCCGATAATCAACAGCAATGAGCAAGCATCCATACGAAGTTCTTAGGTTAAAAAGGTGGTGGCTTGACTTACTGTAGGGCTCTTGCTGCTCCTAGTGCCAACTTTATGCGTGTATTCCATGAAAGGTTCTTATGGACCTCATCATCTACATGCAGTGCATCATAAAGTGTCCCATTCTTGTAATATTCAGAGACAAGTAGACGCTGACCATGCTCGTTACAGTAACCAACCAGATTCACAATGTTGGCATGTTGAATTTTTGAGATATTAGAAACAAGTTCGAGGAATTTTTCATCAGTCAATTCCCAAGCTGTACTTCTTAGTTTCTTTACTGCAAGTAACTAAAAAAAATGATGAAACAGAGAAATCAATCTACATAAACCTAGCATCAAGAGAAAAGTGATCATGTGCAAGGTGAAATATCATTTAAAAGGCCCGCTTGCATGAATTGAGAGAAACCTGAACGTTTACAATTTTGACACAATACTAGCCAGAAATATAGTTACATGGAACATGAGGACAGATTGTGAGATATAGTACATGCTATGATACAGGTCTTGCTTCAAAGAAACGTATTCAAATGGAATTCCGTAAACAGTTAAAACTAATATACACTTAATATTCAAGATAGGAGAAAGAACCAAGATTGAGAGCAAATTCATCTTTAGGCTCTATCATATTACACACATGATAACTAATAATTTTAACCATGTCAAATAGAAAAATTTACCTTTCCACCAGGAATCACAGCCTCATAAACGCTCCCAAAGTTACCTTCCCCAATAAAATTCTCTTCTGAAAAACTATTAGTACATTGCTGAAGTGTTGCAACAGTAAATGACTTCAGACCTGTAGTATTCATGTGAAGTTGTTTGGGCATACTTGAATTCACGGTGACCTTGTCAATTGGAAGCCTTGGGATATGTGCATGTGGTTGCTGCACTTGCATATGATGCAGATCTACCCCAGTCATGTCTATCTTGTGATCTGTATTATCTCTTGAATAAGCACCCATTCCCTTCACATCTATCCCACATTCAACTGGATTTTTTCCCTGTCCTCCCTTATCTAATTCACCACTTGACGGTGTTGGAACTGCTCAAAAGGGTTATTTCTCAAGTAGAATTATATTTTAAAAAAAGAAAATAAAAGTCATATACAAAGTTTTTCAGTTACAAAAATGAAATACTGAGTCACCTTTCTTGCTTTGGTCGTAGCATTGTAGAGAAGAATTATCATTAAAACTATTTGCTTGGCCCTTATATACCCCTGAATCATGCCTCTTAGCATATTCAATGACCTTTTTCTTTTTAAAGAGTATCATTGACAGAACACAAATCCCTAATGCAATAATTGCAACTCCGCCAGCAAGAATACTCCACATTAACCTTCTATTTGATCTTTCTGAATTTGTAGGGTGGAAGATAGGGGGTACACTTGCAGGCGATTGGTCAGGCATTGGAGGAGACGCAATTGGAGGAGATGCAATCGGAGGAGAAGCAAGTGGAGGAGGAGAATAAATGATGGTTGTGTTGAATGGATTTCCATCTTTTCTGCAAATCAGACGTTGTTGTTACCATAGGGAAATACAAAAATTAAGTACTAAACATAAAAACCTAGAACCTCAGAATCCAAATGGTTCATAACATTGGAAAATTTTCGTAAAATGACAGTAATGAAGGCCAACTGTATTTAAAACTATGTTATGGGCTTATTAAATCCTCTTTATTTCAAGAGAATACTTTAATCGCCAAGAAATTCAAGGGCATCTATCACTAAGTTAATGGATTCATATCAACCAAAAAAGCCTTATACAAAATCAGTATTATTGCTTACTTAAAATTTGGAATTGTCAGCAGCTTTGCAGGGATGGGCCCAGAAAACAGATTGTTCTGCACATTCCTATGAAGTGAAAATGGATAATCATGAAACAACCAAAGCCTATTATATGAAAAAGGTGTTAACAAAGAAGTAATGTTGAAGAAAAAGAAAAGGTTATAAGGCAATACAGATCCTGAAGGGGTAGATCCTGTAAAACATGAAGGGTCCCCGTAAGCTGATTGTTCTGCAATTGCCTGCAACCCCAAATTACATGTAAGTTAGAGAAGCATACCAACCACAATAAAATGATTGGAAGAATGTAGTAGAGATGCTCACAATGAGTTCAGAGACGACAAATTTCCCATTGACAGAGGCAGCTCACCATTCAGAGAGTTACCAGACAGATCCCTTTTCATAAGATGGGGTCATTAGAAAATGCAGACTATAATAGATTCAGTGGATAGAGTGTAGTTAACTTGAGGTGCATACAAGGTTGTTAAAGTCGTCAATTGTTGAAAGGCATCTGGTATGACTCCACTCAGAAGATTATTGCTCACTGACCTGGGCAAGTTAAACCAATATTTCAGCCAGAAATGAAAAAAGAAGAAAATAAAAAAACTTAAATCTGACAAAAATATAACCATTTCTAATTTAAACTTACAAGTAAGATAACTGACTTAAGGATGATAAGCTATCTGGGATCCTTCCATTCAACTTATTAGAACCAAGAGATCTGAAAATGGGGAAAGTAAAAGCATTTAAGGTTCCATAAAAAGGAAAAAAAGAAAAAGAAGTACATTTATAAAGATAAATCATGTATCCAACCACAGGTGAAGCACACATACAGATTTTGCAAAGTGGGCGGCAAATTTTCCGGAATACTCCCACCAATGTGATTGTTGCTGAGATCTCTGCCTTGAAAAATGGAAAAAATTATAGCATAGCCCATGCATAAAACCATACAGAAACTTCCCTTGCCTCAAAAACTCGGATCTTTCCCAAGCCCGAGATAAAACTCGTTAATACCAAAACTATGACAACCTTGATGGCTAATTAAAAACACTTGTAGTACCAAACATATTAATATGAAACATGCAATATAGTAAAATGCCTGTTCTACCTACAAATAAATCATACCGATGCACTGCTACGAAGCTCATAGTTATTGAAATAATTACAATTACATACATTTGTAGAATAGAATTGAAGAGCGGTAAGCTCTCTGCCACAGTTCCCCCCAAATTCAAGCCATTTAAGTTTCTGCATAGTCGAGACCTTTCATAAGAAAGTATTTGAACGAAACCAAACATATAAAAGTACAGAATGAAGCCAAAACATACAAATTCGTTATGTTGGAGAGGACACAGCCAACGCCTTGCCAATTATCGCCGCACGGGTCTCCCCCAACGGGCACCCACCCCATTAAAATCGGGAGATTCAGATAATACCACAAGCTATTTAGTGCCTCAACTGGGAATATTTTGGAACACTTTAGTGTCATCAATATGGGCATTGAAATTACCTCAAAACGAAAACCAATCTGAAATATCCTCCGAAAGATATTTTAAATCACAGTAATCAAAACACAGCATAGTACTACCCAAAGACAATACCAACAGGGAAGGACAAAAATATATCTTAAACCTTATATCAGAAACCAAAAAAAGAAGGCTTTACCATCACTAGGGTCAGTAAAAGCAAGCGAAAACGAAGCCGTGAAAGCCAGCACCACAGCCGCCACCGCGGTAACCAACCTTACACACTTCATTTTCCAATTTTTAACTTCCAAAGATCGAAACTTTCGTTCGTTTTCGTCTGCTTATTGTGAATATTTTCTCGTACAACAAGCAAACGCCGAATGCTTTGGTGTAATATGCAGAAGGCCAGAAAAAAAAGGCAAATACAGAGTGATTCGCCAAGACTACACGGAAATATATGGGAAGTGCATCAGTGGCATAAGTGTACAGCTATCAAAAGTTTTTGAATTGAGAATATGGATCAGGTAAGGAAACTAATTATATACGACGACAAACCAAGTGTGGCTTTCAAGTGTGCTGGATAAATTTAAAAGCTCGCAAAGCTAACGGGTACTACAATTATTTATTAACGAAAAAAGAAATTGGTGGGCAGTGTGGAAAGTGACTGCTCTGTTTTGGCAGGGCTTCAAGATCACGTCTTTTTAAGCTTTAATGAAGAATCTTCTTGTAGTTAAAAAAAAATTGTTTTAGTTCTCGCTAACCTTAGATTCACCAATAGAATAGAGTTCTTAAGATATAAATAACTATATGCTCCAATAAATTTATTTTTTCAAATTTTTATATCACTCAAAAACATATTAACATGTTATTGGCAGTCTAAACTTGAAGATATGAAGCTGAAACATGTTCCCATTTGGATTAAGTTTTATAGTCTTCCAACCAGAATATTTTAATACGATTGGTCACAGGTAGCTCAATTGGGAGAGCTCTGTGTCATACAACCATAATGAAGTGGGTGACATTCACCAGGATTTTCATTGATCTTGACATAAACTCAGAGGTTTATGAAACATTAAAAATTGTGAGATTAAATGGCAATTATGAGCTTATGGAAGATGAGATAAAGGGAAATTATTAGTGGAAACCTTTAGTTCAAAGGAATTATAAGGAATGGAAGGAAACTAGTAAAAGATTCTAGCTGGTTTATTGAAATAATTACTCAACAACTCTTCCCCTTCAAGCCTTTATACAAAATCAAAGGAATCCGCCCCTTAAGTGATGAGTGAAGAAGCACCACTGAATCTCAAACGATAGGATTCTTTACCAAATCACTTATTTACTTTAGCCTTACTTAGGCTACAGTAGCTTTTCCAAAAGGGTCTGATATAGTTAGTACTGGCTCAATTTGATGGAAATGGGTCCCTCTTCACATGGAGGGATGCCATATTTGATCAAATATTGCGACACCAATTTCGACGTCGCATTAGTTGAAAGAAATGTAAGAAGACTGCCTTCACGTGGTGGAGTGTCTATATAAGACACTCCCCACTTTATACCAATTGCACAACAAAATACAGAAGGAAAACCAGAGCAAATCAAATGCTCTAAAGTTAGGAAATATATTCATAAAGTGAGCGACAAAATAGTGAAGTTAGTATTTTTAGATTGAGAAATATCTTGTGAGCTACTATTTTAGTTTTATCTCTGTATAGCTACAGGAAGAATTATTCTGAGTTTTGTTCGTGAACGTAACACAAAATTAAGGATGAACTATGTTAAGAATTCTGTGTCCATTTTACTCATTTTATTTTTCCTTTTTCACAAAATACACTCGCTACACCCAACAAGTGGTATCAGAGCTTATTTTCATTGGAGGTGTTTTATTTAAAGAAGCAGGTCACGGGGAAGACAAAATTACAATGAATTTTTTGACAAGATCTGTTTGAAAAGTTGACGTAAAACAGTAAAGGTAAGGAATAGGACTCTAAAGTTGTTTTAATAAATTTACAAGGTGACGGCACTGTAGCAATAGTAATAGGTTCCACGACACTATTTGTGGTACTATTCACAAGTTACTATTTACTGGATCCCGCAGTACTATTCCAATGGGGTCCGATGGAACTATTCCGATGAGTACTATTCACAAGCTACTATTTACCGAGTCCCGTGGTGAAAATTCTGAAGATATTTTTCTACCAAAATTTGTCATTCTGATTCCATTTTTGAGTTCGGTTTTATCAAATTTGGCTTAATTTGGCAAATGGAAATAAAGACGAGCAAAATGATAAATCTAAATAGTATTAACTACCGTAAGTGACGAACTAAGATGAAGGATCTCTTGATGATTACAAAGATGCATTTGCCGGTATTTTCGACAACTAAACTGGAGAAGATGTCCAACGAAGAATGGGAGTTTGAGCATGAACGAGCATGTGGTTATATTCGACAGTTTGTCAATGATAATGTGTACAATCACATTTATAATGAGACTCATGCAAGAATGCTGTGGAATAAGCTGGAGTAGTTGTATGCTTCAAAAATCGGAAACAACAAATTGTTTTATTTGACAAAATTGATGCAGGTAAAATACCAGGAGGGTACTTCTGTAGCTGATGATCATTTAAACAATATGGAAGAGATGGTTGATCAGTTATTAAAGATAGGCATAAAGTTTGACGACGAAGTGATTACTCTACTGGTGCTAACTTCATTACTAGAGTCTTGGGAGACTTTGAAAATGTCTTTGACAAATACTGCACCAAATGACATATTAAATATGGAGTCTGTTAAAAGCAGTATACTAAATGAAGAGATGAGACGTAAATCACAACATGCAACCTCTTCATCACATTCAAATGTTCTGCTTACAAAAAATAGAGGAATGAGTCAATTCATAGGTCTAAAGTCCAGAGACAAGAGCAGAGAAAAGTTAAACAAATATGCAAATCTGAAATGTCATTACTGCAAAAAGAAAGGCCATATCACGAAATTTTGCCGAAAGTTGAAGAAGGAAAACGGCAAAGATGTGAAGAAAGACGAAAGCAGTGATGATGAACAAAGTAACATTGTTGATGTATTCAACCTTATTATTGATACAGAGATAGTCAGCCCGGTGTCGCAAGAAACAAGTTGGATAGTTGACAACGAAGCTACTATTCATGTTACATCTCACAGAAAATTTTTCTCATCTTACACACCTGAGAATTATGGCATTTTTAACATGGAAAATGGAAATCTATCAAATGTTGTTAGCAAAGGATATGTTTCTTTAAAGACAGCAAATGGTTCAAGACTGTTGCTAAAAGATGTCAGGTACATTCCTGATATACGTCTGAACTTGATTTCTGTAAACAGGTTAGATGATAAAGGTTTTCGAAATACTTTTGGAAACAAAAACTGGAAGCTTACTAAGGGCTCTTTAGTAGTGGCCAGAGGTCAGAAGCACTCAAGATTGTATATGATGCAGGCAAAGCTCTCCAATGATATTGTCAATACAGTGGAGAATGATAACACAGTTGATTTGTGGCATAAGAGACTAGGCCACATTAGTAAGAAAGGGATGGCTCAACCTGTAAAAAGGAATATACTGTCTAGTCTAAACCAGATACATCAAAAGAAATGTACAGATTGTTTAGCAGGGAAACAAAACAGGATTTCTTTCTAGAGTTCTCCTCCGTCCAAAATGAAGAATGTTCTAGATCTAATTCACTCAGATTTGTGCGGACCATTGCTAAAGTCACTTGGTAACGCATAGTATTTTATGACTTTTATTGATGATCATTTCAGGAAAACGCGAGCCTATACTCTGAAGACCAAAGATCAAGTGCTAGATGTGTTCAAACAATTTCACACCTCAGTTGAGAGAAAAACTGGGAAGAAGTTGAAGTGCATTCGGACAGGCGGAGAGTACATCGGATTATTTGATGCTTACTGTAAAGAGCATGGTATTCGACATCAAATGACACCACCAAAAACACCGTAATTGAATGGCGTAGCTAAGAGGATGAACAGGACTTTGATGGAAAAAGTCAGATGTTTACTTTCACATTCTAAGTTGCCTAAGGCATTTTGGGGTGAAGCTTTACTTGCAGTTGTGTATGCATTAAATCGTTCACCATGTATTCTTCTCTAGTATGAAGTTCCAGAAAAGATGTGGTGAGGAAAGGATGTTTCCTATGATCATTCGCGGGTCCTTGATTGCAAGGCCTTTGTCCATATTCTTAAAGATGAAAGGAAAAAGCTTGATGTCAAGACATAACAATGTGTATTCATTGGCTATGATCAAGATCAATTTGGCTATAGGTTTTATGATCCGGTGCAGAAAAGACTTATCAGGAGTCGTGATGCTATATATGTTGAAGATCAAACTATTGAAGATGTCAACAAGGCGGAAAAGGAAGTTCCAAGCTTTGATAATGACTCAACAAGCTTCAGATTAAATCCTCCAATAGTGTTGCCTACACAAGTTGGAGATGAAGTACAGAATGATCATCTAGAAGTTGATAATGCAGATGCCCTCAATGAAGTTAAACCAGAAGATGATGATGGTGTTCGCATTCAACCACCAGTACCTGAAGATTCTCCAGTCCCAGTATGTAGATCTAGTATAAATAGACAACCATTTACTAGATATACAATTGATCAGTATGTAATGCTGACTGACGGGGGAGAACTAAAAAGCTTTGATGAAGCCATGAATGATGAACACAAAAAGAAATGGAAAGAAGCCATGCAAGATGAGATGAAATCCTTGCATGAGAATAAACCATTCGAGCTGGTGAAGTTGCCAGAAGGCAAAAGAGCATTGAAGAATAAATGGGTGTTCAGGATCAAGCATGAAGAACACAACGACCATCCTCAATTCAAAGCAAGATTAGTAATCAAAGGATTCAGCCAAAAGAATGGTATTTTCACCAGTGGTGAAAATGATATCCATACGCACAGTGATAGGGCTAGCTGTAAGTTTTAATCTGAAAGTTGAACAAATGGATTTCAAAACTGCCTTCCTACATGGGGAATTAGAAGAAGAGATATACATGGAGAAGCTAGATGGTTTCGTAAAAAAGGAGGAAAGAAGACTATGTTTGTAGACTAAAAAAGAGTCAATATGGTCTAAAACAGGCACCAAGACAGTAGTATAAGAAGTTCAAGTCTGTTATAGGGGAGCAAGGCTACAAGAAGAATACTTCAAATCACTGTGTATTTATGAAGATTTCTCTGATGATAATTTCATAATTTTATTGCTCTATGTGGATGATATGTTGATTGTTGGTAAGAATGTTTTTAGAATCAACAATCTGAAGAAATAGCTGGATAAGTCTTTTACCATGAAAACTTAGGATCAACAAAGCAGATTCTTGTCATGCAGATTATCAGAGATAGAAGCACTAAGAAACTATGGTTGTCACAAGAAAGGTGTATTGATAAAGTACTTTAGAGATTCAAACTGGACAAAGCTGAAGAAAAGGAAGAAATGTCCAGAATTTCATATGCTCAGCAGTTGGAAGTTTGATGTATGTCATGGTTTGTACACGGCCAGATATTTCTCACGCAGTTAGAGTTATGAGTCGTTTCCTTTCAAATCCTGGAAAGAAACATTGGGCTGCAGTCAAGTGGATTCTCAGGTATCTTCAAGGGTCATCCAAAATATGCTTATGTTTTGGAAGAGCAGAACCTGTGTTAGCTAGTTACACAAATGCAGATATGGCTGGAGATGTTGACTCGAGAAGGTTTACATCAGGTTACTTGATTACTTTTACAGGGGGAGCTCTGGCATGGCAATTAAAGTTACAGAAGTGTATTGCACTTTCTATAATTGAAGCGGAGTTTATTGCAGCAACGAAAGCCTGTAAGGAGTTGCTATAGATGAAGAAGTTCTTTAATAAACTTGGTATCAAGTAAAAGCAGTATCAGCTATTTTGTGATAGTCAGAGCGCTATTCACCTTGGTAAGAATGCTTTTTTCACTCACGATCAAAACACATTGATGTGAGATATCACTGGATTAGAGATGTGATGGAGACAAAACAATTACAGTTAGAAAAGTTCCATACTGATGAAAATGGATCAGATATGTTAACTAAGATTCTACCAAAAGGGAGGTTCGAGTACTGTTGATCAGTAGCAGGCTTAATACAACCCTCTATATAATCGGGAGGGGGAGATTTGTTGAAAATGGGTCCCTTTTGACATGTAAGGATGCCATATTTGATCAAATATTACGGTACCGATTTCGATGCTGCATTTGTTGAAAGAAATGTAAGAAGACAGTTGTAAGGCAGTTGTCTTCACGCGGTGGAGTGCCTATATAAGGCACTCCCCACTTCATACCAACTGCACAACAAAATAAAGAAGGAAAACCAGAGCAAATCAAATGCTTTGAAGTTAGGAAATATATTCCTAAAGGGTTGGTGAGCGACAAAATAGTGAGGTTAGTATTTTTAGGTTAGGAAACACCTTATGAGCCACTATTTTGGTTTTATCTTTGTATACCTACTATTTGTAATAGTGGAAGAATTATTCTGAGTTTTGTCCATGGACGTAGCCCAAAATTAAGGGTGAACCAAGTTAAAAATTATGTGTCCATTTTGCTCATTTTATTTTTCCTTTCCAAAAATACACCCGCTGCGCCCAACACAATTGAGGTTCAAGAAGCTAGAGAGTGAGGGGATATTTCTGTGCAAACTTTATACATTAAGTATATTGGATAAAATCATATAGTAAATCTTTCAAAGAACTCAGGAATGATCAAGAGCTTGCCTCAAAATTGTTTAAAACTTATGGAGGAATCCCTTCAGCAAAACAAGGTAAAGAATATGATACTAATACCATCACTAAAAGGAAACGAGGTAGGAAACTAAGGGCCTATTTAATTGGATGTTAATTAATGGAATGGAACAGACCGAAACAGTTTATAATGGAATGAAATGTAATGTAGTGAAAAGTTATTTAGGAGGGATGGAAGGATTCATAATATAATGTTGTGAAATGTTGTTTAGAAGATGGATGGAATGAAATGTAATATATAATAAATGACTATTGTACCTCTAATATTAAAATGGTTGTTACAGGAGGTTTAATTGTGATTTTAAAACAGAAATCATGTCCAATTAAAAAGTCACCGATCAAGTCATAACCGTGATAAATAATTTTTTATATATTTTCTATTATAAAATAATAAAAATTTTAAAATTGTTGTTACAGGAGGTTTAACGTTGTGATTTTAAAACAGAAATCATGTCCAATTAAAAAGTCACGGATCAAGTCATAACCGTGATAAATAATTTTTTTAATATATTTTCTATTATAAAATAATAAAAATATTATCATTAATTATGTAATAAATTTTATTTTATTCTATTATATGTGATTTATATTTAAAAATAATTTATTGATATTTTTATTTATATAGAAATATATACAAACAATTAAAGAATAAATTTTTATATATTTTCTTTCATTAATAAAAAATAAATTAATTTTATTATGAATTATATACAATTTATTATTAATTATATAAAAATACTATTATTAAAGTAAGGAGAAATAATATAAAATATTATTAATTATATACAATTTTTGTGGATCGTAATAAATGAGTCTGGGGAAAGGGGGTAGGGTTTGAAGAAATAATTAGTATTAAGAAAAATTATTGAGGGTATATTAGGTAATATGTATTTATTAGTTTACATTATATCCTAAATCTTCCGAATCGGAGGTTTCTTATTTTCATTATTTAGAATGGAATGGAATGGAACGTAACATGAAACCTTCCGCTTCTATCTCATTCCATCCCATTCCATTATGAAACTCTTAACCAAACAATGGAAATGTGTTACATTTCATCCTATTCCATTATTAACCCCTCAACCAAACAGGGCCTAAAGAAAATGGTCACCAACCTTCACCTCTGCTCTACGTTTATCATGGAATGTTTATGCTAAAAAAAGGATAATTTGATATTACCTAAATTCCAAGAATTTTTGTATCTTTGGACTTCTATAGACAAAAATCAGGGGAGATAAAATTCAGAACTATAAATGGATATTTGGTAAGTTTGGAGATTGCATCAAAGCACCAATATCATTATAATGGTAGAATTATTGTTAGTTATGACCTAAAAAGATTGAAGGTTCTCTAACAAATTTTATTAAATCACTTTATCTTTATGGAAATTTTATTGGATTTTAAATGTAACACCCCTATATGGAACCTGCAACCGTCCACACATAAGGCAATCAATTTCCTATATATAAATTCACGATATGCATTTCGGTTCAATGTTATACATATACACATTACAAAACTCCCCAATGCTTAACATTATCATTAACAATAGTAAAACATTTTTACATTTACATGGTATAATCCAAAAGAAAACATACGATTTTCTTGAATCATTACATGTAGAATCTATTTAACTAAAAACACCTTCCAAAAGTAGTTTTTCTTCTATCTATTGTCCTTGGTCCCTGCAGACGTTTCCTGTACCTCACTCCTATGACTTGGACCTACACAGATTAACACTTGTGCTAAGGTTGAAAGCTTAGTGGGGGAAATACTTAGTTTGAATGACCACTCACAGCAGTCATCTACCAAGCACGTACGTTCATAAACATCGCACAAATGTAAATAATGATAGCCTACTTAATCAAATAAATAATGCAAACATGCTTCAATATTTTTTTCATATACCATAGATTCACCTTAAAAATTCAAAAATTAATATTCAACACTCAATGATACAAATTATCAATACAAATGCAACTGCTCATTCATATACCGATTATTTATGTTGTTATACTGTATTTCTTATTTATATCGCTTTACTTTACTTTCTGTGTTAAGCCTGTACATTTTATGTGGTTGTGGATAACGGGTGTTGTGTATATCTGAAGATATCAAATTATGGATAC
>JANVCL010000002.1:23775826-23801255 GCA_026546855.1 Erythroxylum incrassatum | reverse complement strand
ATTAAAATATTATTATTCATTAATTAAAATATTGTAATTAATTAAAATATAACTATTCATTAATTAAAATATTATTATTAATTAATTAATTGCAATATAATTAATTAAAATATACTTCATTCATTAATTAAAATATTGTAATTAATTAAAATATAATTCATTCATTAATTAAAATATAATTTATTTTGTAATTAATTAATTAAAATATAATTTATTTATTAATTAAAATACAATTTATTTTGTGATTAATTAATTACAATTTTTTTTATAAATCAACCACTATCAATGGCGATGGTAATAAATCCTTCATTTTAACCAACTATCATAATTATAATGATTATATCCATTCCCATTTCTCATTATATTCATTCTCATTATCTTATGTGAATCAAACGCCCCTTAAAACAAAACCAGGTGAAAGCTAGTAAACGTGTAAGAAAATGGAAATGGCGCCGACTAGTAGGTCCAACTTCGAGCAGACTTGGGTCTTCCAGATATACAGAGAAAGTTTTCAGATTACAACAGATGCCTCAGAACAAACTAGCCCAAACCCGAAGATTCTTACAAGGGTATGGATAAGATTCTCATATCGTTTCTTGCTGTACCACTAGACTTTCCTACATTAATGATTCTTAAACTTGGAAAATGGCCCAAGTTATGTTCATCAAAGAGGCCATTTTCAACTCAAATTTCAATGATGAAGACTGAAACGATTTCCAAATAAGTGGATGGATGTCTTAAGTCACAAGTTATATGGGAGTATATGTCTCTGTTGTATCCTGAAATCAGATTGATCAGTTCCTGATGCTGCTTGCAGTATTCTTCAGATGAATTCAGATTAAATAATTGGGAATGTAAATATATAGAAATGTAGGACTCAGGGGAATGCTTTTTGTTCCTGCAAAATCAGATTCTTATACTGAATTATATCTTCAACTATAACAAGGCCTCTTAACTTATTTTGGTGCATCAAGGCCTTTAAGGACTGTATGAATATGTATTGACATAAGAGAATTGTGTGGTGGGATCATTGTCGAAAGCTGGAGTGAATGGCATTCAATGAACCAAATGATTCCGACTTTCTCTGGGATTTCCCTATAGTACTGGTTTCCTCTGTCAGGCTGTTTGTCTCCTTCAATACTTCAGCAAATTTCATCAATTCAGATTTCTCAGTGGAATACGAGTCATGGTCCATATGATCTTGTGATGAATCGCAAGATGATAGCCTACTATGCGAATAAAAAGAACCTGTGTCACTATTTGGAGTCTGCAATCTTTGAAGATCAATAGAATTTCTAGATGAATTTCCAGGTAAATGTAGAGATAAAGTTTGGAATCTATTAGAAGGCAGATCACTTAAAGTATCACTTCCAGTGGAAACCCTTGAACCATCAATAGGAGAATCAGAATCTTCCAACCTTCCAGGTTTCTCTGCTTTTGAGCCATGGTCTTTCCCCAGAACAAGTCTCCTAAGTTTGCTGAAGAATTTATTTCTATGCGAACTATGAACTTTTGATGAAGCAGAGAATCCACCATATTCTCCCGAATCTATGATGTAGGAAATTTGAGAAGATGACCAACGGTCCGATTCATAATCCGTTACGCTGATCCCCTTCTCTGTTAAGCCTTCAGTACTTGCATATTCAAGAATTAGCTGTTTAGCCTTCTTCTCAGATTCAGGACTTAATGATCTGCTCAGGTCTCTTGCAACTGTTTTGCCTTGTGGGGGCTGAAAGTTGCGCAACTCGTAACGTAGACAAGCATTTACCCACCGGAGATAGATCAATTCTTCAGCATCGCTGCATCGGTCTGCCTGGAGTTGCTCAATTTCATTAGCTAAATCTTCATTTTCCTGTCTCAAATGCTCACTGAGTTCTCTTAATGCTTCTGTCTGGAACAAAATGTATGAGAAAATAAATACAGGACCAAAATACAGGTAGCTGAGAAGTACTTGGAGATAGAAAAATCACCTCAGGATCTTCAAGAACAGAATTTGCAAGGATTTGAGTGGCCTCCAACTTAGAAGCCAATTCAGTATTTTCTAGTTGCAATTTCAGGTTAGACTTCCTCAACTCTTCAGCCTCAGCCTCCAAGCTTTCCAGTGTTTGTAAATGTAAATGTATATTGGAATTGGAAGCAGCAACAAGTTCTTCTTGCAACTCAGCAACTCTCTTCTGAAGAGTTGAGATCTGTTCTTTGTTCTGCTCAGCTTCAGAGCTTAGTTTCTTCTTCAGGAGTTTGATTTTTAATGTGGCAGCATCAAGCTCAGCACAAATATTTTTATGATCGTCTATTTGCTCCTGAAGCCTCTGGTTATCTGCTTGTAAAGAATCGATCTTGAGAATTAAGAACTTTGCTTCCATATTGCTTATCTTCAACCTGTTCTTAAGCTCCATGATAGCTGCTTTTTGCTCCTTCCGGCCATAACACTCGAGCAATTGGACCTCAAGATTCATCACCCTTTCTCTAAGGATTCTAATCATGTTCTTAACATGTCTGGTCTCGTGATCATAATCAGCAGCTCGAAATACTTTTGGAGTTCCCAAATATGACCTGCGAGTCACTACATTTTTCCCTGGAGGTATCCCATTATGCGTTGTAATAAAATCAAGAGCCTTCATAAAACCATTAAATTCAGGCAAGAGATACCCATCCTTATCTCTATCATGTTCACTGCTTGGAGAAGGAGAAACTTTAGAATCATCATTAGTGACCCTGATAGTGCATTTATTCTCCTGCAATATATACTCAGGAATGTCACATTTTGGTTCTATGCATATTTCAGAACAGCACCTCTATCATTTCATAGTTTGTAAATCATTAGCGACCATGCCACACAATATATCATGTTCATTTCAATAGCTTGAATAATACCACTTCAAAGATACAGCAAATGACTGATATCAGTCCCCATTATCTCAAATTGGCAAACTTCAAACAATTATCTTCTAAGAGTTACTGTTAATCCACAAGTGGAGTTTCTATTAGACCCCTATCGTGCAAGTGTTGATGAGCCTTGGCCGATGCAAGCACAACGGGTGACAGTTATGATTATAGACAGGAAAATTTGGATTCCCTAAGAACAAAACTTACAAATTTGTCTGCTGATGGAGATTTTATGCTGGTCGAATTGACCTTTTTTCTGCTGACTTGAGGATCGTCTCCAGACTCCTCACTGCCTTGACCTGTAAATGCACAAAAAGGATTGAAATTTCAGTAATGCATTAAAACTCGGGTAAAAATCAAAGCATTAAAAAGTTAAAAAAAGAGTGAACATACTTGAAGAACGAGAAGGCTTGGATGAATTGTTGGTCCTCTTGCGAGAATAAAGAAATCCAAAAACAGAGATAGCCACAGCCACACCAAATTTGATTAAGATAGGCTTAACATATTTCCTATCTCTTCCCATTACAGCGACCAAGATCCTTCAGTGACAATTAAAATGGAGTATTTACATGTATATGGTAAAGAGAAAGATCATTGGTGTTCTTCATCATCCACGATCGTCTACATGATCAGAAAGAGCAATACTAACAAGGTTAAATTGATACGTAATTGAAGCAGAAGAAGAATCCCACTCTTCAAGTATGAAGAGAAGAAAAAACAAATACAAACTAAGTCAACGTGATCCAATCACAAATTAAGCCAAAAAGAATCTAAAAGATATTACAGGAGAATCAACAAAACTGGAAAAAAAAAACCCTGTTCAGTTATGGTTGATCGTGATAAACAGAAGCCAAAGACTCACTTTCTATTAACAAGATACATGTACGAAAAGCGTTGAAGTCTGAACTGGGAATCAATCAACAGAAGCAACAGTAATATTTTGATCGCTGTGAAGATCAATAACATGCGTGCTCTATCTTCTGTAACATGTCAAAACACGAACTTGGTAATACAATAAAACAAAGCTTCAATCCTTTAAGGAAACCAAAACTCCTAGTACTCTTGTCCTTTGTCCCGACGATGTTCAAAAGTTGAAGGGCAAAGAAGAAATGGGTTTGTTTGCTTGGATTAAGGAATTCTGATTTCAAGAAGAAAACTTGAGAAGAACCTGCAAAGACGACAACATTGGAGGTAGATTTTATATTGTTTAACTGAAAATTTTAAGATTTTGAGTGTCCTAATTGTTCTAACTTGATGTAACGAAAACAGAAACTTCGTTTTATAATCAGAAACTATGTTGGACTTGTCCTTGTCACAACAACGTTGGATTTTGTTTAAAGTTTTCTGTTTGCATGTCATATACATGCATTTTAGGTATTATAAATCTTGGAAACTATAAGTTTTGATTTTTAGTTTGTTAGTTTTTAGTTGCTAATAACCAAAATAAAGAAACACTATGTGAATTAAGGGAAATATGAGTAGGGCATAAATGATTATAAAATTTCAGTTGTTTTGACAATAAATATAAGATCTTATTATAGAGATAAGATCCTCCGTTCTAATAATCCTATTTTGATCTTATTTTTTTTTCACAATGTGATGCCATTTTATGCATTTTTAGACATAAAATAATGTAATATTGTGACAAAAATAGGAATTTATTGGAACCGAATATCTAATCCTTTAGAAGAAAAAAGTTTTAAAAAGACTTTTCAGTTGCAAAAATAGAGGAAAAGTTATACAGAAATTGTTATTGCACGTCAAAATTTCTGAGACACAGAAAGCTAATATTCATATTCAACTGAGGATGAGCATAATTAATGAAGGTAGGTTGGTTTATTAATTGCAAAACGAAGGTAGTCCGTGCAAAGTTTGAAATGTGTAGTGGACAATATGAATCCAAATCATCAGGAGATCTTTCAACCTGATTCTTCTGCTTCGCGAGCCATATGAAAACGGAGACAATCAGAATACTAACTACGTTCAGAGACTGTCGGTAAACATTAAAACATACTTTTAAATTATTAATTTATTTAATGTTTTATTAAAATAAGTAATTTTATGTTCTCCATTCACGGAATTTGATTTAATTGTAGGATAAATATAAAGTTTTCAAGCATAATATAATTTTCTTATATTAATATCATAATTTTGCTAAAAAATTATATAAATCGTATTGCCACCTACGAAATGCTCCAGTTACATACTTCTTTTTAACATTTCCTATTTTATTTGAGTTGAAAATCATTATCTCTTTTACTTCCTGTTACACGCAACACTTCCACCAATACTCATTTTGAAGTACATTGATGAAACATACAAACATAAACATATTAAACTCAATATTCGTTGCTCATAAATAAATATGAAAAAAATATACATACCTGACTAGTTATACATGTATTAATGCCAAACTCTAGATTTTGTCAATATTTCTTCCATAGGCAAAAGGTTCAAATTTAACTAATGTTTCATAAAATTACAAGTTAATTTCTAAGTTTTGAGGCATTTAAATGAATTCTAACATTTGCAAACTGTTCAAATTTAACCGCAAAAGTTTAAATAGAGTTAAAGTCTTGTCAAGACGATTTATGAAGAAAATGAATTTGTTAAAACGAATTAATTAAGAACATCTACTAATGGTCAGTTCATATCTTATTTTGATCATATTCGAGTTAAATTTATAATGGATTACAAGTTTACAATTGAGAATAATTTCATACATTACTAATTTGTAATTTATTTTAATGCAGCAAAAAAAGTTGATGTAAATACTTTAAATGAAATCATAGTTTAAATAGCGTTGAAGAATTTGAAACTTATGACAATGATGAGATACAACCTCCTTCAGAAATACAATTATGATTTTTATTGTTATTTTAATATTTATATTAGACTCATATTTATTTATTATTAATTAATTATATAATAATAGACATTGATGTATTTTTATTTCAATAAAATATTTTATTTGTACTTATTCTTATAAGTTTCACTTCTTATTTATTATATACCAGTTTTATAGCGGTTCACTACCGGTTGACCCCCTAAACCTTAAACCTTTCTTTCCACCGATTCAATGTCCGGTCTCATTTTTAAAACATTAGGATTAAGTTATTTAAATGAATAACATCTTAATACAGATAAGTGTGTGTGTATATATATATATATGTATGTAAATAACTTTTCTGACTTTAATAATATTTAATATTATAAATTTAAGTCAAAATATATTATATTATTTATAATAAAAAATGTTTCAATATAATTTATCTTTAGGTCATGTTTGATAAGGCGATTAATAATTGAATGAAATGTAATGTAATATTATTCCATCGTTTGAAAAGAGAGTTTATAATATAATATAATGAAATAGGATGGAAGGGAAAGGTTTAATATTATGTCCTATTCAATCATAAACAATCAAAATAGTTACTTCCAATTTTGGAGGTTTAAAATGAAATATAAAAAGATAAATATATACTACCTAATATTTCCTCAATAATTTTTATAATATCAATTATATCCTTAACCCTATGTTTTATATCTATTAATATATGATTTGTTCTATCAATGATAGAATAGTAATTCATTATTATTATATATACATTACATTTCATTTCATTAATCTTTCAGACAATATTTAACTATATTACATTGAACCCTCCTATCATTCTCAAATAAATTTTTTTTAATATTACATTTATTTACATTTCATTATATTATAAATTATTTTATTCCATTAAAAATTTCAAGTCCAATCAAATATTGCCTTAGCAAAAAAAAAAAAACTAAAAGTGTGCTTAAAAAAAAGAAAAACAAAAAATGTATCACGTACAGGCCTGTGATATAGCCCATGTGAAGTCGATAGAATTTAAGGAAAATTAGACCTTAAGAAGTTCGGGAAGTGCAATGGATCCAGTAAGAACAAGCCTAAGAAACCATGACTGGAGGCTCAGGCTAATTGGCTAAACCCACGTGTTGACTCTTCTTCTTTCTTGATTAATCCAATAACTAACCAGAGAGCTACTGCAGGGGAACGGACGGGATTATTCAGTTAGACTCCGCCCGCCAAAAATAACCTCCGCTAATACGTGTTGGCTCCTCATTGGCTAAACTCCCTCTATACTTCCGCTTAAATACTACCTTTCAAAGCGTAAGCTCCTCTCCATCTATTATTCATTTTGGCTTTTTGCAGTCTCTTTGCTTAACGAACTTTCCCGCTATTCACAACAAACCACTAAGGAGAGGGGAACTAAGAGAGAGTTGGGGATTTGAGTCAGTCATGGAGGATTTTGTGCTTCTTGTTCCAGAGAACAACACTGATCACGATCATCCCACTAAGAAGTCGTCCATGGAGGAGGTTCTTTCTAATAGTGTCATCGCCAACAACAATCTTATTGTTGTTTCTGAAGCTTCCCTGCTCTCTACTGCCACTAGTCCCGTTATCATCACTGAGTCTTCTCCTCTGAAGAATAGGAAGACCAATGTGATTCAAGTCTCCAACAACAAGCGACCCTTCATCTTCTACCTCAAACTTGCCAAGGTATTCATTCATAAAGTCTCCGACTTTATCGGATTCTCGGAGTTGGTTCGCTTCCTCGTATATTCTCTATTGTGGGTTCCTAATATCTCAACTTGGGTTTTATTGAAGGGGTTATGCAGAAAAGAAAGTTCTTTTCTTCGATTTCGTGCTTCTTGTTTTGATGAATTTTGTCCTTGTTTAGTTTCTAAACTTGTCTTGGGATGATTGTGGTGTCTTTGGAATGTAGTTCTTGAAGAATATCGGGGAAAGCATTTGATGATCAAGAAAATAGATATTCTTGATCTCCTTTGCAAATCATATGGTTTTAACTAATTATCTGCGGGTTGCGCTTATTCTTAATCTTTCTCATACTTTATCACGAAGTTACTGGTTTGAATCTTTCTGCTATTCTTAGAAGTTCATCAGTGTGAAGTGTTAGGCATAACTCGCAAGTATTTTTGTATAACTTTGACCTTTCCTTTAATCCAGAGGTACATCAGGCAGTATAATGCTGTGGAGCTAAATGCCCTTGGAATGGGTACAACTTCTTCAAACCTTTTTCCTCAGTTTCAATACCATTTTTCTCCTGTAGTGAAGTTGTTTGATCTGGGAAACATGTTAGTTTTGCATTTCGTCTTGATGAAGTGTGTTTGATCTTGGAATGTTGATATGTTCTATTCTTATCAAAATCAGCTATTCCTACTGTCATCACAATTTCTGAGATTCTGAAACGCAATGGACTGGCAATCCAGAAGAGTAAGAAAGTCGTAAACTCTTTGTCTCAATTTTACAAACTATCTGATTTGATGGAAAGAGTTTATGTTTTTGGATGTAAAAAACAGAGACAAGGACCTCAACTGTGGAATCAAAGGACACTGAAAAAGGCCATCTTATTCAGAAGGCCAAGGTGTGGATTCTTCCATCAACATGAATTTGTATTGGTTTGTAGTACTTTTCTTAACTCTCTGATCACCGAAACACACGCAGATTGAGATTGTTATGGAGAAGGCTGATGAACTCGACATGATCAATGTTAGTGCAGCATCAACTGAAGCTGTTGATTGAAATGCACGAATCAGAAGTGTTAAAAAAGAGCTAGGCAATTCAATTAGTGCTTCTAAGGATGATCCTATAGCTGTAATGGAGATAACATGTAAATGCTTTCTTCCATGATCAAATTTTCTTTTGTTGTTCCTTTCTTTCATTTCATATGAAACTAATAGGGAAATTACTGATTTTCTTCTCTAGCTCCAATTTTAGTGCGGTTTAGCTGATCCAACTGAATCCATTCTGATTCACTGTATAAACGGCAGAACTTGGAAAAAAAAAAAGAGTGAAGAGAAAAGAAGTTTAGTGAGTTGGCTAAAGGTCTTATACCACCTTCACATTTCTTTGTTAAAATTTAACTTAAATCTTTATGATATTAAGTTATATTTTAACATTTAAATTAATGTAAGAAATATTTTAGAATTTAATGAAAATATATTTTTATTAATTTTAATATTAATAATTTTAATTTAATCCACGTAATTAAGAGAGTGGGAAACCGAAGTAATGGCTTAAAGCCCAAAACGATGCGTTTCTTTCTCCGAGAAAAAACGACGAATCATATATGTGAAAATACCAAAAAGGCCTCTTCTGATTTATCTTTTCCGAGAAAGAAGTACAACCCAACTGAAGGTGCTCTCAGAAACTGACTACTGATACAAAGGATTGAAGTGATCTCCTCCATTAGTTGAATGAACAGGAACGTTTGGAAGACTAAAAGGGCTGCGCGGATATGAAATCCCAATCAATTAGATTGGCTGCGTTAGGGTTTTGGAATTTGGGGAAGAAATCAACAGCTCAGCACTGTAAAGATTCGACATTTTATCGATGGTAAGAACAGCATTTTCAACAATTGTCCCACTTTTGCGTCAAAATAAATACAGAAATTATCAATACACTTGTACCCAGATACTTAAGTTCCATTTAGAACCCAGCAACGATGAGATTAAGCCAAATCAAAATGTTGAAGTTTCTCAACCCCGTAGTTTACGTTCTCTTTGTAGACGAGGGTCGGCACAGGAAGCTGTTGAGTTGTTGTTGAAGCAGAAGGAGGCTAAAGTGAGCCCACCAATAGGGACCTGGAATCAGGTTTTGTGTTGTTGCTTAAGGGTTAGGAGTACCGATCTTGTTTGGGAATTGTATAATGAGATGGTGCAATCTGGTGTTGTGGCAGAGGTTAATGACAAAACTGTGGAGTGCTTGATTCGGGCATTTTGCGTTGAAGGCAAGTTAGAGGAAGGCTATCAACTTCTTAGACAGGTTCTGAATAATGGGTTGAACCCGGGTAAACCTGTTTACGACAAATTGATTCGTGGATTTTCTGAGAAGGAATATTTTGTTAGAGTATCTCAACTTTTTAGTTTAATGATTGCTAGGAATCATGCTCCAGATATCCATACGTATCATGAATTTATCTATGGCCTTTGCAAGGGAAAAATGTATGTTGAAGCTTTAAATATTTTCAGTGATCTTAAGGCTAGAGGATATAGCCCAAATGTAGCAATATATTCCACAATCATTTATGGTCTTTGTAGGGCTGGAATGCTTGCTGATGCTAGGAAGCTTTGGACTGAAATGTTTGAGAAGGAAATTCTTCCAAATGCGTATACTTATAATGCACTTATCTTCGGATATTGTAAAATTGGTGATTTTGAGGAGGTTATGAATCTCTATAAGGAGATGTGTGATAGAGGTTATGGAGAAACCACTATCAGCTACCGCACAATAATAAGAGGGCTGTGTATTCATGGAAGGGTGAATGAGGCATTTGAGTTGTTTGATGAAATGGCCAAGAAGGGAGTTGCTCGTGATATTGACATATATAATATCATGATTCGAGGCTTTTGCAAGGAGGGGAGGTTGGATGAGAGTAAAAATGTATTAGAAGAACTACGAAATCAAAATTTACAACCATCGACTCTCTCTTATACTCCACTTATTGAAAAATTATGTGAAAGAGGAGAGATGCAAGAAGCGAAAAGCTTGTTGGATGATATGTCTGAAAGGGGTTTGAAACCACATCCATGTTCTTTCAACCATTTCATTACTGCATTTTGTGCACACGGATATATAGCAGATGCTGTGGAATGGTTAACTGCAATGTTGAAGGGGCAGTTGAAACCAAAACGGAAGACTTTTGAAGCAGCGGTTCGGTGTCTGTTGCAAAGTGATATGCTTGATGACTCTCTACTTGTTTTGGATCTCATGCTTGAGACAGGGTATACTCTTGAGGAGAACTTATGCCATTGCGTGGTTAGTAAATTTTGTAATGAGACTCCACTTGTTGATACATACCTAGATGAGATTACGGAACAAAATTAATCCGAGTTGACATCGCATTGCGCTTCTCAAATTGGCCTGTATATGTGCTAGAAAGCCACAATTCCTTGAATTTCTCGTTATCTGAACTTACTAGCTTTCACAGATTTCATGACTTTCACTCTTGAAACTCATTGGTGCGCTCAATTTGGGACGTGATTCTCTGTACCCTTACTCTGTATCTACTCTGTGTTCATTATATCTGAGCCATTTATTTTTATGGGTCCCACATAAATTGATGGTTCAGATACAATGGGCACATAATAGGTATAGAGCAAGTGGTACAGAGGATCTGAGGGCGCTCAATTTTGATCTGGACATGTAAATTTGATTGCCACTCATTCCTGACAGAATTGTAAAATGATATTGCTTTATTCGAAATCATATTGCTTTTAACTATTGTTCTGCTTTAACATGTGAGTTATGAACCATGAAAATTTGCGTAAAGAAAACTTGTACAGCTCTTGAGGTGTCAAGTCAAGCTTATTTAGCAAAATTTGTTACTGGGATGCCCTCCCTAAGTATTCCTCTCCGACAATTCCTTATGAGATTAGACCATGGACTCAAGCGTTAGAATAGTATATGTAAATATAACAATTCATCTTCAAACTAAGGATCGCATGTTTTCTCTTTTCTTTCTGCACATTTCATGAACGTCAATGGTCAAATTCCACGCTCCCTCTTCCCACGTTTTGACTTGACTTTGACTTAGTGGAAGGGATGAAGTTCCTCTAATTTTCGAGGTCTTATTTTCTAATTTTCTGGGTTGACAAAAGTTGTGTGCAAGACTATGGAAATCCATGTTTGCGTGTAAAGAAGCGGATGATCATGACCTCACTTCCTTATCTCGGCAGCATAATGACCCTAACCTTAAAAAGAGATTATCAATTTGTCTTTGACCTTCCATAATTAAAATTCATATTTTAGCCATTTGTAGAGAAAAAAAATTGCGACTTTTCTTTTTAAGGATGTAAGAGTGTTGCATAATTAGTAGCATGTAAAATATTTATAAGGCAAAAAAAAAGAGAGAAGAAGCTTAAGGTTGTAATTTATGTTCCATTAAAATTAACAAAATGCATTAAAAAAAGAATATTTACACTCATTTGCTAGTTTTTTAAAATTTAAGAGTATTACAAAATTTTAAGTTTTGTTTTCTTTATAATATTTAAAGGTTGCTCCATGTTTTTCCCCAAAATTCAAGAGCACTAAAATTTTCGATGTGCAAAACATCAAAATCACTTTTCCTTTGCTTGTAATGAAGTGTTAAATATTAATTAGTATAAAATCAACAAATTATTAGATATTTTCGTGATTTGAACTTATAACCTTCTGGTCACAAAAAAAAAAAGGCTTTTGCTAATTACTCCAAAGCTCGCTTCTAAATCGTAATTTACTGATTATATTTTGTTGATTAACTCTTACACCCTTCTTACAAGTATTGCTGTTACATGACTCTTATCTCTCGAGTTACGTGCTAATCTAATTGAGAAAAAAAGTCAAATTTGCTTAGTCAAAAATTCTTAATAAGTAAAAGAAGTCAATTTGCTTAGTCAAAAACTCTTAATAAGTTAAAAAAAAATAAGGGTGGTCATCCACGTCCCATGTTTTAGCTACAAATTCAATTTAAAATTAATAGATAAAATTTAAATTAACTTTACTTTTAATTAAATTCAAATCTAAGAAACTTCGCAACTAGAGGGTTCAATCCAATTTTCATTCAAAACCTAAAAGTACTCCTAGAACCTAGAAAAAAAGTCAAAAGTCAAAAAGAAATTCAAAGTTTAATCAAATTTAAATCCTAAGTCCTTTAAACATTTTCAAATTATTAAAAAAAGTTCATTATAACAAATTACAAATAATCGAATTGAATTTGTTATTTGATGGACTTTACTAATTTAACTATAATATTCACTCATTCAAAATCATTATATTAATTCAGGGAAGGTGTCTCGTGACAGTACTTATCATATATATTTGTGGTAATATAATTTTTATGTCTCTTTTTAATGTGAACATTCGGCAGGAAGTCTAGTTCCGCGTCTCATGCAGGATACGTTCAACGTGATGTACCATTCAATTCCTTTTTGGTTGCTAGGTGCTTAATTTTTACTTCTTTGAAGAATATTTCGACACAAAACATGATAAATATTGAAACTTTTGACTTAGTTCTGGTCATACGACGACTGCCTTAAATTAATTGTAGTTCAAAACCAACGTATGTCTTCCTCCGTCGTTGCATCTTCAATTACAATACGTAATTCTCAGATGATAATAAATGTAGCTAAGCATAAGTTTGTGTGCTCCGAGTCAGTCTCCACCAAGAGTAACGTTATCAAACCAGCCGTCTACATGGAAAGTAAATCGCGTTGCAAAGAGGAGAAACAAGTCGTAGTTACAGTAGTTTTACAAATTAATTATTTTTAGTAAATATTGAATAAATTATTAATCGCATGCACATAATTATCGAATTCAACTCGCATCGATTAAAACAACAGATTTATCACAAACCACATAGAAATTAAAGGACATTTGTATTTCTAAGTATAGTAATTTACATAGTTTTCTCTTCATTGCTTAAAAAGAGAAAGGTTAACAAATGAAAAAATTTGTAGTACAAAAATGAAATAACATTTTTTTAAAAAATTATTAGGCTTTTGTATACTGAATTGTTAATCACCAAAATAAATGGCGTCCACTTGGAAAAAGCTTTCGTGTTTCTGATTCTGGAGCATGGTGTCTCGTCTCTTATTCACGAGATTCAATCTTCGCTTGGGGTTGGGTAGCAGCAGCCACACCAAAAGGAACCACGAGACGAGGATAGACGACACTGGGTCGAGGCAAAGCGTTACCAGCGAAGTTCATTTCGTTAACAGTACTTGGACAGCCTGAACCACCGCTTCCAGGAATGTAAGTGCAACCTGATGACCCTGAAGGTGGTACGTCACCTCTCTGAAGACCCTCCAGTGCAAGTTCTTTACGGATCAAGTAGTCTTCACTCAGTATTCTGCTAGCTTCGTATTTCTGAGCATGCATACAAAGCATAACACAAGCTGCCAGCACGAGTATGTGTAGAGACCTCATGATGGTTTCTTCAAGGAAAAATATGTAGAGCTTCATGGAGGATGAAGGGGGTATTTATATTGATAATCTCTGAAGCTTAGACTAAGTATTTTAATAGCTAAAAGATTTGGACTGTTGACTACAAGGCTTGTTCTTTGGTTTTTTGTTGAATAGGTCAACAACGAAGAAAAAGAATGGTAATATATGTTTTTTTGCTGGGCTTGGGTCCCAAGGTTTTGCATTTGACTTGGTATTTTCTTGTGTAAACAATTAAAAACAAGATCTTTGTAACTGGATTAAGGAAATGAGGCTAGTGTTTTGAACAATAAATTAAATAGGTGTTTGATTGTTTCTTAATATCAATACATGGTTCGGTTGCTTGGGAGATGAAATTTCAAGGTGATCTGAGTTTTCACTTGCGTCAGAGTTTTGAATGTTGGGGAAAGTAGATCAGAATGTGCTTGTGAATTGTAATTTGTCAATGCTGACATTACAAGCACAAGATAGGTAAATGCCAAATGATAGGAGATGATATCATCAATTAAGATGTATATTACAAGTGTTTTCCTTTTAGTTTAACTTCTTTTTGGATAATTGAAAATTACAATCAATTAGTTGAATATGAGAATTATTTTAAAATGAATTAAACTTAGGGATGGCATTGGATCAGCTTGCCAATTTTTTAAAATTAAAAATATAAAATAAAATATTTTTTAATTAAGTCCAGTGTTAACTGTCTAAAACCCAACTCCCTAAACAAATAAATGTAATTATTTTTAGATATCATTTTGTTTATAATAGTCAGGCTGCGAATTGGTCTAAAAGAACTAAATTTAAGCCTATGAGCCACAAATTGTCCTCCTCTAATTAATCCCCATCAAATCAATAAATTAATTATAACGAACAAATAATTCATTAAATTAATAAATTATAAGCCAAAACACTTTCTAAGATTCAAAAGAAAAACTTTGCAATTTTGCAAGATGGAGAATTACTCACAAGTGTCAGACTTAAAGTTATGAATACCGTATTTAGCCGATACTATATTTGGTTAGACATGTACCAATTAAGTTACGGTC
This sequence comes from Erythroxylum incrassatum, assembly GCA_026546855.1. Taxonomy (NCBI): domain Eukaryota; kingdom Viridiplantae; phylum Streptophyta; class Magnoliopsida; order Malpighiales; family Erythroxylaceae; genus Erythroxylum; species Erythroxylum incrassatum. The sequence goes on along the minus strand of JANVCL010000002.1, from coordinate 23,786,339 downwards.
AATTAAATCTATAAATCTAGTTGTTCTAGTAAGAGTACTAGTAAACAGATAAAATTAAATTATTAAGAAATTGCAGGAAAATATATCCAACTTAATAATAATAATAGCATACTTTTCTCAAAACTTTAGATTGTATCGACTAAAGACCAAGTCATTTAATGTTTTGTGCTCTAACCTATTCCTTTCTTTGGAATGAACAAATTCAAATGTACTTTAATTCTTTTCATATCTGTTGCACTTACATATTGACTTAGAATTCGAATTACAAATTTTTACAATTCTGGAATATCACTTTTGAATTGTTCTCACCAAGCAACTTTAAGACAAAAAGTATCACTATAAATAAAATAATGTGATGATTAATTTTCAACAAGTAACAAAAGTGAGAAAAATGTATACCTAAATTAAGTTTGTCTCTTTGACGAATAGCAGTTGGTATCCCAAAATGACTAGAAGCATCCATATAAATCTCCATTTATGAGTTAAGGAGATCTTGTATCATCTTCTGAGTAATAATTGTTTTAATAGTTAATATTATTCTCCTATTAACTTCAGTTTTTTTTTGTAAAAGTTGGTCCGAAATAGATACTAAAATTTAAAAATGTCTCAGCTGTAAACAATAGAGAGTAAAGTTGCCTATCTAATTTCTCATTGATGACTGCAAGATAAGATGTGTACAAAAAAGATATATTTTTCATATTGACCTTAATTGTTTCCTTCACCCTCTCTATGACATCATAAAAATAACTAATTGTTTCCTTTCAATCACTATCAATTAGATAAAGCACCCTCACCAAAGACTAACAAACTTAAACGACAAATTAACACTGAGACCAAAATTCATTATTTCAAGTATAATTCTAGAAATCTCTAATCGAACATTAAATCTAATATGCTGAGATGCAACTCATTTATCACTTATAAATATTTATCTTAACTCCTTCTTTATTAGAATAAAACATTGAAGTGATAAGAAATTAGTTGCAAATCTTGTAGTAGCAGGATGACACAAATTCCTACGATTGGTAAAATTCTCTCTCATTAAATTCAAGATCTATGTACGATTGAAAATGAACTTGGTTACCTTTCTTGCTTTCTGCACAGTCTTATCAATAATAAGAAAATACCTAGCATCTCTTATATTTTCAACATCAAATTATTGCAATGTACATCATCACAAAGAGTCTAATAAAAAAGACTTATACTTGTTTTTCAAATCTTCTTTTAGTTGCTTTATTAATAAAATCATTGTGAGTAATGTACTGAATAATATTTTATGATCCAACTTACATTCAAAACTTTATCAAATATTTGAAATAGAGTATTAGTATTTCTAACAAAGCTAGATGCATATTGAACTTCAAAAATATTGTCTCTTTTACATAATAATAATAATAATAATAATAATAATAATAATAATAACAATAACAATAACAATAACAATAACAATAACAACAACAACAACAACATTGATAATAATAATCATAATGATTATGATTACGATACACCCAAACATAAAATAACAATACAGATGAAATTTAACAACAAAATTCAAATAAAGCAGAAGAAATGAACATCATCATTTAAAGCAAAAGTTTATAACAATTTAAGAACGACGTCTAACTGTCATTAAACTATAAGCAATATTATTACGAATAGTTGTCATCTCCCGAGTTCTATGTTCTTCAATGTCTTCTTGCGTAGAGTTAAGTTCAACATCTTGAAATACATCTGGAGGTATAAATTTAGGATCTTGATCGATGATGGTAAAAGCCAGGTCACCAATTGTACTTCTTCTAATATAGTTATACAACGCAAAAGCTGCACAAATTATTTTATTTTGATCCATTAATGAATAACTAGGTATTTTCTCCAATATCTTCCATTGAGCCTTAAGAACACCAAAAGTCCTCTCAATACAACTTCTCAATGATAAATGAGCTCGGTTAAAAATTTCTCAAGATCTTCTTAGATTTGCATCACGAAACTCTGATTGATGATATCCTATCTTTGGGTAAGATGTAAAATATCCTTCTTTTTCTGGATAGCCTTTATCAACCAAATAATATTTTCCTGAATTTTCATAAAAGCAATATAATTAGTATAAATAATATCATAAAAAGTCTAAATCATTAATAGCAAATCCTACAAATCTTAAAATTACCTATCGATGGTTTTGGAAATTTAAATCTCGGATTACCGATTGTATCAAGGAAAATACAAGAATCGTGCGCTGATCCCTCCCAACCCGCTAAAACATATATAAATAGTAAGTTAAAGTCACATGCTACCAATACATTTATTGTTGTTATTCTTTCCGTCCATTTATTGTTGTTATTCCTTTTCGTCCTCTAAATCTCATTTGATCCTCTTCTGCAACAACTACCGCTATATATGTACCATCAATAGCTCCAATGCAATCCTAATATAAAAGTAATCATAAGATGATAAAACATTTTTTAATGGAAAATATAATGGAGGAGGAGGAAGAAATAACTTTATGAACAAATAAATTGCAAAACGGCATTACAATTGTTGCAAGATAATTAACACCAGAAAATGACTTGATAGCTAACAATCCACCAAATCATTCCCCCGAATAGCTTCAATAGAAGTACAGAGTTCCCCAGAGTAGCTTCAATAGAAGTACAGAGTTTAATCATTCCATTCAGTTCTCTCTCTGTTCATTCAAGCTAAGAACCCTGATCTTCAAGAACTTATATGACATTCAAACTGCAGGGTCTTCAAGCACGGCTGTAGACAAGTCATTTATCCGAGGATATGCAACCTTCTCATCAAGTTGGTCTTGAGCCCAAACCAGCATTTTCAGTAAGCTGGGAAGCTTTGGATCTGTCAGCAAAATTGTGCTTAAATATCCATTTGTAAGACCAAGATCATAATTATTAAGGCGGTTAACTCAACTACCAAATATAAGCAAATATCCATGTTCAGTCACTCAAATAAAAATACAAAAACCCATAGTTTCATCTGATTCAGAGCCCAAAACAATAAAGGGGAAATATGATGCTTGCCTTTATTTCTACATCATTATCTTCTCTAACTCAAAATTCGTGATCCATACAAATGTAAGCGTGGATTTTGATTATTTAACACGACTATCATATAGGCCAAGAAGATTTCTATTTCCAAGTCTAGTTATTACTCAGAACCAAGCTGCTGCACTGAAAGTTGCATTGACCATTTAATTACAAAAATCACTCTCATTGTGTGATCATTGGATCACTAATCATATGTTCACAAAATGTAAGAGCTACAATCAAATGATTAGCCTTACATTCTCCTATAAACTTGCATGATATATACTTACTCTTTTAAATCTTGGGTTTTATTAATCAAATTAAATGGAGCATACGGAACTACCCCACGAGTTGAACATCATAAGACTCACGAGCATTCAAGGACAAGCTCCTTGCAGCTTGCCTATAAACTTAAACGATACCTATTCTCTTATATGTTGGGTTTGGTTAATTAAAATCAAGTACAAGGAAAACATGCTCCAGTTGAGTTTAGCCTTGACATCTTGAATCGCTGATGTTAATAAAAGCTTCTTTTTCTTTGGCTTGACCTTTCAAATATAGCAGCAATTTCACACCTTCAAGTGAAGCACCTTTTAAGTTTCACACAATGTTAAAATCACAATTTAAGAAAAAGCCACTAACCTTTTTCGTGACTCTGGCTTGTCAAAATAGCTGCATTCACCTCACCTGCAGTCTTTAGACGCTGTGAAACATCCAGAAGCTCTCCAACAGGAGAGTTTGAGGCATCTTCAAAAGCTAGTAGTGCAACAGTTCTCTCCAATTCTTCCAGAAAGCTTTGCTGAAAATAATTCCAGCATGATTTGGGTAACTAAGGATTCTAGGCTTTATATGCTGATATGATGAATAATTAATGAAATGAATGAAGTTCGTCATTTCAGTAAAACAATACACCAGAGGCAATTTCACTATGAAAATTTAATTATAGGATAAGTGGGCCTAGGAAATCAATGACTAACTGAGAATTACATTTTCTTCTACCCTTGGTGCAAGCTCCTCCTGGGCAAACTCTAAAGCCTCTTCTAACTTCCCATTTCGAATCAGTTCTATCAACCTCTGTTGTTGAAGATGGAAAAACAGTTGCGGATTTGTGTCCAATATCTGCAAACAAGGTCTTTATGTATGAGCCAAATGTTGCTCTACCTATCTCAGTATATGGTTGTCACTTATGTGAGCATGCTGCAAAACATAGTCTTAAAACTGGAAACTTATTACTCACAGATAATCCTATTGAACAATTCAACCTCATGTATATAAGGCGAATGCACTGCTACGATCCAGTGGGTCATTCTAGTACATAAGAAAGACCTATGGTCAATGCAGTTTCAGTCCACAATCAAGAGATCGATGGATCAGTCACTATATCTCTAACATGTGAAATCACAATGCACATCAGGGTTTATAATGTGCCACTAACATGCATATGAGCCATTACTTTTTCAATGATTTTCAGGAACATAAACAGAGTGCTTGAGAGATACACTGGAAATGGAAATTAATAAAAGAGCACATGTGTTATAATTGTCAACCACACAATTGCTATCTGGACTCCAAGAATGCAAATGCAATATAAAGTAAAAGAATCTTGAAAACATCAATCGTTTGAAAAAGCAGACGATAAAGGTCATTTAAACCTCTTAGGAAGAAAAAATTGGGAAAGAAGAAAAATAGTCAAAGATGGAAAGCTTAAAAGAAAACCATAATAGTATAGATCATCTTCCAATAACTAAGACAAAACCTAATACAAAACCAAACATTAGGGAGATAAGCAACAAAACAAAATGTCAAACCTCAGGGTTCAAATCATTGACTTTCTCAATTGCATCCTCAACATTTCCACACTGTACAGCCTTCTTGACTGCCATTCGATCCGTAATGGTTACAAGATCTATATCAGCTATATTGCGATTAGGATACACAAAAGACTGTTATGTTTTATGAGAACCAAGATCAAACAACCAATTTTAACAATAAGCAACTATAACAGCAAGGATACGTTCAGTTCCAGACTCCATTCTGAATTTCTCAGCAGCATCAACGTAACCCTCAGTCACAAGAAAGTTCATCACCAACTTATTCATGTCTTCTTTCCTAATCTTTACATCATTTAGCTTCTTCTCCCACTCATCCCTTGTAATCACTTTCTTTGATGCACCTATGAAATATAGAAATAAGCATTACAATCTCTGTTTTCAAGAAATGGTACGACAGCCAAAAGAAATGATCACAGATTGACAATTTAGTTTGCAATCATTAGACTAATCCAAGACCAATCTTCATTTCTCCTAGCGACCAAGAAACGATCAGCACGACCACTAGTGGAAGTTACCACTAAAACAAAATCTAAAACCGTAAAACAATATTATGCCCAACAGTATCACCAGTAGTGCACAATATACTAAACCGAGCCAAATCAAGAAGAAAATGAGAAAACGAAACCAGAAACCCTAATTACCATAGCCTCGATCTCTGCAAGCTGACGAATCACAATCCAAAACAGTGACATCAGTGCATGAGCACCATCAAGCCCATCGACGTTCCAGAAATAGATTCCACCAATCCCTGTAAACAAACACACAAGGAGCACACAGATGTTTCCATATATTACACATTTTTGCGAAAATCATAATATTCCAAACTTGCTCAGTTCGCCGTAACAGAAAGTCAAAAACTAAAATATAACGAGACTTTGCGTGGAGTGGACAATTTCAAGTTTCCAGGAGAACTTTTGTTTACCAGTTTCCGGGAAAGAGTTTCTTACCAAGTCCTAGAGATAGAATTCGAAGGTACAACTGACTAATCTAGATTATCGTATCGGAAGCTCACACGGTGTCGTGGCGTGTTAAGCTGCGGTAATTTCAACGATGCGTTGCTTCTTTCGGAACTTGACGTTCTTGCCAAGCGTAAGCTATGATTTGTTCAAGTTGATCCGGCTTTCGGGTCGGGACATATGCATGGCCTGGATCCGGTAAATTGTGGGCTTCTTTGGGAATTTGTTAATTATTTATTAGCGCAAATATTGTATTATTCACTTGGCTAACTATCATAGGATTCTAATAATCTGTCCATAAATAAACTACTCATACACTTCTTTTGTTATACATTTTTTAGCTAAAGTTTGAGAATGTATTTACTTATTTTCTTTATTTTAGAGATGTTTAAAAGAATTAAGAATCTACTTACATCGACTAACTCTATTCATTTCTAAAAGTTAATTAGACGTTTTTTTTCTTCTTATAATCACATAAGGCAATTGTGAAAATCTTCAAATGATAAAAGAATGAGTGTGAAACAAAAAACTACATAAAAGAAGATAAGACAAACAATTCTCTAAACCGGAAAGAGATATTTAATTAAACTTGTTCATGCATTAGTTAAGGGACTTATTGTTGGATTTATATTATGAGTTAGAATAGATGAGTTGGTTTAATTTATAAAAATCTATCTAAACCTATGGAAAGAAAACAAAATTAATAAGTGATATCTATCTTTGATAAGTAATACAAGGATTTATTTCAATCATATTTTGCTTATATACTTGAACTTATATCTCGTATAAGATATGATATTAGGATCAAAGCATTATTCTACTTGTACTATGACATGACTTTTGATGTTTTAGTATTTATCCATCTCTTAGAGAGGTAATTTTTTTATTTATTATACTACCATAGAATCTTGTTGATTATGGGAGACCTATTCAATATGTTAAAATGACAAGTACAAAAAAAATTGTAACGTAACTAATAAATTTCATTCAACAACATACGAATAAGCACATTAATAAACTCTAAGAAATTTTAATAATTTATTTATTCACCAATATACGAATAAACATATTGATAAACACTAATAATTTTAGTAATTGTTTTCGTTAATGTAGTCTGCATTACCTAATTATTCAATTTTGGTTTGGGAAAACTTATCTCTTTAACTTTTTCACATTATTATGTCTTGCATTATGTTACTTTACACATTTCTATTGACTTTTCTATATCCCACACATACGTAAATTTATAATGGGTATCATATAATTTTATATTTACTGCATAATGTTATGATATGTCTTATACATTAGTTATTAGTGATACATATATGATTGTAATGGAAACAAGATCTCTTTTATGCAAAAACAAATATTATGTTCTTGGTACCTCCAAGTTAGTGGTCCAAATGGTGAAGTTAGTCCTCTAACAACCTTCCAACCTAAGGGTTAAAAGTCTGAGTCGCAATGAAGGGAACTATAATTTACCTTAACTTTGAAGAAGATGGTTAACTAGGAACCGAGACATGTTAGTGATGTGTGCTAATTGCATTATATTTTTAGTCTAGTTTAGAAAACATTAACTTGTGTTTTAATGATTTACATGTGAATTAGTACTTAATTTATCTTATCTTTTATTTACAAACTTTATTCTAGCTCTCCAATAAAGAATGAATGAATTTATGCAAGTTTGAGTTGAGTTAGAATAATTTTAGAATAATTTAAAAGAAGGAATCAGAACATGGCATCAATAGGGAGCTATGATACTAAAAATGAGGGCAATATGGGAACCAACATGAATTCGTATTCAACTCATATTTAACTCATGTTTTATAATACATCACTCTGTTTCTTCTTATTTTTGGTTAAAGTAATATGAGACCAATACGAGACTATGTTAGAATTGTGCTGGATATAATTTTTGTCAAAAAGAAGTTAAAAAGGGTGTAAAGCAACAAAGGGACTAATACGAGACCATGTTTCACCCATATTTGATCAAATTTCTAAGATTTCATGATAAAAAAGAAGTGAAAAGAAAGAGATAGAGGGGAGGAGATGCCTAGGAGGACCAAAAATCAATCTTAAGGAAAAAGAGACTTAAAAGTATATCAAGAGAAGCAATTTTGGAGGAAAGTAAGATATATCAAGATCAATCAAGAGGAATCAGGATTCAAGAATCATGAGCTCATCCTTATATCTTGTTTCTTTATTTTTCTTTGTGGATTTTCTTTGTTTTTTTATAAACTAAATTGGGATATAAATTTAGTTATGATTAACTCTATAATTATGTTTTGATTTAATCTTTAGTTTGGTGAAAGATTATAGTTTTCTTAAGAGTTATTCATGTTTATATATTACATTGAATCGAAGGAATGAGAGTTGAAGATTCAATAATCAGATTCATATATTAAGATCAAAATATGATTTGTATGTTTAGATCATAACATGAATGATGAGGGTTAAATCGATTACTTGAGACAAAACTATATTATCTTTTTGTGTTAGAGTGAAATTGATGTGAGCAGGAGTAAGGATCACCATAGAGATGGCGTACGTGATAGCGGCAAGCTCGTCATTCCAGTTGGACCTATGTCTAGAGTTAGGACCGAGAGACTCAAGGAGGCTTTCTATGCATGTGTGGGCCAATTTATGGAGATAATGGTGAGCTCCAAGCCTATTGGAGGAGAGTTTAATGGAATTGAGCCCAAACTAATCCATTTAACTCAAATCCTTAGACCGGATACACTTGGAGCTTGACCCATTTATTTAATTTTGGACTTCGTTTTATTTTGGGCTTCCATGTATTTTAGCCCAATATTTTATTAATTGACCTAGGTATAAATACTTATGTTTTAGGGTTTTAGAAGATTAGATCATTGTTTTGAGTGTTGTCGGCTTTAGGGAGAATATTATTCTCTTGTTCTTGTTACTTTTTGAAACATCTTTCACTTATCAATTGTTTTCTCAATTGTGGCGTGTCGATTGTTCGTCTTTAGGTTTTATTTTGATCATCAGGATTGCTTGGAACAAGTTTCTGAGAGGTGTCGTAGAAATCTAACCTTGCGTATCCTTATTTCTTTTCTTGTTTTAATATACCTATTGTAAACATCATCACATCGACGTCAATCCTTCCGCGGTGCACGTCAGCTCTTCTAAAAGATCATCTTCATTTCCTTTAGGAAACATCTTCTTTTTCCCTTTTTCTTCATTTCGTAAGAGGTTTGAACATCTCGATTGTATATCTGGCATAATTTTTATTGATATTATGCTTGTAATCGGGTAAATTGTATATTGATGTTTTAACATATTTATTGGATTTGGTTATGTCTTTTAGTCTCACATAATACCATATAGTCTTCTTTCTTCATGATTTAAAAGATGTATTGATTGATCATTGATCAGTATAGGTTCGACTTGTACCTTGACTAACTTTTTCGAAGGTTCTCTAATAATAACTGAGCCTCTGCTTCAAACAGGTACTGATTCTTCTATAATTTTCATTCTCAAATAATTTTGTTGATGAGTTGAGAAGGATTTTAAGGTTCCAATTGGTGTTCAGCTATATTTGTCTTTTGTTGAACGTTAGATGAAGAAACCATTTTCACGCTAGGCTTCTGCTTCTTTCGTTCTTCTGCTAGTTTAGAAGAAAGTTGTTGTTGAGGCTTCTTCTTCTCAAAAACTAACTTTCTCTTTATCTCTGTCTCTTTAGATGATTTTGTTGATTGACTTTGCAAAATTGAGACCATTGATCTAGTAGTCTGATGTGTTTTCTCTAATTTTTCAGAATCTTCACCAAGAGTCAAAACTTTCTGTTTCTTTGTTCTTATTGACGTAAAGTCAATAGTCTTGGTGACCTTCTTGACTGTTTAGATTTTTCTAATTGAAGTGTTTCTGCCTTTCTCTTCAATGACACTTGTTGTGTTGATTGTTTAATCCAGCTTTCCTCTTTCTGTGAAATCATCTTAGCTTTTATTGGTACATTCAACGATTTCTTAGTCTTTTCTTCTATTGATGTTCTTCCTATCAGTCAGGGTTTTTTTTCTTGTTGCAGGGTGTAACATGTTCACTCCTGCTCCGTCTTACTATATGCTCCCCCTCAGATCTTGCTTCGGTGTAGAGCCTGTATCCACCTCGTCTTCAAACTTTAATCCCATTCTGTGAATAGTGGTGGCATTAATAATGCTTTTCACATCCATCTTCATCCTGTTGCCTCTGTCGAGAAAGATTCAAGAATCTCTAAAGATCCTTATCAACAACATACCATACGGTAAAGAGCTAGCATCTCTCTTAGACTTCATCATGTACTTCAAAACTAAGTACGGAAGATTAATGGGTTGATGATTGAGTAGATGAAACAGACATTCTTCATCGATTGTTGTCACAACGTGCTTCGAGCCTAATCTTGGTAGAATACAATGAAAAAGTAGTGAATGTAGAACCCTAGCCTTCGGAACAAGAGTTGACGCCTTCCTGTCTCTTGGGCCACTACTTCCATATAGTTTTTGATAGAGGTGTGCTTTATCTACACAACCTTGAGTAATCCACTTTATATTATAAGACAGTTTTGCTCCAATACTTGGGCACTCACTGACCTTCTTGATTGAATCTAGTGTCATGATAATCGACAATCCATCTACCATTGATACTAAGGTGTCGTCTACCACCTTTGCATTTTTCCAAAAATCATATATCT
>JANVCL010000002.1:23758069-23772825 GCA_026546855.1 Erythroxylum incrassatum | reverse complement strand
TTCTTGCTCATAAGATAAGAATTTGGAAAAGGGAGGTCTCTCAGGTTAACCTCCTTACTAGTGTCTCCATGTTCACTTAACTTTTCATCCTCGACTTTCTCTTCCACACTTCTCGGGGCATTTCCTTTATCCTTGGCTATTGTTGACTGCTTCTTTTCTTTCAACAACTTCTCCTCTCTGACACTTTCTGATCTCAATGTTTTCTCCTTAAGGTGAGGCGCTTCTTCAACCTCAATTTCCTCAGTGCATTCTTCTTCCGGAATGTTGAATCGCACTTGCTTTCCACTTCGCAAAGCTATTGCATTCAGGCTCTTAGGGTTCATGACAGTATTGGAGGGAATCGTGCCACTGCTCCTAGCTTGATTTTCACTCAAGTTGTTGGACAACTGAGTGACATATGAGTTCATGTTCTCTGCCTTGGTCTCCCATTGTTCCATTCTCTTTTCCAAGGCATTGAACCGAGCAGCAGTCTTGGAGGAATCCTGTTGAATCAAATTTGCAATTGCATTAAACTGGTTGGCATTTGAATTCCTCTCTTCCTTCATCAATGTCGACTATGGAGGCTAAGTATGTTGTTGCTTGTGAAGCAATAAAAGAAGCAGCTGACTCTGCAAGTTCCTAAATGATTTGGAGATAGTTCCTGAGGCAGAAAAGGCTATTACACTTTATTGTGATAATAGTAGGGCAGTGGCTAATTCTAAAGAACCTCGGAACCATAAAGCTACCAAACACATTGAGAGGAAGTATCATCTTATAAGGGAGATAATACAACGTAGTGAGTTGAATGTGGTAAAGATTCCCACATAGCAAAACCTTGTTGACCCATTAACGAAGACGTTGTCTCAAAAGAGTTTTGAGGGTCACTTAGTAGGGATGGGAATAAAGGATATGTGAAACTTGCTTTAGGGCAAGTGGGAGATTGTTGGAGTTATGTAAATATAATGCCCTGAAAAGCAAATGTATTTACTTATAACTTAACTTTCTTCCAATTAATTTTTGTAATGAAAATATTTATTATTAATAAAACAAAAGAGTTTGGTTTTATTTGTATGAGCATAATATAATTAGTCATAAGGTACCAAGATTCTTTTGTAAGTAATATACATATACATGGAGATGTATAGGAAACATGTATATTATTAGAATCTAAATTAGTTAATTAAAAGTTGAATTATCAAATTGGTCGCTTGATTATGGTTTAGACTGTAGTGTTGCGATTTATCTCCATATAAGTAAAAGAGCTTATTTCAAGGGAACCATGAGTTTCATATCATGATAGTAGTTGACTATCGAGAATGACACTATTAAATGAATCTGAAATCAAGTATGTTTTTAAAGAATAAAGTGGGCCATTACTTTAATCTTAAAACATACACCATATCATTCTTTTATTACGAGCCATAATCTTGATGAGTGGTGAACTCATATATATTTTATTATAATTCTTGATATGATCGGAATAGATTTTTACAGCGTATCAATCTAGTATCTGCATGTTGGAATTATTAATTGAAACATCTACCAGGGAACATTCACTCAAATAAAGAGTTTATAGTGATATCATCACTTCTAGATGTTTTATGGAGTTTGGTGATAAAACTGGCGCTAGTAGTTTGATGGATTAGTTACCCATCAAGTTTTAACACTAAGATGAGATCTCATGTTTTAATCACCATATGAAGTAAAACGAGAGATCTAGAAGGAAAAATCAACATAAGGGCAAAATGATAATTTTACCCATTATTATGTGGATGGCTATAATATGGTTCATAATAAAGTTTGCAATTTGACATCTTATTTGAAACATGTATTCTCATAATATTTAGTAATTCAAGAGTTCATCTAATTGTCTTTAGTGGAATGACATTTTGTTAATAAGCTGGAATTAATTATAATGAGATTAAATTAATTATGGGCTTATTGGAGCTTGAATTATATAAGTCCAATTAGATTCCCTATTTGGCTTCTAGGAAGGTTATTAAGCAAAGTAAGAAATAAAAATAGAGGTTTTAAAGCCTATGATTTAATGTTAGGCTTACTTTAATGAGAAGCCCAAATGAACATTTAATATTGGGCTTGACTTTGGTTTGATTTAATAACTTAGATTAATTAAATTGAAACAAAGTTATTAAAGAAAGAATGAGGGCATATTTTGGTTTTTGATACCTAAATGTGTAGCTGTATATTTAGAATTGAATTGCTAAATTAAAGATAGTTTTTATCATGCTTTATCATCATTAAATGGAGTAATGATCTTATCATTAAATGGTTTAATGGTTGTCTTTTAATGATGGCATGTAATGTAACCTTGTAGCATTTATTTGATTAAATAAAGGAAGAGGTGCATTTGATGTATTCTCTCTTCCTTCTTTCATCCATAACCTAAATGAGACCTTAACCGAAAATGAGAAGGTCTCATTTAGGTTATTAGTCTTTTCATATAGCCATCTTAAACAAATGAGAAAGTCTCATTTATTGGCTTCTTTATGATTGATTAAAGAATGAAGTAATGCATTGGATGCACATCACTTCTTTCTTTCATGATAACCAAAATTGACGAGGAGAGTAAGAAGTATTCTTGCATTTTTGACTCACTCTCTCCTCTCATGCATGCACAACTGAAACTTGAATAAGACTCTCATTTTTGGTTTCTTTCTTCTAAGAAAAATCTCCTTAAAATATTTCTTCTCATTTCCTACCAAAGGATCTTGTTAACCAAGTTGTCCAAGAAGAACAAGAGGTAGATCGAGTTGGTCGAGAATACAATAACAGGGAGAGGATACATTGACAAAGGAAAGGATACAAACGCGTCAAAGCTATAGCAAGGATTTGGAGAGGATGCAAAAGCGAGGAGTCAAAGCTGTAGCAAGGAGTCGGTATATTTCTACCACCTTATTCTTATGTAGATTGTTTTCCTTATACCGTATCATGTATGGCTGAAACATGTTGATTTGGTTATGTTATTTTCGTTGCGTTTTGATTTCAAAAAAGTTTTGAAATATATCATTTTAGCCAAATCTTGCATACTTTTATTTTCGATCCAACAATTATAACAGTTTGATATTTTTTATTATTTAATTAGAATGAGTTAATGTAGTTTTTATGTTTTTATAGATTCTTATTGTATAAATTTAATGATTAAAATTTTTAAGTATATTAAATATTGACACCTTTTTATTTTTAATAGTAATGAGAATTAATTAACATAAGAATAAAATTGAGATATTAAAAAATGAATTAAATTAAAATTAATAATATTTAATAGTATAATAAAAATAAAAAATTTTTGTTTTCAGTTTTTATTACCAATTTTAATTAAATAATTTTAATTTTTAGTTTTATTATAAATCTCAATTAAACAAATTAACGTTAGTAAAACCAAACCAACCCTATCTTTGGCCACTATATCAAATTTGGCATTAACATTTGGTTTGACTCATAATTGGTTTAATTGAATTGATTGATTAAGGCCCCCTAATACAAAGGTATTAAACATACAAATAGACAACAAATTAGTAATCTTCTTTTACCTAAATTAGCAATCCACATTACTAAAAGAGGACTAGCTTGACTAATCTAGATAAGCAACCCTAAAGCTAAGCATAAAATGACATATTTATAGTCCCTAATTTCTCTTTGCTTTTGCTAATAATCTAGTGATGAAACCTTTTGGTCTTGTTGTATTTTTGATATCAAGGAGAACTTAGCTTATGAGCTTTAAGTCATTTGTAAAGGTGTTGTTAAAAGCTGTCAAATTTCTTTCATATCAGATATCATGAATTATAGTAACCATGGCACATTTAAAGAGCTTATAATCCCCCTTAAGGGTTTTTTGTAACCTACAAGCCTAAGCAACAATACTATCTCATTTTGATTACATTGAATGCCAATTGAAACCAAGATTAATCCCCATATTTTCTTTATGAAGTTGCATTTAAAGAAAAGGTGGTTGAGATCTTCTTGAGGGTATGAGAAGATCAAACATGATATGTCTTTTATATGGAACTTTAGAGAACCTCTTATGTTTATGGTAGCCATCCAAAGTAATATAGAACAAGTAGGGGGCACTGTAGCATCCTAAATTAGCTTGCACCATTTAACCTACTGTATTGACTCCTTGGTTACAGATTTGCATGACTGAACTGAGAATCTACCTTGCTTGCCTAGCTACCATATGATTCTATCTTCGTTTGAGGAGTTAGGCGAGTAAGTAGGTAGATTAAGGAGGAACTTCATGGAGCCTCTTATCGAGTTAATTGGCTAGATCCATCTACTACCATTTATAAAGGCCTAAACTTTTGCATTCTTTAGTATTATGGATCTCAGATTTTGGAGTTGGTTTAGCTTATATAGTGGGCCTATATCCAACCAATTATTAAATAAGAAATAAGTATCAAATCCATTACTAATTTGGTGCTCAATTTCAGGTTGCAAGGAATTTCTCACCTTCAATATTTCACTTAGTGTCTAGGAAATGCTAGCCTCAGGTGATATCTTCCAAATGCTTACTCCTTTTAGGAATTATTGGTGAGGCCATTTGAACTATAGGCTCTCTTTGTCTATACATATTTGCCACAATCTTTTAGCTAGAAGAGTTTTACATGTTTGTTTAATTGAGGATATTTTAAGCCCACCAAATTCTTTGGGAGTGTAGATAGTGGTCCATTTAACTTTTGATCTCCTTGTGGATGTGTTAATGCCATTCCAAATGAAGTTTTTTAATATGGTTGTCAATATCCTTTTGTTCCTTTTTAGGAATAGCAATGTGAGAGCACCAATAAATTTACATGTTGCTAAATATAACTAAAATCACTTAAACTCTACCACTATAAAAGAGAGTTTTAAGAGTCTAGATTCTCATTTTTCTTCGAATTGTTTTTATAGGAGTTACACAGTTTGATAAGGAGAGCTTCTTGGTAGAGATGGGGACACCTAGATATTTGATTCAAAGCTTTCCAATGGGTATTCCAGAGGAATGAATATGATCCTTGAATTCCTACTTTATTCTTGTTGAGATCAAGATATAAATTTTATTCTTATTGCAACATAGGCCAGGCATGTTCTTAAAAGAATCCAAACAACTAAGGACGAGATTATATGGGTTTAAGTTAGCACTTAAAAGGAGAAATAATTCATCAGCAAAAGAAATTTTTACCAGATCTAACTTACTGCATTTTTTTATGGAATTTAAACCTTAACTTAGGGGGTAATGTTGAATCTGATTAGTTTTAATAACATTTCAATGGTTATTGTAAAGAGATATAGAGATAAAAGATCTCCTTGCCTAAGACCCTTAGCCCCCTTAAAGACTTTGATAGGTTCTCCATTTATTAAAATAGCATAAGAAGTTGTTGTAACACATCTAGAGATCCAGGGAGAGAATTTATCTAGGAATCCTAGAGCCAGCATTGCCTAGAAAATAAAGCTCTAATTAATGGAATCAAAAGCTGTTACAAAATCTATTGTTATATCATAACTATTGACTCATTTCTTATTGTTATAGCATAACTATTGATGCATTTTCTTCATTAGATAGATCTTGAATAACTTTTAAATAAACAAAATACTCTCATTGATGCTCCTTTTTTGGATGAAAGCAGGTTGGCTAGGATTGATGATTAGAGCAAGAATTTTCTTGATTATGTTTGCTAGGATCTTAGCTATTATTTTATAAATCATATTACAATATGCAATTGGCCTAAAATCTTGCATTGTGGATGGATTGATTACCTTGGGGTTTGAGATGACATAGGTTTTGTTTAATTCCAGCAATATATAAGGACTATAGAAGAATTCTCTTATAGTATCTACCAACATATGACATATAGTATTCCATGTGTGCTAAAAAAATCTGGCATTAAATCCATCTGAACCCAGAGCTTTACCAAGATTAAAGCCAAATAAAGATTGTTTAATTTTTTTAGGTGTGAATTCCGTGATCAAATTAATTTATGAGTTTGCTGGAAATGAGTTGTTCAGGTATTCTTTGAAGTCCCGAGGAAATATGCTATCTTCCTGGCTTCCATCAAGTAAAGAGCTAAAGTGAGTAAAAGCTAGTTCCTTTAGGTTTTCCTGCTTGGATATCAGTTTTCTAGAATTATCCTTCTAAGAGACTATTTTATTATTGTTTATTCTTTCCTGAATAGTTTGATAAAATAACTTGGTGTTGATTCACCATCTTTTAGCCAATTAATTCTGCCTTTTTGCCTGAGATGTGAATTATACGCTTCCAAAGTTAAGTAATAGTCTTTTAAAGTAGTTGATTTTAGAGCTCTCAACCTTTGGTTAATTGAAATCAGTGAATCCTAAAGCTTCACAATATCACTAAGGGAAGAGTTCTTCCACTGAGCAAGAGGTGATGAATCTAAGTTGTATAAAGTTATTAGGGATTGTTTGAGAGTTCTTATAAATTGTTGGCATTGGAAAGTCTTGGACTCCTAAGCCTTATGTTTTAGCTCTTCCTCAACCAATCATGAGAAACTGGGATGTTTGAGATAGGCATTGAAGAATCTAAATGAAGACTTGCATTTAAGCATTGGGTCGTGTATTGTAATGGTGGTTGAAGAGTGATCTGACATTAAGTAGTTGTGAAAATTAATTGCGTTTGGGCAAAAGCACTTATTGATTATGAATTCATAAGACTTTTATCAAGTTTCTTCTACATAAAATTAGCTGCTCTCTGCTTATTACTTTAGGTGAACATATTTCTCGAGTAATTTAGATCCTCTAGTGATTGGGGTTTAGTTGTGTGTAAGTTTTAATTATTAATCCTCGATAATTTGCAAGTGCACTATTCGTTAGCGTAGTACCAAAGGTGTCAATCCCACGAGAAAAGAACTAATCTAATTCTAAAATCTAAGGCCATAAACAATAACAGAAATTCAAGATGCAATGAAACTAATACTAGAATTTAATTAAATCAATCAAATTAAGACTCAAACACGAAAATACTAATTATTAAGCAATTTGCAACACACCTAAGAATCAACTGAAGGAAATTACCAATTGAGAGAAAGAGAATTTTACCTATATCCTTAATGCTAACCTAACTGATTATGAATTATTAGATTGTTGGTTCTAGACTATCCTAGGGTTGATTACTCTCTCACTCTCGTTATAACCATTAACCCTAAATCATAAACCCAATAAGATTATGGAGGTTGCAATCTTTCAATTTACAACCTATCCAAAACCTAATTAGTTATGAAGTTCTCTAATACACTATCGGAAGTTATACAAGATCTATCTCTGCACAAATTATCAATATGATGTAATTTTGGTTTCTATAAAATCACCTAACTCTCGTTAGTCCAATTTAATCTTTTTTCATTTGATTCACCCTCTCAGTTTATTATCGAATTATGCAATAGCATAATCAAACAACAACAATATCTAATAAACACATAAACAATCAGATTCTCATTAATTCAAGAATAAATTCTGAAGGTGAGTTTATAACATCCTCGACATTTTATATCCTATCTTCAACTGTTCAATCCAATTCTATACAATAATAAAATTGAAAAGAACAGGAAATACAATCTAAAATGGATGATGGGAGGCAGTGACGTTGGGAAACCTCCTGATCTGGGAAGTATTTCGAGCTAGCTTCTTTTCCTCTTCTCTCTTCCTTCTTCTCTTCCTTTATCTCTCGATGATCTGTCTGTAGGGTTTCTCAAGGTGGTTGATGCAAAAAGTTTGTTTCTCTGCCTTTTTTGTTCTTTTTATATCCTCTTGTGTTTTGGGTAACCCTAGGATATTTTCAGGGTTCGAAAGGTCTAAAAAATGCCTTGAAACTTGAAGTTCATGAATGTCTTCGCGTCTATCCGATGCAGGCCACGATCATGGCTCACATCTGAGCCTTATGTCACGATCTGGTGCTTCTGTGACGATCGTGGGTCATTGTTTCGGCCTGAATGTTTCAAAAACTCCTTCGTTCTTCGATGTTGACCCTGAAACACTAGCAAATATATCAAAGTACCTCAAAAACATAATATTTAAGCTCAAAGACTTGTACTAACCCATAGAACACCTAAAACATAAATAATTAACAAACTAACACAATTCTAACCTAAACACATAATAAGTGATTGAATTAACGGCCAAACACATATAAAGCTTTGCCTTAAAATATGATGCAATTTACACTTATCATCTAGCTCCAAGTTGCTAGTTAAATTTACAAGGGAAAATTTTCTAAGTCCGGTATTGATTAATTAACCTTTAGCTTCAAAAGCAAACTTTGTGTAGTTAAAGTCCTACTAATAATCCAGGGTATATTAATATTGTTGTTCAATCTTGTTAAATCCTCCCATAGTTTAGCCTTTTGAAACTCAATATTGGAAGCATAAATGGTGGTCATTGCAACCTTAGAAGATATGAAGGATAAATTACTATGCAATGGAGCATCTGATCAAAACATTCCTAATCTCTTAGTTAGAAAGCGAGGGGGTTGGAGGATACAATTACTATGCCACTATAGTGCTTACTATGATTGCTCAATAAAGTCCACTCCTTATTAATAAACTAGAGACCTTTGCTAAATTGTTCTTACTTAATTTTGGTTTCAATCAAAACAGCAAAATGAGGTTTTTTAAGGACCAGGAAATCCTTAAGGGCTTGATGTTTATTAGGACTTTTTAGTAAGGAGGATTAAGGAGGTACTTCTTGGCTTTCCTCCTATTTGATTTCTTGATAGTGCTAGAATTTGAAGGTGATCAAGGTTAAATTCTGGACTTTTTGTTGATCTAGTAATGAGCTCTTTACCAGTTTCCTTTAGAAGGTTTACATTTGGACTTTACTGAATTATTCGAGTGGGTTGCTCTTGAATTTCGCACCTATCCTCCTCAAAATTCTGATGGTGAGTCTCTTTAGACTTCTCTAGTTCAAGATTATGCTCATCAACTATTGTCTTAGTGGGAACTTCCTCAGCTTTAATTAGTCCTTTACTTGTTTAGTTGGCTTCATCATATCCTTCTTGGAATTCATAATATTGTCAGTTTTTGGGCTTTCCTGCATCTTTGGAATCCATTTGTAGTCATGTTTGGATTCCAGACATAAGATAACTTCAATGTGAGGAATTTTTTGGAATCTAGAAGTTGCATTTTCATTTCAAAATTAATCTATATACGTGCATAGCCAATCCTTCTAATATGGGCATTATTCTCATTTAGTGCTAATGGCTTTCCTAGTTTGCTAGCAAGATAGGTAAGGCCTTCCACGTACCAATATTCCAAGGGCACCGTGTGAAAGTTTACCCAAAGAGGAATGTTAGTCAAGCTGGACTTGTCTAACCTCATTCCAATTCTTAACTCTGAGTGAAAAGGGGTCTTCCTTGCACATGTCAAGGGCCTCCTTCGATAGTCCTTCTAAATTGTTCTTCAGAGGCAATTTTGAAGCTGACGAATTCGTCTTCACTAATTAGGTCAGATTCCAGATCATGTTTTCACCAGTTAGTGAAGGCCTAACTTTTTACCTGAGGATAGGAAAGCCTCTTCTCTAAGAAGAATCCCATTATACTCGTCTTCCATTTGTCAGCCCCAATATTCATCACTTCCCTTGGAGGGGAAAATACCTTTGAGCCCACAATTTCTAGTATATATCTAAGCTTAGCTGAAGTTTGGGGGTCTCCAGAGACCACTTTGTTCTAACTGACACCTAAGCAAGGTTAAGGGGGAGTAGGTCTTTAGGAGTTGGGGTAGTTACCTGTGGGACCTAAGGAAAAGTGGGGGAGGTTTTAGGGTTGGAAGGGGTGGGTTGCTAGAGTAGAGGTGGAGGTGGGAATGCTTATATGGATGCCAGATTCAGATTTAAGGAGGGTGGATGAGAAGAAGTTGAGGTCACACTAAATAAGGAAGGAAACCAGATAAAGCAGTTAGGGGAGACAAAGCAGAAGGTTCAGCTGAGAAGGTGTTGGGGTTTGGATTAATACCCCCTTGGGATATCTTCATTAGAGATGGAACAGATCACTTGTTCCTATTATTCTCTGCCTATCCTGTTTCATAAGCATCCATTCATCCAATAAATGAGACCCACAGAAATTGGATGGATGGATACTCATGGAATAGAACAGGCATAGAGTAACGAGAACAAGTGATCTGAATCTCAATATAGATGGTAAAGAAGCACCCACAACAGAAGAAACTATACCTTTTAAGCGTCTAAAAGCATCTTTGGCAATCTGTGGCATCTATAACACATTCGATCACATAATTCATCTTGTTCTTATTTACTTGTTTCTCTTTTTAATAAAGTTACAAGACTCATTTGGCAAACGGTTTATCAGCTGTTTTTTTAGCTGACTGACACAAGTTAGCTGTTTGACCATCTTAAAAAATTAATGAATATGTTTGGTGGATGGCTAATTGGTTGACTTATTTAACCTAACAAGCTAATTTTAGAAAAGCTCCATAAGAGGAGCGTTTAATGTTCAACCAAAAATTAATAAGCAAAAAATCAATTATACCCTCTTTTCATAATTTTTAAATTATGTTAATTATCCTATATAGTGATATTATGGATAATTCAAACTAAAAACCATATATAACTAAAAATCATGCACATATTCTACAGTGATACAAAATTTTACAATGAAGTGAGTTTTTAGTTACAAAACTTTGGAGTATGTACAATGCTAGTGACAAAATTTTTTACTAATAAAATAAGTTTTCTAGTTATAAAATAAAAAATGTTACAGTAACAAAATTTTTAAGAATGTTCTATGTTTTTTATTAGAGTTAAAAATTTAATTTTTGTAAATTTAAATATTTAATCATAGCCTTATAAATTCCTTTTTTAAAGTCATACTTTCATAAGTAATTTTACACTTAAACAATTAATATTAAATAATTAATTTTATCAAATATCTTTACTAAACAACTAATATTATCCGTTGGTTAAATTAGCTGTTAGCTATCGGCTAATAGAATCAACTAATAGCTAATACAATTCGCCGATTGCCAGACAGGTCTATAGTTGAATGATTTACATGTACGCTCTTTACGGATATTTACGCATGAAAACATTCCTCTTGAGGTCAAAGCTTGGCTGTGGATTTGCTGAAAGTCATGTTGCTAAGGAGCTGAATTGTATGTTGTAGGGGAAGGGTCAGGGAGCAAGGTTTAAAATGTAACGAGGGGATAGTTTCGGTTAGTTAGAGTTTTTTTTTCCCACTTAAGTTTGTAGTACTATATCCTCATAACATAAAGTTATGAGAGTTGGGTATTTGAGAATGTAACTACTGCCTTGAATAATTCATATCTTGGTCTTATTCATTCCGACCATTGTCATGAAACATCCATCTTCCTTTGTTAGCCTATATTTTGATGAGCACTATCTGACAAATCTTCTCCTTTTACAACCCTCCTGAAGATGCTGTTGTGTCAATATGTGGTCACATCTCAGCGGTGATGAAAATCACTGCCTATCACAAATTGCAAAGAGTGTCTAATATGTGTTCGGTGTTTTCGAAAACCACATTAGGCAACCCTGCTCAAGATGTTTATGGTTTTAAATCTTATCCCCAGTGTTGCATTGGTGATTCTTCAAAGATTAAGGCTGCTATAGAAGTCGTGCAGTCATTGACTATGCTACAGACATTTGCATCTGCAACCAGTACTCCAGACAACTCATCTGGTCTGGAAAATTCTATAGTGTTATTGGTTGCTCTCTTACATTCTACCCTTTTGTTTAGGTGTCAGTTATTGTTATGTCTTTGAAAGCTGCTAGTTTGGACTGAACATGGTTGCAGCTTGCCGTGTTCTTCTGCTCCATCTGTGGTGGAATCCTACAATTGAAGATCAGGCAATTGATAGGGCACATCCTGTTGGGCAAACACGTTCTGTATTATGTCGCAGTAAACCGTGAAAGATACTGTTCATGGTCGAATTCGAGCTCTACAGGTACTATTATCGTGAAGATGTCCGTGCTTTATTAGGAAAGTTTTTTGAATCGGATATAGGTACAAGGGAGAAGATGGAGCAGCTGAAGTGAAACATAGCTTTTAATTACTGGTCGTTTTTTGTAAAAACCAAGATCCACCATTATCTGGTGGCTTGCTACATTTCTTGCTAAGCTTATTATACTGTTGTTTCCAAAGATCCTTTAACTCCATCCTGTGCTATATACATGCGCTTTGTGTCTATTTTGATGGATGGTTGATGTCCTTCAGTCAGATACTGAGAGATTTGTTCTCTGTACTCAAGTAGTTTATATATTGCTTTTTTGTTAAATGCTGACTATATTTGACCGTGGAAATATAGTGTGTGGGAATATGGGAATGCATTCGTACAAAAAATCATTGCTTTTTGTAACTGCCAACTATATTTGACTCTGGAAATATAGTGTGTGGGAATATGGGAATGCATTTGTAGTAGTTTTTTCATCTGGATCTACAATTAAGATCCTTTTTAGCAAAAGAAGAGACAGATGGTATCATCTACAATTGGATAGGAGGAAAATAGTGGTCAGCAAAAGAAGGTTTTTCCTTGGCAAAGATGATAAAAAGAAAAGGACTTTTTTTTTATTGTTTGTTTTCTTATTTTTACTTCCTAGAACCCATTTCATTGTCTAGACACGTAGAGTTAGTAATAAATGGCAGGCCTATAGGTAACTTCTTAATGTTTTCATTTTTACTAAATTGTATGCGACGGGATGGGAATTTGTCACCAAGCTACAACCGTCTTCTGCATGGTAAATCTGAATGCAGTATTCATGCCAATACAACTCATAAAATGCACAATCAATATGTGCAAATTTATCTTCCACCCTACTTCACTGAAACATGTACTTCTGCTTGTTAGTTCTTCTAATCACACTTCTTCTCATGTCATTTGAGGAGTTACCCATAAGGCAAGTAAGAACTGTTAACATCCACATTTCCACTCAATTCTTCTCTTTTGTTTGCGCATGCACAGGCATATGAACAGGGGAAAAATTAAAGTCAAGCATACAAGTTGTCAACGAATTCTACCAAAAGTCAAGCATGCACAGGCATATGAACAGGGGAAAAATTAAAGTCAAGAAAATGCCCATAACGCAAGTATACAAGTTGTCAACGAATTCTACCAAAAGTCATGGACTCAGCCATTAACAATTTATGAAATTAATCAATTACTGATGATTTCTGCCACATCTATAATTCAACCACGAGAATATATCATGGCGAACAGTATCAACATTGAAATTAGTCAATTACTGATGATTTCTGCCACATCTATAACTCAACCACGAGAATATATCATGGCGAACAGTATCAACATTCTCATCAGTTTCACCAAACAACAAGGAGTGCAACATACCGTTATAGATCTTTATGGTCTTATCTTTGCTCTTCGCTTCCTCGTACAGAGCCCTGCTTACATCTGGATCAGTAACGATATCAGCGCTTCCATGTAGCACAATGAAAGGAATCCTCACATCGCATAATCTCTGACTCAGATAATCCGTTATTCTCAAGAGGTCAAGAACAGTCCCTAGTCTTGGTTTTCCCCTGTACCTCATTGGATTCTTCTCCCCAATTATCTTTTTCTCCTCAACTCTGACTGACCTGTGTATGAGATCTTCTGTAGGAACAATGGCTAAGGTAGGAAAGAATTTTGCCACAAAGGTTAAAACTTGAGGTATTGGCCATCTGGGTTTTATATTATCCGAGATTCTGCACATTGGAGCCACTAAAATTGCACCATCATAACCTTCAGGGTCCGCAAAATGAATCAAAAGACAGATGGCACCACCCATGGACTCACCATATAAAAAACAAGGCAATCCATTAAGCTCTGAGTCCTCTTTCACGAAACTGAAGTAATTGAGGCAATCTTCGACAACAAGATCAACATTGGGCACATAAGCCCTAAGGCCTTCAGATCTGCCATGTCCTTCAATATCAAGAGCAACACAAGCAAAACCCATGTGGGCAAGGAAGATAGCTGTGTCCTGAAAGGTCCAGCTAATGTCATTGCCATAGCCATGTACCATACAAATGACACCTTTTGGAGGGGTTGTGGAATCAGGTAACCAGGATCTGGTGAACAGGGAGAGGCCTCTTGGTGAGGTGTAAAATGATTGCGAGCCTCTGATTCCTTGTTGTTTGTAGTACTGTTGTTCTGGGGTACTGCCCCAGTGGTGAATTTGGTCCTCCTTTGTTTGGTGATTTTCCTTCGCCATTTGTGGACGATGATATCGAGTAGGAAACGGGTTATGTCGTTCTTCTGCTTCAGGGAACGATGAAATCGAGTAGGAAACGGGTTATGTCGTTCTTCTGCTTCAGGGAACGATGAAATCGAGTAGGGAACGGGTTATGTTGGTGTTCTGCTTCAGTGATTTGGTTTATATTGACTAAGGTAAGTTGAGATTAAGTTCGTGTTTGCGACTTTTTTCCACCATTTTTAGATGTTATTAAGTATATATACTGTGGATGAGTTGGGATGGACGACTACGCAATCCATTCCAACAGCTCATTTAATCCAACTGTGACATTTTTTTCCCTCTCCTTATGTGAAAGTTTTACAGCCACCCCGCTCCTTCATTTTTTAATCCGACGGTTGAAAAGTTCTGCAGGTATTTGTTCATTGAATGTTGTGCCTACCTAGTTATATCTGTCTTTTATTTATCTTTATTGTTACTTTTTCTCTTCCATAGTTTCTCTCTCTTTGTTTACCTCTCCGCCCTTGCCTTCTTGTACGGTGCTCTGCCGTCGATGTCTTCTGTCTCTGGTGAGTTTCCCTTCTTTTGTTATCCTTTTTGGCTTTGCGTTTTTT
>JANVCL010000002.1:23741370-23756669 GCA_026546855.1 Erythroxylum incrassatum | reverse complement strand
TGGAGTTGGATTACCATTTTGTACGTGAACAAGTCAAGCTGGGTCGTCTCACAGTTAAATTCATCTCCAGTGCCGATTAGCTGGCTGACGGTCTTACTAAACCACTGGGCACTCGACTATTTCATCATTTTCGTGACAAGCTTCGCCTTCATTCTACTCCGGCTTCAGCTTGCGGGGTCATGTAAAGGAATGTAAAATTCTATTATCTAGCTGTATATTACGTGATCCCCTGTATTCCTCTGTATTCTGTTACTTGTTCTTATCTCAATTAGCTTGTAACTTTTAGTATAAATATCTTGTATATTTGCCTTACATATCAAGGAGAACAACTACGAAATTCCTCTCAAAACCTAATCTTTACAGTTGAAGGGGAAGAAGACTGGCGAAGTGCCCTGTTAAAGGAGAACTGTAAAGAAGATCCAAAAAAATAATTGAGCAGAGTCAAACCTTGCTGTGTGAATTAATACTATTGTTATGTTATATACTCCTAAGGATTTCAAATGACACATATATATGTATATATTTATAATGTATTACATCCTTAAATACAAATTTCATAACATAATGATTTTGTTCGTAAACATACATGCATTTTTCATATCAATATTATGTCACATAATTATCACAATCACAAATTACAAAAAATAGTGGAGGACTGACGAATGACCCTATGACATACCCCTTATCCATAGACTATAGCCATAAGGATTCTCTTGCTCCACACAGGTCACTTGGTCCAAATGTAGTCGACTACTGTCCGAGAGTCATAGTCAACCAAACTGCCACAGCCTTACTACGACATGATTGTCGTTTGAGAGTATGCTCGACCGAACCACCACAATCTCACCACCATATCATGTATCATATATCGGTTGACATCTGAGAGCAAGCTCGACCAAATCACCACAATCATGCTACCATATCATGTACCATGTATTAGTTGGCATCCAAAAGCAAGTTCGACTGAACCACCCAAACCGTCGCGTATCTCAATCAATAGATTCATCAATTGATCAAATACTAACCCAAATTCATACTCGACTAGTTGACTCACTATACGCACAACCTAGTGACTCCCACTAGGTAGCTCATACCACAATAATCCTCCACATCATCACATATCAAGATAAGCATAACATTGCAGAATAAAAATATGTATACATGTGTCAATCCGCATGTATAAATATCATGTGTGCATATGATAATAATGATGATTTTCATGTTGAATATGAGAATGAGTTCTAATATATGTTGGTAACCATGAATATTAAATCATAGGAAGAATGAACTCCTTCATGTCGAACCTAGTATCTAGAAGTGTAAGGTTCTACTCTTGATTGATCTATAGAAAGAAAAATAGGAATGACTATTAAGGTTTTAAACCTAAATTAATTTTAGATACCACGAAAATAAGATCATAACTCAATACTAAAAAGTTCTGTTGTCTATCTTTTAAAAACAACAATATCACGTTTTACGATGATAACAAAAATTCATATACATACATATTTAATAACGTTAACACTTTCTTTTCTTACTTTCTGCCTATGTATAAAAAATTGGGTGAGTTATTTTTAATATGTTAAAAGAATAAAAATGGATTGTACTTATTAGTTTGAAAATGGAATTTATAGTATTTAAGAGACAAATACGACACCGTTATTGTTCTTTAACAATAAATTGTTCTCTGAAGCTTACTGGAGACAAAAATTGGCTGATTTTTTAAAGTTAATGTTGCTATTAAATGTAAATTAAATTTAAATTTAAATTATTTTTTTGAACCTGCTGTACAAACTAGAAATAACCATGCTTTTTCAAATTATGCAGTAGTAGAAGGTGATCAGTACATAGAATGGTTCGTGTTTATCTCTAACGTGTATGGTTGATCCTCCATTTCAGTAATGAATGAGATCGTAACCCCAAGATGGAGGCTGATACGGAGAGCTCAATTATAGAACGTCCCGACTCTCGAGTCCTGACCGCGATTGCTTAGCGAATTGAAAACATTGACTGGGGTCTTCACAAGAGAACAGACGAACGGTCCGGCAGATAATTGAAACAGCGACACTGCTTGGCAAAGAGTCTCACACGTCTGTGGTTTGAAATGTCGAATATGAGAATTCCAAATATAGATATAGAGTCTCCAATTAATGAATGGGCGGCTAGAGAGTAGAGCAGCAGGCCCACGTGAGCAAGATTTGCCAAAATTTCTGGATTTTATTTGAAAATTCTCTGTGATTGTTAGGAGGTAGTTACAGCTCTTAAATGTAAGGCTCTCAACTTGATCTCTTTCATTGGACAGTCAACAATACTCGGAAGGGTTTATACTCTTACTACTTGTTAGTTTATGCCTTTGTAATTAATTGTAATTATATATATATAATATTATTATTTTAATTTATTTTGTTATCTTTATTTGTTATATTAATTACATTAAATGTTTTAATATTAAAGATAAAATCTATAAAAAATTAATATACAATTGAAATCATGACGAGATTATAATTATGATATTCAACTTATATTTATGTATTATTCTTAAATTGTTTCTAGTTGTAGTTTTATCAAGATGAGATATTGATATAAAATGGTAAAACTAGCACATGTTATGTTTCTTTTTTATAAAAAAAAGCATTTAATTTTATAAATAAAAGTATCAAGATACTTAAACAAATGTGTAGGTGCTTATTAAAGAATAAGTTAACTAAACTAATTCGAATATGGTGAACCCATAAGAAATATTACTTACATGTTTATGAAATTCTTTTTAATGATTGTTGTATAATTGATTCTTAAACTTAAGATTGTCAAGGTATCTCATATAGAAATTATTGCCTTTTAATGTTACTTATGACCTATCCTATTTATGGTAACTTGATCAGTAGTATTTGGATAAAATATAAACCATATAGAGATATTAGAGTAAGTTAATAAAATATTTGTTACTCTAAAATAATTAGAGATAATGGTCCCCTCTACATGATTAATAGTAATTTAAAGTATTCTCTTGCTAGAGTGAATTGACAATTGAGAACGTATCTTCAAATATCAAATATAAATTAACTACCAATTAGGATGATTGCATTTGATAAAAGTAGACACTATATCTATCCTCTAGATCTAATTAGACCATTAAATGATGGAAAAATAAATTATACATCATAATTGTGCATGGACATGTTGAGTTAAACTATTGCTAAGCGTTATTTTTAATCTATGACTACCAATTATTTAATTGAAGAATTAAAACTAAATTAAGAAGAGCTTTAATTTATCCAATTATAATTATAATTATAATATTATAATTTATAGTTATTATCAACATATTAGGACCCTAATTAGTCACACATAAAGACCAGTTTAAAAAATAATTTAATTTAAGTTGGAATTAATTGTGAAGTTTAAGAAACCTTATGGATCAAATATGAGATATTTAATTTTATTAAATTTAAATTAAATTATAATTAACATATAAAGGGCAGTTAAAAATTCAATTTAATTTAAGTTAGCTTTAATTGTGAAGTTTAAAAAACCTTAGGGATCAAATATGAGATATTTAATTTTATTAAATTAAAATTAAAATTTGACTTTAATTATGATTAGACTATTTAATTTGAATAAAAATAAAAACCTAATTTTTTCTATTTATAGGAAATAAACATAGGGGACATAGCACTCCTTTTTAATTCCTCTCAAAGTTAAGTTTCTTTTTCTCTGTTTTGTGAATACTGTTAAAGACTGGATGCTTGAATATCTTGTAGTTGACACCTCGAAAAAGGTTTCAATAGGAATCTAGTACAATTCAATTACTTTTATGATTCATGTTTTTCAAATTATTCAATTATTAAGATCTAATTGAAAAATTATAAAAAAATTTAATTTTCTGGTACATTCGTGATTTGATTATGACTAGTTTTTCAAAATTGCCAACTTCAAATATGTTTGAAGATACAAGTAGCATGGGTCATGAGTTTGCGAAACAATCACTAGGTGCTGACTTTTGGCTATGTTTGGTTAGGGTTTTTTCATGAAATGTAATATTATTTCATCTTTAAGGAGGAGAGTTTATAATGAAATGAAATAGAAGAGAAGAATTTTATATTACATGTTATTCTATCCTAAACAATAAAAATGTTAAACCTCCAGTTTGGGGGGTTTAGGATGGAATGTAAAATGATAAACGACTTTTCACTATATTATATTATAAACCCTTCTTACAAATAACATTTCACTATATTATATTATGAACCCTTTCATCTCTCCCAAACAACAATTTTCTAATATTATACCCATTTACATTTCATTCCATTATAAACTATTACATTACGTTAAGAATCTTATATCCAACTAAACATAACCTTAGGTATAGCTTGGTGACTCATTATCTATGTGACTTGTAAACTTCTACGTGCATGACCTACATTCTTAATATGTTTTTTTTATTTCACAAAGAAAAAGGGCAATATTTCTAATCAAACATCACCTTTTTATATCATTTCAATTCCCTACAATACAAGTTGCTTGGTCTATCTTGAAAATTTTGTCATTTTGTCAACATAATTTTTTTGTTTACATATAAATGCTAGATATCCTGTAACTTTAGGACAAAACCAAAAGAAATTTTGCCATTTGTAGGCAATTTTTTTTCTTTAGTTCACACATAAATGCTAGATGTCTTGTAACTTTATGATAGAACCAATGGAACCTATCAACCCATTGTCCATGTCATGGTGACCTCTTGGGAAAATGACGAGAGCGACACCAGAATCTTTTCGGATTGCGAGTCTCTTTATTTTCGTAGTTACGATTAATCAAATGCTCAAGTGACTAATTAAATTATTCGATATTAAGTTAGAGTTTTAACACCATATATGACTTATCTTATTAATTGGACAATTTTTGCTAAGCTAACCATTATTTTATTAAATTAATATAATACATATTATATGCTTTTTTATTTATAATCTTTTCTTATTGATGTCTTATAACACTAAATTTGCAATTTTTTGAAAATTTGAAGATAATAAAAGATATAATTACTCTCTTTCTAACTTTTTTAAAAATAGAAAAATTCAAAATTGCTACTTTCAAGTGTGTTATGAAAAACTTTTACATTTGCTCAATAATCATATGCTCCAAGTAAATCATTTCATTAGGTGCTAATGATGAACTTAATCTAGTAAATTAAATAATTTGAAACTCAAAATTTTTGAAAAAAGGACAAAGGTCAAAGGTTAGGTATTAAATAGACTATGTTTTAGTATAATTTTAAGAGCATTTTGCTTATATTTGAATGAATTTTATTAGATTTGATACTTAATGTGGCCTATATTCTATTTTCATATCTTATTTTAGCTCTCAAATGAAGAAGGAATGAATTCACACAAATTGGAGTTAAGTTGGAGCAAATTTTGTCAAGATTCTAGAGGGGGAGGAAACATGGCTTAGAACTTGACATCATATCCATCCTATCTTAGAGGTCAAGCAACGTTAACCCCTCACAAATTTGTGTTGGAGACCCACATTAGAAATGATTTTTTCGTAAAAAAGGTGGGAAGTAACATAGGCCAAATATGGACTTTTATTGTATTTGTTTTAGTCGTGTTTGTTTACAAAAGAAAACTCTGTTTATAGAACAGTTGAGCAATATGGGACAAACATAAGGGTATGTTGGACCTATGCTAGTTATAGTGTTTTGAATTTTTATAGTTTTGATATATAAAAGAGATATATTTTGGAATTAAAAAAAAGGGTGATTAGATATCACTAAAGAACATAACATTTTAGTTGAACTGGTGAGTCTTGACACAAGAATAAAGCAACTTTGGAAAGTAAGAAGAAGATTTTATTAATATTCAACTAAGGACTTCAAGATTTCAAGAATCCATGAGAATGATTTCTTTTATTTTTTTTATCTTTCTTGAATTTTATTAGTTTCTTTTACCTTAGCATTAACTAAATTGGGATAGATCTATATGGGATGAATACTAACACTATTTCTTTAGATTGATTCTTTTATTTAATGAAAGATCCAAGTTCTATGAAAAATTATTCATGTGTCTTGATCCAATATTAGATTTCATATTTAGGGATTAAGAAGTCATATGTTTGAATGGATCATGGTATGAATAATAAGAGTTACATAGAATTATAAAGATAGGGCCATATAAATATTATAATTAGAGTCAAGTCTATCAAGGAAATTTACAGAACAAGTTAATGCATTCTTATGCCATACATCATTTGGAAATAGATCATTGCAGTTCAACTAAAGAGTTTTGACATAAGAACAAGGCGACTTTAGGGAGTGAGAAGATGATTCCAAAAAGATTCAACTAAGAACTTTAAAATTTCAAGAATTTATTAGAATGACTTCTTTTATCTTATTTTCTTTCTTTTGCCTCATTATAAAATAAATTGGGAAATATCTAGATGGGATGAATCCTAGAACTATTTTTTATTAGTTCTTTGATTTTAGTGAAAGACTTGAGTTCTATTACAAATTATTAATGATTATTGTGATTAAATTGAAATTGCTAGCATTTTTATTAATTTTTTATTTCATATATAGGGGATTGAAAAATCGTATGTATGAAAAAAAACATGCATGAATAATAACAGTTTTATGGAATCGTAGTTATAGGACCATATAAAATAATAAGACTTGTATGGAATCTTAGATATAGGACCATATAAATATTCTAAGTTAAAGTTAGATCTATCAAGGAAATTTACAGAACAAGTTAAAGTTTTCTTAGGGGTTTTCATTATAAAGGATTTTATTCAATCAAGTTAAGAACATGGGTTGTATGTCTCAAGAAAGAATATGGTTATAATTTTAAATTTTCCATGGATCCAAAAAATTACAATTAAAAATTGAATCAAGATAAACGTAACCATAGAAAGATTATAGGGGATTCTAAATTTGATTCTTATTTGTTTGTTAGTTGCTTAAGTCTTGTTTATTGATTTAGTTGGGTACTTCAGACTAATTTAGTTAATGTTCTCTTTTTAAGTCAATCATTTGTTTTGTTATATTAGATAATGGAAAGAGATTAGTAATGATACTTGTAGCTCTCATGGTATCGACATTCGTATTCCCTAGAAGATACTATAAGAATGATATATGTACTTATCTAGTAATCTTTAGCATTATTTTGATCGAATTTGCAAATCACACATTTAAGTTTGTGATGCTACTGTTGAGGACTAGGATATTAGGAATATTTTATTTAATTAAACTAATCATTTATTTTTTCTTTTTCACATTTATTTATTTTAGATATATCTTTCTTGATCTTGTGCTTATTGGTAGAATTTTAGGATTTAGGTACTTAATCTTGTAGCTACCAAGCATAATGGAAAGACAGGGTGAACAATGTCCTATAGGAGATTATACTAAACCATTGTTTGCAGGGACATAATCTAGCTTTATTCAACTAATGGTGGAGTCCAATACTTTTGAAATCAGTTTTGACATAATATAGATGTTTTAATAACTTATGCAATTTAATCGCTTATTAAGTAAACATCTAAATGCACATATTGTTAACTTTTTAGAGAATTGCGATAATTTTAAGATAAATGGAGCATTAGAGAATGCTATTTAATTATTTTGTTCTTTTTTACATTATGCGATAAAACTAAATCATGGTTAAAGTCTCTTTCTCCTAGATCCATTACCACCTGTATTAGTCCTATTGAAAGGTATTTAGCCAAGTATTTTCCTTCAGCACAAATAGTAAAACTTAGGAATGACACCTTCTCCTTTCAATAATTAGAGAGAGAAATTTTATAAGATTTTTAGGAGAGATTGAAGGATTTGTTGAGGAAATCTCCACACCATAAACTTAATTTTGGGACTAAATATGCAAACATTTTATAATGGATTAATTTATCCATCAAAGCAATTAAATAATCATCTTCGAGTAGGACTGCCAAATTTAAAACTCTTGAGAAATTTACAATTGTTGATTGAAAACATATTTGTGAATAATTACTAGTAAGGGACTCCAAGGACAAAACTAAAATTAGGTGGTATTCATGGTGTTTATATGGTAACCATATTAAAAACAAAGTTAAAAGCTCTGACCAAGAATATTGATAACATAAGTTTGATAGCTTATGCATTACCATTGATAGCATGAGTTTGATAGCTTAACCATCATTTTTGATGAATTGTTACATTTATGATGGGGGACACCCCAATTATAAATGTATTATACTATAGAATAGTTGACTGAGTAAGTTATTTTTATATGGAATTGTTCTTAAAGTTATCCCTGCAGTATCGATTATAATCTAAGATAAAGATATGATCTTAACTTTTTTAGACTAATCAAGCTTCTTCTAGATTTCAATAATAGCATCATCAAGAAAAATAGATCAACTCTTGGGAAAATTATGAAAAAACTCATTAATGCATTTGAGACTCTCTTTTAAAGTACTAAAACATCTCTTTGAAATTAAAAAGCATCCACTGAAATTTGAAAAATCATATTTGATAACTTATTAAAATTATCTTTGAAAGGCAATCATGTACTTTCCCTACCAATATTGAGCCAACCTCACGAGAGTTGCGATGAATTTGAGGAGTAGAAAGTTGAAGAGAAAAAAATCTCATGTATAAGGAAAGAAGGAAGAGGAGAAGGAGAAAGAGAAAGAAAAGGAGACAAAGAAGGATGTGGTTAAAAAGTCCCAATAAAGAATTATGTTTTATAGATACTAAAGTATGTCAATTACTTAAAGGATTTTCTTTCTAACAAGAAGAGACTTGACGAATTATAGATTGCGATATCAAGTGATAAGGGCTCTACCATCTTAAAAAACAAGTTATCCCAAAAAATTGAAGATTTAAGGAGTTTTACAATTCCTTGTAATATTGGTAGTTTGTCATTCAAAAGGGAATTAGCAAACTAATGTTGCACTAGGTCTAAACTACCAGGTCTCACACGAGATCTCTCTCGATACAAAAACCGATATGATTAACTATATAGTTTATTGGATTGCCTAACTCTCATTAACTCAATCCAATCATTTTTCTCTGTCTCACTCTCTCGATTTGTTACGGAAAAATGCCAAAATCAAAGTTAATCACAACACCCAATCATTAAAACACAAAATTGACTATATTAACATTAAATCAAATTAAAATCCCGAAGTAAGAGTTAGAGCATCGTCAATAATCCAAAACCCATCATCATACAATTTATTTTAATCTTATACATTAAATGAACAAAAATGAAATGGAAATGAAATAGAACTTGGATCGAATAATCTAAAAGGACAGCAACGTCAGGAGATCACCTAATCTAGGAAGCAACACCGTCGGGACCTTCCTCTTCTTCCTCTTTCTCTTCTCTCTCTCTCTTCTTTTCTCTTTTTCTTGAACTTTCCAAAAGTGGCAGAACGTAGAAGCTCCCTTAGGGTTACATTCTTAAGTCTTATATAGTATTTCCAATTACAGCAACCCTAGGGCCTTTTCTGGTTCTAAAAGGTTTGAAAAATCTCTCAAAAACTCAAGTCAAGATTGTTGTTCGCGTATCTGTTGTGCAGGCCACGATCATGGCCCTTAATGGCATAATCGTGGCCTAGAGTTTTTGCTTCTGTCACAATTGTGGCCTATAATGACATAATTGTGGCTCCCTACACCAGCTTCTGTCACGATCGTGGCATATTTTCCATGATCGTGGCTCTTTGGTCTTGTTTATGTCATGATTGTGGCTCTGGGTTATTTCTCGGGTCTTATCCGAATCTCCTCCAATTGCCGTGAAACACTAACAAACACATCAAGACACCTTATAAATATAAAATTGAAGCTCAACATCATGTTCCAACCTACAAAACACTTAAAACATAAATATTTACTAATTATCACAATTCTAAACTAAACACGCATTAAATAGTCAAAATAACAACTAAACACACACTAAACTACCCACAAAAGCACGATTCAATATACACCTATCAATTTTTTAATTGATTTTGGTACTTGAGTTATTTATATTTTGAATTTAGGCTTAATTCACTCACTAGGAGCAATTTAGAGCAATTTGGAACATTTTATTTTGATTTATAAAGTACAGACGGTGTATATAGTCGTGTGAGAGAGTTTGGCCTCATTTTGAGGATTTCTTGCAGTATAATCTTACGTAGATTAGCAACACACCCTTATTAATTAAGAGAACGCCATGATGATGGTACACACCCATTTCTATACAAATGTTAGCTCTAAAAACCCTTACGCGCTAAATTTGAGCTACATGATCATTAACACACCCATGTTCATGCCTTTGTATCTCTTTGTATCCAAAATTTGAAATTAAAAATATAAGATTAAGTTGTAGATGAGGGATGAGGCATAAAATGCTCAAAAAAATACACCTTATGATGATAAAAGAAGAAGAAACAACCAAGGAAATCTCTTTGGGGCGGATTTTTATCAATCCAGAGTGAAGTTTTTATAGATTTCAAGAATTTCCAACTTTTTCTTTAATTTTGATGTCCTATTTTCTATCGTCACAAGCTAAATCAAATCCTAGGTGTCACACTAAACTCTAACTAGGAGAACTCCATTACTTTGTGTAGACATTAATTAAGTTACTACTCAACTATCTCTTACAGATATATCTTGAGACCAAACTCCTAACTTTATATAGTATAAGCCCGTATGGTTCAACAAGCATAGAGAAAAGCTTCTTTTATCTTCCAGTTAGCTCTTAAGGATAAGCTAAGCTCCTTAGTTATATTGAAGAAATCCAAAAACATATATGTGTAATATCACTAGTTCTCTACCTAAGGCATCATCTATATATTAACTCCTACTAGCTAGCTTCAAGTTAGGGAAGTGATATTACATCAAGTTAGGGAAGTGATATTACATAAGTGTTGGATTCTTTCCCAAATGAATGATGTGAAGGGTCATTTTAAAAAAGAAGTGTTGCACTAATTCCTATTCTTAATAGTGGAAAACACAAAGATCATATATGTTTAGAAATTTCTTCAATATTTTTTGGGTGGTTAACTTACCTTTAAGAGCTAACCTTAGGAATATAAAATATTACTAAGTAGCATAATAAATGGTCTATGTAGGAAGACAAATCAAAGGCATTCTAACGAAAGTCTATTCGTCAGTCTCAACTCAAGTTTGGCAATTCCATAACTTAGAAATAGTCCATGCCATCTTAGGAATTTTATCCTCGACACCTTTACATGATGAACTCAAAAAGGAGTGTACTCCGTATACTATTGCCTCTCCAATCTCCTTTGCAGAAGTTGTAATAAGACCCCAAATGTCACCTTACTCTGTTGCCTAATGACAAGTTAGTTAGAAATCTTATTTATTTAGCTTTCTATAGTTTTGTCTTTAAAGCTTGCATTGTCTTATTAAGATAAGTTTGTTAATACTAGTTAG
Source organism: Erythroxylum incrassatum (assembly GCA_026546855.1). Classification (NCBI taxonomy): domain Eukaryota; kingdom Viridiplantae; phylum Streptophyta; class Magnoliopsida; order Malpighiales; family Erythroxylaceae; genus Erythroxylum; species Erythroxylum incrassatum. The sequence goes on along the minus strand of JANVCL010000002.1, from coordinate 23,745,256 downwards.
CAAATAAGTATGAACTTAACTCTTATTCTTTATTTCATCAATACATTTTTAATTTTTGAAAAGATATCCAATTTAAAATTTAAAATATTAAATTGACTAAGACATTTTTTATTTTGAAAATTTTGTAGAGAAGGATATATTTGTAAATTAAAGAACAACTTTCATCAGTAAGCTAGTTTCTTCATCCTCCCATCAATATTAAAAAGTTCATTCTTATGCCTTCCAAATTTTTTTAATATCAACATTTTGAAGCTTGTGTAAGTACGAAAGTGAAAGTTAATCTAATCATAAAATTTTCGGCTAACTCACTTGTGATCTAGATGCTAATTGTTTTAAATATAAAAGCAGCATAAAGTTATACGTCCGTCAATCCTAAAATTTATCTAGCATATAGAAATATCTTAGGAGTATTAAGCTCTACAATTCAATTAATAATATACTATACCACCTATGTATCCAAAGGAAAAAATGTACAAGCCTGAATTTAATTTATGTAGAATTGTCTCGAAGTAGACCTAAATCTGACACTTTAAACAAACAAAAATATATCAAACAAACACGTTTTAGGATACAATGTATGTTAAACGTATTATGCCCATACACTGGAGAAGGAATATAATGTAAAATATATTATGACGTCAATGTTGAAATTTCATATTGTAGCTGTCCAGCAAATAGCGACAACGTTGTTACTATCTTCTGTGGGCTTCATTTGTGTGGTTATATTCTACATTTGTGGGCGAAAAAAATTTCACTTTTGTGACGTTCAGGTTCCATGAATGTAACGTACACCTGCATGTTCCATGAGTGTAACGGGTACTTAGCTGTAAGGATATTGACGGGATGTTTATTGGAGTATATTCAAACTTAACAAGAAAAGAAGAAAAATTAAGAATATGGTATAGAATTTGTCATAAAAATATAAATAACTTGAGTAGAGTTACTTTGTATATATCTTAATTTAATTTATAAGAATTAGAAAAATAAGCTGAGGAGTCTTATAGATTTAATTGATTTGTATATTTATTATATACAAATCATAATTTTTAAAAATAATAAAAATTGATAATTAGTTCATCATAAATTATTATTATTTTTAATTTTTCCATCTATTTAGACTTTACTTTTAAATTAATGTATATTGAATCGTTTTCAATTATAACACTAACATATTAATTATTGCATATCCTGAAAAATGTCCAATTCAAAATTTAAAGTAATATATTGACTAGAAATTTTTATTTTAAAAATTATGTAAAGAAGAGTATAACGAATTAAGAAACAATTTGTATCTAGTCGAACGAGCTGGGATCATTCATTCGTCAGCTAAGAAAGAGAAGTTTTTCGGGGACCACGAGGAGCGATGATGACAGGAAAGCAAAACTACAAATATTGAGGACTGAACGTTTCTCGCATGCATGTACGAGTCAATCGTCAGTTTCTGAGCTGCAAACTCACGCTGAAATTGATTAAATAGGCCAAGATATGATGCCGATCCGCCGTATCCATTTCGCGGTTCACACTCCATTTACTTATCTACGTCAGTGCACAGAAATGCTGACGATTTCAATCTTGCTGAAGCACCAAAACGTAATCATGACGATCACCATCAGCGCGGAACACGAATTACAGTGTACTAAGAAAATTAATATATTTATCCATTAAAAGGTTGAATTTGATCATGTAAGATAGAGCTATGAATCTTTGAAGGCACGTGCATTCCTCTCATCGCCATGACCAAGTAAGATAGAGCTATTTTGTAACTCCTTCCCTTAACTTAAGTGTTATCTATTGTTCTAATGTTTCATGCGATTATCTCTTGTCAAGATATGCAATTCACATTTCTATATCTCTTCTGCCTAGATAACATTTATTAGGGATGTTCAAATACTTATGTACTCTGTCAATTGTAGGGAGCTTTCTTTTAACTACTGATATGTGTTTAATTGGTTATGAATTTATTTTATAACACTTAGTGTTTGATAAGAAACACTTAAAATATTTACTTTAATTCATATTTAATTTTAGGTATAATTTGGAAGTGAAAGAGCTAAAGTGAGTCGAAATCACCATATTTAAGTTGTTTTCTGAATATTCACAATCTTTTGTCTTCTTAGAGTAAGAATGAGAAAGATTAAATTAAGTAAAGACAAGAAATGCATGAAGATGATGATTATATGTTGAAAACACAAAAAAGAAGATTGTAGAAGAGCTCAAGGCCAAACAAGAAACTTGTCATAGTCGTGAGCATCACTCACTACTCTGACATGTTTTGCATGGGTGTGAGACACCTCTCATGCCGATGTCACACTCGTGACACACAACTCACATTTGAGAGTTGTTGGACAACTCATTCGAAACACTAAATTTTAGTATAAAAAGAACATGTTGCGACAACAGATGCTACGTTTTGTTTAGGGTGTGTGTTGGGCATTTTAATCTTATAAAACCCTCAATATACTACAAGTGCACGGTTCGTGAATGTACTGTATGAGGTGTCGATCTCTCGAGGGTTGGTGAACTAATATAATTCTAAGTTATCTAAAGCCTAAAAGGATTATTAAAATGAATATAAAAACTAAAAAAAAGTAAACAATCGGATATGTATTGCTTGAAAATGAATTCGTAAAATTAACACAAGAAACCAACATTGAGCACCACCAAATGAAAATTGGAATTTAACCAAGGAAGATTAAGAAATTATGGGAGAGGGGATTTATCTTATCATTATTGTTAACTTAGTCACTCTTGTGTTAATGTGGTGTCAATTTTAGACTATCGAAGGGTAGATTACTCTCTCTCAAGTTATAATCACTAAATCCTAATTATTGAACCCTAATTAAGTCACATTACTAAACATGTAATCTCTCGATTAACAATTAACCCATAACCATATAATCACCAACTTGATTATTTGCGTGGTGTATTAGGTCATTTAACTCTCATTACTTCGGGATCACTCCGCCGAGATACAATTTGCAGCGATATCGATTCATCTTAAAGGTTTCCTTATTTGCATTTTACAATTCAAGGGCTCCATGATCGAAGACTTGGGTGATCGTAAAAGGTCCACTCTATCTCAATTTCAGCTTTATGGGAAACATGTAGCGCCCCCTTACCATAGAATACCCACCGGAACGCCCGTAGGTCATTCCAGTACATATCCTACGATAAGAGACCACTACTGACAACTACCACGAAACTCCCCATGGCATCACAATCATAAAACAGTAATAAGAAATTCGTAACTTTTTAAAACCAAACTGCATTTCATTGCATTTACTCAAACTCAGTCATTTATACACTGTCAGTTTCATTTGTTTGTACAATCTTTCATAACACTTTACACTAAGTACTATACAATAATGCACAAAGAACAGTAATAACTATAGGTCTCCAAAAGAAAGCCCAGCTAACCGACTTTTGAGCCATATCCTTTCTTGCCAATCCACAGTACACGGCTCTACAGTCCTAAGGGAGCTATCAGTCTAAACTCAATCCTGAAAAATAGATTGCAATTTTGAATGAGTTTGCGAATTCAATGAGAAACCATCATCAATGGTTCTCCCAATTCATGCATCACATAAGCATGATTCCATAATCATCATATAGTCACAATGATAGTAAGAATAAGACAGTCACATTCATATTATAGTCAATCACAGTAAGAATACAGTCACAGTAAGCATTACACAGTTATAGTCATACCAATCACAGTACGAATACAGCCATGTAGAGCAAACAACATTGCAAATATTCAGTCTAGTATGCAATGCACATGTGACTTTTTTTCCAGTTTTATTTCAGTGTTGTGACCGAGCGCTTAAGCAGTGAGCAGTAATTCAGTAGACGCGTCTAGGGAGGATTATCTCCCTTCGAGCTCTAG
>JANVCL010000002.1:23667679-23690221 GCA_026546855.1 Erythroxylum incrassatum | reverse complement strand
ATTAATTAAAATATAATATAATATAATTAATTAATAATTAATTACATTATAATTAATTAAAATATAACTAATTAAAATATAATTCATTAATTAATTAAAATATTGTAATTAATTAATTAAAATATTATTAATTAATTAATTAATTAATTATTAAATTATAATTAATCAAAAATAATTAATTAGTTAGTTATAATATAATTAATTAAAATATAATTGAGTCATTAATTAACATGTTGTAAATAGTTACAATATAATTAATTAATTAAAATATAATATATTTTTATTTCGTAATATTTTTTATAAACCAACCACTATCAATAGTAACGATAATCATTCCTTTCTCTTAATTAACCATCATAATTATAATAATAATAATATCCATTATTATTACTCATTATATTCATTCTCATTCCCATTATCATTCACCCTTGCACACCAACCGCCTCCTAGCATGACTCATTCAAAAGAATCCAATAGCAGAGTTGGTTCTAGAAAAACCAATATCAGACTTATTTCCTCTCTAAATCCAATATCCTAGTAAAATCCTCTTTAAAAGCTGGGTAATTCTTGGATTGAAATCTTGATTTTAGAGCGAATATGGGAGGAAAAGGTGAGGGAGGAGAGAATTTCATCGTTTGAAGACATAATTTGGAATTATACTAACTATTTGATAAAATAAACATTTTTTAGTGCAATTTTCATATCTCTCTCTCTCCATATATCTATAAGGAATCAAATCCTTGTACCAAGCTAATTAAATTACCCAATTAATAAATTAGTATCTATTCTTGGAGGAAAAGGACAAATAAATTTCTCATTATACTCATCATAAATACTTAATTTTGTAACTGGACAATAGGGAGAACTTGGAAACAAAGCTTTTTCTTACATGTCGCATGTGAAGGATTCTCACTTTGTCAACAAACCGTTACAATTAAATGATGTAATTTATAACATAAATAATTAGTCTTTGGTCAAAAACCAAAATTAAACATATTTCTCTCCACAAAAAATTAATTAATTATCTATATCATTACATTATTACCATGCTACCTGCATTAATTAAGAATCGAAGCAGCAATAAACAGATCTCTTTAAGCAGCATTTCTATCATTTTGCTAAAACTAAACCAAAAACACTAATGCGACTTTCTACTCCTGTTTTACTATTCCTTATTTACCATGCTGCCTACATTAATTAAGAATCGATGCAGCAATACTGATCTCTTTAAGTACCATTTCTTGTCAGAACGTGACAGCTCGTATCCTTGGGATCCTGAGATTGGAAGACAAAATTATGCGGCTCTAAGGCTAGATAAATTGCATACTAGAGGCCTAATGTCCTAATGAGACAGTTAGTTCTGATTAGCAGTACTGAGAGGCAATCCCTTGGCCGGCGATACATGCAAAGCGTGAATGCCATTCATTTTTGTATTAAAAGCTATATCGCATGTACCCCAAGTGGACTTTTTGGAACAGCAGAAGAACCTATCTAATAACTATGCCATTCTGTCATGGAAGAACCATTTTTGCGGTAAGTTCATAATTTTGATGCATGGGAAGAGACTTCCGAATTACAAAGTTCAATTTTTATTAAAATTAGATTGTTAACGTCTTAGACCCTCTTCCATTGAATCATCGAGTCTCTAATGATAACGGTGAAACTTATACCACCATCATTTTAGGCTGATAATATCAAAGTATGGATAGACCTCAAACACTGTGGCGTTTAAATCCTAGTGGTTTAAAAATGTGAGTATCTAAGTATGATTTTTTTTTGGGGGGTAGATTGAGGCCATCATATATGATTTTTCATATACAAAAGTGTGTGTATGTGTATTTGAAAATTTAATCAATTAAATCATTTAACGATTACTTGATTGATTAATTAACTATTCTGACCATTTTATGTAGTTAGAAGGTTGAAAAATATTGATTACAATGCAAGTTAATCAAGTGATTAGTTAATTATTAATTTTAGATATTAAGAAAATCAATCCTCTCATAATTTTAATATTTTTAAGAATAAAAGTTTAGAAAGTTGTTAGATCAAGTGAATTCATTATTAATGTTCCGATGAAAATAAAAATTATTAATGAACTTTGATTGATTGTGTTAGGTACCAAGGGTGCAAGTAAAAGTATGAAAGAATCTGATATGAAGGGATCATCATCAAGAATTTGATATGATGAGATCATGATCTTCTTCAAATTATTGTTTAAGATATAGATAACAACTTGAAATATTTTAATAGGTATTCATATGCTCATAATAAGTTGATAAAATACCGAAATATTGGAAGTTGGAACATAAAAAGAAGGTTTGAAGGAAAAATAAGAAACTAAGAGGAGTTACTCTCTGCTTAATCAACAAACGAGCAATAGTGAAAATTAGAATTCAAAGAGTCATTTTGCTTCGAACAGAAATTATTAAACTTAAATCGTTAGAAACTTGAAAATAATTATAAAAAACCTTCCAAAAGTCTAAAAGAAAGAGGAGAAATAAAAACAAGAAGAGTATAAAAGCGTTTGTTTTTAGAACTAAAATATTATTTATGCAGAGTGTATCATAACTCTTAAGATTGTGTAATTCTAAGTCTAGAAGTGGTTTAAGGAGAATTCTAAATATAAATGATTGTTAGGCTTATCATGTGTCTTTAAAAATACAAGTTGTAGTAGTTTTCTCTTAATTTATGGAAGAATAATAAATAGAGAATTCAAAATTTTAGAGAAACAAACCATTATAAATTATATTGTGATTATCTATAACACTCCAAGTTCAAATGGACTTAATCATAATCCTATTTAGAACTTAAAAGAACTATATAACTAAAAATAATTAGTTAGGAGTTAATTAGAAGTTTTTCTTGTGTACTTATGAATTATTTTCTCTCTTCCTTCTTTCCGGTATGGGGTTTAAAGCTCATTTTTTTGTAGGATGGCATAATCTATCGTCCTTAAATCCTTAATATCCTCATCAAAGTCATATCTGATCTAGAATTCTTATTTCTTCTCTAACGTGGAACCAAATTAGAAGGTTTATTCTGAAGTTATTCATAAAATACTACGTTCAGATTATCTCAACAAGTCAATTTCGAATTTAAGAGAACTATATGTCCTAATATAGCTAGTTAAAAATTGATTAATAATCTTTTATATAGACTTATAAATCATTTAATCCCCTCTTCTTCATTTTTTAATGTGAAATTTGACATCCACTCTTATTTCAAATATATATCATATTATCTCTTTCTCTATAATATTGCCTTTGTCCATGTCTATAATATAATAATTCTATGTACAAAATGTCATCGATCTATATATTTGCGTTATTATTTATGATTTTTTTCATTATTGTTTGAGTTGTAAGCTAATCATTTTTGTATATCAATTGTGATTATTTATTTTTAAATTATAATCATTCAATTCAGTCCCTCTCAATTATCATTAGATTAATAAAATACATTATTTTTATTTTAAATTTTCTTGTCAATGTCAATCCTTATATCCTTGCTAACGTTTTTTAAAGATTTTCCTATTGTCATTTACTTGGGTCTTGCAGTTCTAATAGGAACAAAAAGAAGACTCGGTGGTGACTTAGAATTCATTTGGGTTTTATCCTTCATTTATTTTTTTTCTCCGTTTTACTTTCTATTTTAAGTATACAGCTTTTGTAATTTGTAAAGTTTGGTAATTAGATGTTGGTAGTTTTCATTTCAACTTTAATACTGTTACAGGATCTTATTTTTACACCAAAGGAAACATTGTTATAGAGTTTAGTAATTTATTTTCCTATCAATACACTAATCTCAATATGCTTTCTTTTTTTTTCACTCCTTAAATATTTGATTACTATTCAATTTTATAATACTTTTTTATCGATAATAATTTAGCACAAAATCTGAGGAGAGTCCTAATTTTATGAATCGAAGGCAGTAAGGTACATGAATAATCAAATAGGTTCTTTTTATCTATCAATGCAATATAAAAGTAAATTTTCTTATTAATAGAAGCCTTGAATTTGTAAATTGTAACATTGTAGCAGTGAGCGTGACAAATTTTATTGAAATAAATTCTATAGAGAAATCAATTCAAATTACTTATAAATCACTATTTGCTAATTGGAAATAAAAGGAGGAGAAAACGGTAAAGAAGATTACATAATGCATTACAAAGAACGGGTGAGGCAATGCACAAAAAGGAAAGTTAGGTCTGAGTCCTGATCATAAAGAAACATATCACACTGCTTATTGTCCCGTTATTGCAATTAGATGACAAATCTAAAGGCATTTCATTAATGTTTTCAAAAGAATCTGTATAATTGAGAAATATATAAAAGGTGTTGAGTAGAAAGTTAGATCATGTTCTCAGAGGATAAATTATTTTAGTAGTTTTTAGTAACTCATTGTGAACTAAAAAATTATTTTAAATTATTTTTATTTGTTTGCTGCTTATATACATGACATATTAATTTACAGATATGCATGAATATTGTAAAGAAGAGTACCAACAACAGAGTTAATTAAATAACCATACTTGCAGTCCAAGAAAATCAAGAAAACTGAGAGCTTCATCATTCAACTACTGGCATACATAGATATGTTGTATAGGATATTTAAGTATAAATATATTCGCTAGCTAGAAGAGATTTAAATAGTAGGATGTAAATTGCATTAATTCTCATCAAATTACGAGTCCCAGTTTATGGTAGGAAGTTGTAGTTGTTGTCTCAAAACTCCGTCACCAAGAGAGCCGAGAAGTGAATTTGGGTGAAACGGTGATGTACTCTGAGGAAGTTGATTTAGCAAAGAAACAAAGGAATTGTTTTCCTCAGTGCCACGGCTGTTAAGATCAGCATGAAAACGCTTATTATCTGTAGAAGCTCCATAGGATACTCCTGCAGCTCCACTCCAGTACGGATGAGGTGGGACCTGTGATCGTTTAGATGGCAGGTTTGATGCAGTTGAGACTGAGGTCATTGAATTGTTAAGCTTTGAGCTTGAGGAGGGTAAATGAGAGAGGGACTCGTTTTGCATGCCGTCGCCTCCTCCTGTTAATATGCCTTCAAAGTAATTCTCTTCGTTCTCAAGCAACGAACCATAAGTTGCAGGCCTTGAAGTTGCAGGGTTTCTTTGGTTTTGGTGGCAAGAATTTGGAGGTGTTGCTAGCATTCCTTCCACTGAATCCTCCATTTCCCTGTCGATTGGTCTTTGCGAGTTGTTCTTCTTGTAAATCCGGCACAGAACCCAATCATCAAGCTATAAGACAGTGCCCAACATCAATCACCATATATATTTATTAACGCAAGAGTACAAGCACTTACAAACAGAAGGAGATGGTAATTGAACCTACCCTTAAAGAGCCCTTCTTGTTGGCGGAATCAGGAGGCTTCGAACTTGGATTGCTGTTATCAATAAGGCGGTATTCATGCATAATCCAATTGGTTTTAATGCCTTTTGGTGGTTTACCACCATAGAAAACCAGTGCCTTCTTAACACCAACCTTTTGACCTCCCTTAGACGCTAATATAGGCTTATCAGTACCTGTAGCTTTCCAATACCCTGAAGTTGCAGCTCTATTAGGCCTCGCGCCGTTGGGGTATTTCCTATCTCTGGGACTGAAAAAGTACCATTCTTGCTCTCCAAAAGTCGCCTTATCTACGCAGTGAATAAAATTCTCAATCGTTTAAAGATTAAAGCTATGACCATGCTAATTAATTAATGATTTGATTAATCAAGATAAAAATTTAATTACTTACTTGGTAGCTCCCATGGATCATACTTATACAAATCAACTTCAGCGATGATTGTAACAGGGAGTGGAGCTGATGCAGCCTTCTTTTTGAGGTAGTGGACCACTAGCTCTTCGTCTGTGGGGTGGAATCGGAAGCCCGGAGGCAGTTGCGGGTGGGGCGAGCCGGAGGATGAATCGGTGCTCTCCATCACGCGCTTAATTCTAGCAATCTAGATTAAACCCTTTCTGGGATTTCGGTTGGAAGTTTATTCAGATGGGAAACCAAAATATTGGACAGAGCCAATGGGTTGGTCTATGTGAGCTTATGGTAATGTTGATATATGAGCTTTCGGGGTTGAGAAGAGACAAAGGGATCACTTATTGGGTGACACGTGGCAATCATGGAAAAGGGAAGCGTGACATGTTTTGAGGAAGTGGATGGTCTGGGGCACCACTTAGAAAACCAGATGCAGGTAAACAAAATAACAGGGAATTAAGGGCAGGTTTTGAGGGTCGGAGAGGGTTTGGAACTGTCTCTGTACGCTTTTCATGTCATGCTTTTCTTATGTAATACATTAGCCCTGCACTCTCTCAGTCCAAAACCAGACATTGCGTTTTTATGTTTTAGAGAGAAATGCGTGCTAGACTTCCTCTTCCAGATTTAGTTTTTTTTTTCCTTTTTCCTTTTTTTTTTAAAATGCTGATCCCATTATTTGTTTTGTCATTATATTCCTTCATTTCAAGTTATACCGTTCTTTTGCTATATCAAACTAATTATAGTTTGTTTGACGATAATTGATGTTTTCTTTGATAGGTTGGATCAAGTTATTGTTGAAGCGATCTACACATCCATCTCCTATCATTAAGAAGCATTTAAGCATTTAGAATTACGAGAGTTCGAATATAATAAGACCTTTAAAAAATAAGTTGAATTATGCTATTAAAAGAACTTTAGACTGTTTTGTTATATTTAATTATTTATAGATATGTATATGTCTTGGTGCTAAGTACTTTTTACTTTTTTTTAATCCGACAATTGTTCATATATGATCAATAGTAACATAAATAATCATAACTATTAAGAAAATAATTATATAACTAATTCTTAGATTTAAACTTTCATTGTGATAATTATATAACTAATTCTTAGATTTAAGATCTTCAAAGAATCCCATATAGGGATTATTATATTTAGATATTGTTTATGACATATTGTAAAACTCTCTTTTCAATGTTTGATTGATATATTGATTACACAACCTTGACAACATGATGGTGGCATGTTTTGAAAAAGAACTAATATAGCAAAGTTGTTGGCTAAGGAACTAAAAAGCTAAAAAGTGCATAACCTATCCATTTTAGTACAATGCAGCCACATTCAGAATCGAGATGATCATGACATTGTGGTAACTAAAAATTAAATTTTAGGACAAGCTACAACTCACTTCAACTCATGTTCACGGTATTTAAAAAATAACAATTACTGATTGGCATTTTTTTGTTATGTTGATTATTTTCAAGTTTTTGGTTATGTTAGTGAATAATTATTTATCCTAATATGATTTTTTAAACAAGTCATGTTGCTTTAAACAATTGCATAAATTGATTGGTATATGTTTTAGCCTTGAACAGTCAAGATGGCTAGGGAAACTATTGAAACTTATCTAAAAAATTGTTGGCTATATGCGCGCGCGCGCGTGTATTTTAAACTGGAAAAGTGTTGGTTTTTACCTTTGTTTTGGACGTCATTTCATTTAATATTTGTTGTAAAATATTAATAAAGATTCCATATTTATATATGATCTAATTTATATCATTTCTTGTCCAAAAATGAATTTATGTAACTTACTTGTTGTAATTAATGGCACAAAGTCTTGAATAATATTTTCTTTTGTGAAGAACAAAGCCGCGAAATTGCAGGTTCTCCACTGTCAAATCTACAACGACTTTATATGAAATGAACAAGTCAAGCGGCACCAACGAAAAGCGAGATTTCTAGGATTTTTGTTATGAACAAATCACAGAATAGTAGTGCGTGTTGTCTATAATTAAGTTTGTCTTTGTTTTGTTTAAAGGAAGGAGAAAATTAGAAACCATTTTCCATATTCATGTTTCTCTGTAATTCCATTATATTGCAACAATAAAATCAGTTTATTTGCTTCATATTTCTTGTATTTGAGGTTGATTTAGAATATGTGGATTCCCTTTTGGCTTTTGAATACAGGATTTTGGAAAGTTAGAATCGTAAGTAGATCATATTTTGGTATCAGAGCTATTATTGTTCCTTGCCTATGACTGGTGCAAAACAAATCCAAGTATAAAAATACTGGAGAACCACTTGCTATATTGGAAGTTCATCGGCAACCAGCGCAAAGAGAAACCATAATTATGGCTAGTGATGATGAACAAATAACTGCCTCTTCTAACTTGTCAGAGCAAGTTGCTCAATTAACAACAGATGTGGCAACCATACTCAGATGGATCAAAAGTCAATCCTCTTTACCTCCAAAAGAAAGAGAGAATGTCAACACTCCTACTTCTGCCAAATTAAAAGGAGTAATGGTTGCTAGTTTAGGCAAAAGAGAGCCTGATGATTAGGAAGATAGTGACGACAATGATATGAGTATGGCGACATTAGCACAAGAGCTGTTCAAAGTAGAGGCTAAGGTGGAGATTCCAGTTTACGAAGGAGCAGTGGAACCGGAGAAATTATATTCGTGGATGGACCAATTGGAAACATACTTCAATCTCCAATGTTTCAGTAATGCTCAAAAGGTTGCCTACACACCATTGAAGATGACGAGTCATGTCAAAGCTTGATGGAAGGCACTCAGTAACAGTGGCAACATAAGAGACCTTACCTGGAGTCAATTCAAGCATATTGTCTGTAAGGAATTCTATCCAATGGGTTACATGGAGGATCGTTGGAACCAATGGCACTGACTTCGACAAAAAAGGGAGCAAACGGTGCAAGATTACACTACTGAGTTTTGACGATAAGCATTAACTCTTGGAGTTTTATTGGTTGAATCATCAACCTGAACCAAATATGTTTTTGGTCTACATGATCGGATAAGGATAGAATTTAGCCTTTTCCAGTATATGACGTGGCAAGTGCAAGTAGTATAGTGATATGTATTTAATTGTTAATATATTTAATAATTTACACTTAGCGATTAATAATACAAAAATGCTTAAGATACTCACTTTAATTCATATGTGATTGTAGGTACAATTTAGAAGCAAAGAAATTAAAGTGAGTCAAAAACACCCCATTTGAGATATTCTCCGAAGATCAGTACTCGTTTATCTTCATAGAGTGGACAAAGAAAATTAAAAGACGAAAAATGGAAGACAAAGAAGAAGAAAAATTTAATTGCAAGCAGCTAAAAAAAAGTAAGTTCGGTGGCTACGCTACGTTTCACACAACAACGCATGCGTTAACTCTACTTGAAAATGCAGCATTGCTAGGTTGAAGCAACATACATTGCGTTTAACACGTAGAGGAGCAACAAGGTTTTAAAAGAGAGCAGCAAGGTTTTAACACAGAGCAGTAGGGGTTTAAAAGAGAGTCACACATTAGAAGAGTAGTGACTAATGGTAGACAAAGTCAGTGAGATTTTGAGCCATATTTGGCTGACATATCCATATCAATCTCATTGCCTTTTAATAATGTGTGACCTTCATAATATTTACATCCAAATTTTGCGTTGAATTTCTATTCGAGACCACATTTTTATCATAGGCATTAACATGGATATGATTAGGCATCCTTTTGTTTTTCAAAAACTACATTAGCCAAATAACCTATCCTATTGACATAATTTTCCCTTGATAAACCCCTTTTGAGCTTTAGCCTTTCTTTTTGTATAAACCACATTTTAAGCTTTTGAACTTAACCAAATGTCCTACCCAAGTCGTAAAGCTAGTGGAACATTTGTGATTGTTGAGTTTGTGGATATACAAAATTCTAAGTGTAGGCGTGTACATATGTGAGAGTTTGTTATAATCTTGGGATATTATTTTATGTCTTATCATTGAAATTCCCATGTTGATGCAGTTTATTTTAATTTTTACAAGGAAAAGAAAGAAAGAAAAAAAGAAAAAGAAAGAAAAGAAAATGGAAAAAAGAAAAAAGTGCTTAAAATAAATGTATCAAGGAAGAATTGCATATATGTTGAAAATTTGTTTATGATTTTTGCATCTTCCTAGAGTTGTAATGGATGTGTTATTTGAGTAAGTTGAATATGAGGTAGAAGTTGGCATGGAAGGTTCACTCTTGTGATTTCATTGGCATATATTATACGAGTGATTCCTTCGGATTGGTATAAGCTTTATGTGGTTTGTGTATGAGAGCCAATTGGAGTTGTGAAATGTAAATGTTACCTTCGTCATAACTGACGGTACCCAGTTTTTGATGAGTGTTGCTTCATTTCACTAGCTTTGATGACTTTCATGTTACCTGACCCAAATATATCTCATCTCACCTTTGTCCACATTACAACCTTGAAAAGTCCTTTGATTCATGATTTTGCATATGACTATTAGTGGTAAAGAACTGAAATAATACGCAAAGTTATGGATTGTCATGATCATGAATGGTGTTGAGTGCACCCATGAATATATTTTAATTAAACACATTTTCTGCGTCTACCATTAGATTACTCAGTTTTTGAAGATGATGAATGTTGATTGATTATATGCAAGAGCTTGGAGTGTTGATTTCTTGTTATGATTTTTGAAAGTCACTCATCTTTGCTTGATATAGTCTTGGAAAATATGAGAATTGAGTAAATGTTTTAGGTCAATGAGCTTAACTTTGATGTTTCGCCTGAGGACGGTCAAAAGCTAAGTGTAGGGGGAATTTGATATGCGTTTAATTGTTGATATATTTAATCATTTACATAAATATTAAATACTCACTTTAATTCATATGTGATTTTAGGTACAATTTAGAAGCAAAGAAATTAAAGTGAGTCAAAAACATCCCATTTGAGACATTTTCCTAAGATCAATACTCGTTTGTCATCATAGAGTGGACAAAGAAAATTAAAAGATGAAAAATGGAAGACAATGAAGAAGAAAATTTTAATTGCAAGCAGCTAAAAAAAGTAAGTTTGGTGGCTGCGCTGCAATTCACGAAGCAACGTATGCGTTTATACAACGTTTTCACGCAGCGTTGCTATGTTGAAGCAACATACGCTGCGTTTAAACACAGAGGAGCAGCAAGGTTTTAAAAGAGAGAAGCAAATTAAATTGTAAAGAAAGAAGGAACAATGTAGATGTGAGGTGCAGTAGCTAGGTGAGCAGAGGCGTAAAGCTTGGCTGGTCTACGTAACGCAGAATAGTGGAGGCTATAGTGAACAATGAAGAGCTGTGTTAGAGCTTGTGAGCAGTGAAGGGATTTTTGGCTAGGTAGTAAAATAGGGGCTGAAGCATTTTTTAGGGAAAAACCCATAAAGAGTTAGACGTTCCGATACCAGTTTGGAGGCGACATCGACACCGATGACTCAGGTTAAGTATTTTTTATTATTTTGTTGATTCTTTCTCTCATTAGGAATTGATTGTGTTATCCTATTGTAATTGATATAGGTATTGTACATGGATAATCAGATTTAGTTATTATTCGGTTATTTGTGTATGAACCCGTTGGGAATTATGAATTGATGATTTTAATGCGTTCATTGAATCGTTATTTTCAAATTCATTGCTAGAATTTCAATATAATTCGTAATTGTTATGTTGAAATTCATGTGTAGCGACTAACGATCCGTAATCATTAAGGATAACATGACCTATGTTAAATGACGCATCGTATGTGGTTGTCGTCTTGATTAATCGGTTTTCCTAATTCGTAATGCTACTACCTAATTAAATCTAAAGATCGTATCATAGGTTGCTCGGTGGTTAGGTTTAATTAACGATCATAGCTTGATTAAACAAAATCTAAGGGAAAATTTGGGTTAATTATTAACCCTTGATTAATAATTTCTAGGAGAGGTTAAGGAACAATAACTTAATGAAATATGCTTAGTTAGGGTGTAGGTCGAGATTGAACCAAAGAACCAGGTCCCTACCGAATTCCCCACTTTTATCATTTTCTTGCATGTTTTCTTTAATTTGTTTTTATTAGTTAGTTTCATTTTATATTTTTTTCCACAAATCCAATCCCCCCTCCTCAAAACCTAAACACAGTTTAATTTCATTCCATAAACTTTACACACTCTTTGAGGGATCAACCTAAACTCACCACTATTATAATAGTAGTCTAGTTATTTTATTTTGACTAGCGTAACGATGCATATGGTCACATAGAAATAGCAATAGAGCGGAAGAATCAAGCTCATGGTGAAAACAAATCAGAACAAGGAAGTTCTAAATAGAAAAAGTTCAACTCCCAGCAGTCAAAGAAAGGTAAGTCAACTTCTAATTCAACTAAGACTGACAAGTACTGTGAGCATTGTAAAATTTCAGTGCATCACAAGCAAAGTTGTTGGAAACTACATCCATAATTATTTCCTGAAAAATGAAAAAAAAAAAGAAAAAGGAATGAGCACCATTGCTTTAGTGACCACTTCTGAAATTATGGAACTCTAACCAGTAAGTGAAGCAGATACAAGTCTATCTTTAATGTCTAAGTTGAAGGAGACAAGTTTGCAACCATCCTCCTTGCCTAACATCAAAGAAGAATTATTCTTTGAGCATATCCAAGTCATGCATGAAGTGATAAATACAATTATTGATCCTGGTAGCCAAAAGAACTTGATCCTACAGGGCTAATCTAAAAACTAAATCTGGAGACAATATCTCATCCTTACCCTTACACTTTGGGTTGGATTCATACGGATGTTGAAATGAAGATAAATAGACAATACCGATTGCGTTTTGCCTAATATATCTTACTTCCATCCATTTGGTTGTAAGTGCTTTATACTAAATACAAAGGAAATTTTGGATAAATTCGATTCCAAGACCTATTCGGGAATTTTTCTAAGTTACTTATTATCGTCGAAGGCTTTTAGGGTTTACAACCATGTCTAAGATTGTTGAGGAGACTATACTTGTCAAGTTTGATGATAGTCCCCAACCAAGTATGAGAGATTCTACTGATAATGAAACCCTATCAGTACCCTTGGCTAACAATGAAGAAGCTTCACCATCAGATACTCAGTTACACAAAGTTAAAGATATTCCTGAGACTTTTAAGTTGAAAAGAGATTGGAGATATAAGAGTTCTCATCCAGAAGAGTTAATCATAAGAGAGACCTCAAAAGGAGTGCGAACAAGGTCCAAATTCAGAAGAGAAGCCAATGTAGCATTTGTTTCTGAAGTAGAACCTAAGAAAATTGATGAAGCTTTTCAAGATGAAGCATGGATTTTAGCTATGCAAGAGGAGCTAAACTAATTTACTAGGAATAAAGTTTGGTCCTTAGTTCCTAGACCCTCAGGAAAATCCATTATATAAACCAAATGGGTATTCAAGAATAAGCTAGACGAATCAGGAAGAGTCAGTCGAAACAAAGCAAGATTATTAGCACAAGGCTATAATCAGTAAGAAGGAATATACTATAATTAGACGTATGCTCCAGTAGGAAGACTAGAAGCTATTAGGATCTTGCTTGCATATGTTGGCTATCATGATATAAAGCTTTTTCAAATGGATGTGAAAAGTGCATTTCTGAATGGCTTTATAGATGAAGAAGTTTGTGTGAAGCAACCTCCTGGTTTTGAGGATGTTAAGTATCCGGATCATGTCTATAGACTTCACAAATTTGTATGGCTTGAAACAAACTCCTCGAGCTTGGTATGATTGTCTAAGTTCTTTTCTTATTGAGAGTGGTTTCAGTAGAGGTCAGGTAGATAAGACACTCTTTAGGAAGAATATTAAGAATAACTTTATTAGAGTTCAGATTTATATTGATGACATTATTTTCAGTGCAACGTCAAAAAAACTATGCATTAGTTTTGAAAATTTGATGAAAAATGAGTTTGAGATGATCATGATGGGTGAGTTAAAATTATTTCTTAGGTTGCAAGTTAAGCAAACCGAAAAAAAGATTTTTATCCATCAACAGAAGTATGTTAAGAGCTACTGTCTAAATTTGATATGGAGAAGGTAAAACTAATGACAACTCCGATGCATCCTTCAAACCTTTTGTCTAAAGACAAAATAGGGAAGAAGGTGGATCAAACCCTATATAGAGGAATGATTGGTTCCTTACTTTATCTTACAGCAAGCAAACCGGACATTTTGTTTAGTGTTTGTTTATGTGTAAGGTTTGAGGCTGATCCTAGAGAGTCTCATTACATTGTTGTTAAAAGAATTATGAGATATCTTATAGGAACCACTAATCTTTGCTTAATGTATGAGAAAGGTAAAGATTTCAGGTTGATTGGATACTGTGATGCAGACTATGCCGAAGATAGGATTGATAGGAAGAGTGCAAGTGGTGGATGTCACTTCCTTGGCCCAAACTTAGTTTCCTTGTCAAGCAAGAGACAAAGCTCAATCGCTCTATCAACTGTTGAAGCCGAGTATATGTTTGCAGCAAGCTGCTGTTCGCAAATGTTGTGGATCAAGTACCAGCTAGAAGATTACTCAGTATAAGAGGAGGAGATCCCAATCTTTTGTGACAATACAAATGTAATTAATTTGTCGAAGAACCCAATTCAACATTCGAGAGTTAAACATATCAAAGTCAGACACCATTTCTTATGAGACTACGTTCAGGGAAAGATCATAAGTGTTTTGTTTATTGAGACGAATTACCAATGGGCAGACATCTTCACTAAGCCATTAAGTGAAGAACGGTTCAAGGAAATCAGATGGAACCTCAACATGGTTATGTTATGTGACCAACCATCTGACACATCACAACCCAGTTAAAAGTTCGTAATAGTTAACAGCGACAGTAACAGGGAGTTACAACTGGTAACTTCTGTCATAAGAAAGTTTTGGAGGGAAAATTTCTTATAGTCTTGAGAAGATCACCTATTTTAGAACACTCTTGATATGCCCTGATATCGACCTTTGAAGAATACTCAACAAAAGCTCTTCATTACTCGGCTCTTTCAACATCAGTAACTAACCTTACCTTTTGTAGAAGAAATCTGTGCATTCAGTCCTTTACCAACCAAAGAAGCAAATGGAGCCAACGATGATTTATGGAAGACTTGTGGATTTTAAGTCTTTGAGGAAGGACAACATGGACATTGAACCAGAGATAGTTGCAGTTGGGTGGAGGAAGTTCTTTCAAGATCGAGAGATTGTATATCAGAATGGAGTTTATTATTTCTGGAAGAATATGAGTATGGTAGACAGTACTATTGTATCAATAGTGGATAGATTGTCCATTATAATGAAAATGAAGTCGATTGAGAAGGTCACTGAGTGTCCATATGCTGGAGAGAAGCTCACAAGCAAAGCTAGATGGATGACTCAGGCTAACGTGAAGGAGAATGAAATCAATCCACTGCTGTATGGAAACAGCGAAGGAGAAGAAGGCATCAAGTCTTGTGCGTAAGGCAAGAGTTTTACACTCAATTCTTTTCCATTGCATTCTACCAAGAACAAGATCAAGGCATCTGGTGACAACCTTAGATGAACAGTGCCCATTTCATCTACTTAATCGCCAACCTGTTGATTTACCATTTCTTATTTTCCACTATATGGTAAAGACGAAGAAAGAGTTGAACAGTCACCCATATGGAATGTTGATGACAAGGATATTCAGAGATTCTGGAGTCCTTTTAGACGGAGGAAACACAATGAAGCTGAATGTCAAGAGTGTTATCAATTCAACAACAATTGGTAAAATGAGTTTGAAGAATCTGGACAAAAGAGAAGCAGATTCTAAGAAAATAGCAAGAACTGAGGGGGAGCGTGCCAAGAAGGGAACTCCCACGAGAAGCTCAAAATCTCAACCCAGTGAGAAAATGCCCATTATTGGAGAGAAGATATCATCAAAAGAATCAATGATTTCTCATAGAGAAGGAAGCCAGGTGCGGATTATAGAGAAGTTCTCCTTGAAGAGAAAGGGGGAGACACTTCTATCAAGAATACCTAAGCAAGAGAAAAGGTCACCCAGAGTTCGGACCCTACGTCAATAAGAGGAGAGGAAAATCAAAGAGCTGAACCATGATGAAGACTCTGAGACAAGAGCACCTCAGACTATAAGGTCTTTAGTCTCAATCTTAAAGGAAGATACAGCCAAATTGGCTAGAGAGACTGAGATTAAAAGAAAATTGGAGTTTGAGGAGAAGAGACTACAATCTCAACAAACCCCGAGACTGATTGAAGAAGGGAAAAAGCAGAAAATTAGTAAGAGGAAGAGTACTCCCACTGCTGTTCAGAAGAAGAAAACAGTAGAACACAGTCCAGCACAGGTCAATACCTCTCAACCTTTAAGAAAAGAAGATTTGAGAATCAGGGTTATTGAAAACGCTCAACCTGTAAGGAGTAGCACCTCGATAATTATCAAAGAATCCCCAGGAAGGTCAATAAAGGCATTATTTCAACCAATTTTGGTGAATATTAATACAATGCATCTGTTGAATGATGATGAGAAGAGTATGTATGCATTTCTGAGATATGAAGGAATAAGACCATACCCTACACAGATGACAAGGAAAAAGTATACTATTTTTCCAATCACAAAGAAAACTGTGATCACGGTTATGCCTGACTTTCAACCACCTTACATTGTTCGCAATGATGATAATGGGAAGAAGAAACTGTACCCAGAAGGGTTAACAAATGATCTTACAGAAGATCATATTGAAAAGGAAGCGCGAAGCATAGATGAAGCATGCTTTGCAGCACAAATGAAGGGAACTCATGTTTCCCATCATATTTCAAAAGATCCAGGAAGTATTTGTAGTCGACCTAACACTAATGAGCCTTGTATAGTGGTTGGAAACCTACAAAAGGGAAGTGCAAATCCATTAGGATTGGAGATATCAGGTACTCAACCGAGACCCTTGTGCATCTAATTATGCGCATTAGGCCACTATGTACTGTATCTTTAATTGGAGATGTTCTACACCTGCTCAGATGACAAGTCTTGCGACTACCTATCCCTGATGATCTAAATCTCCCAGAATCGAACCTATCTGTTCAACCTCCTGCCCTTGTTATAAGTGAAGCACTTGTTCTATCTTCAAATGCATATAGCACCACTATTGACTGTGAAGAAGAACAACAGAAGGATGAAAGTCGACCTACTTCATTAAGTGACTTACAAGAAGAAACAATTCAAATACGACAAGACCTCAAGTCACTCGTCAGAGAAGTGAAGGAAATGAAGGACATGATGTCAGAAATATTGAAGCATCCACGGTCGTAATTAATTTTTTATCAATAACAAATAGGGGGAGAGAGGAGAAGAAAAATTCAAGAGAGGAGAAGAAAAATTTGAGAGAAGAAAAAGAAAAAGAAAGGGGGAGGAAAAATAAAAGAAGAAGAGAAGAAAAAAGTTTTGTTCCTAGTATATATAATCTGTACATGATTCTGTTTCTTACTAATATGATTATTTGTTATCATCAGAAAGGGAGAGATTGTTAAGTCAAAATGACTTTACATAAATGATTTTGATGAAGAGCAAATAATAATGAACGAAGCCAATAATCAGATGGAAGCACGAAGCCAATAATCAGACAGAAGCGTAAAAGCTAAAAATCAGACAGAAGCGCAAAGATAAAAGACAAACGATAGAAAATCAGACGGAAGCGTGAAGACAAAAGATAGACGATAGAAAGACAGATGGAAGGAGCAAACCAAAAGACAGTTGGAGGGCGCAAAACAAAAGATAGACAGAAGGCGCAAAGAAAAAGTGAGACGGAAGAACCGATATCACGTTTGTTTAATAATCAACTTGAGTTAGTTACAGATCTCAACTGAATAACTGATTCTTGAAAGATCAAGAAACAAGAAGAAAGAAGCAGTTATCAAGAAGCGGTTGAAGACAAAGTCTATAAATACGAGTTAGAGTCGAAGACTGTAGAAGTTAGAGATTTTGAAAGAAGGTTAGTAAGTGAAGAAATATTATTGTGTGAAAAACTAGAGCTATCACTTTCTGTAACAAAAGCTCGAAAACTCTTTTAGTTGAAAGAACAACAGATAGCTTGAAGAGGCTAAGTGTAAAAAAATACTTGTTGTAAGAGACCTGAAGAGGCTCGGTATCAAAGAATACTTGTAACGTTGTGAAAGATGGTGAAATCTCATAAAGATCTCTGAGGACTGGACGTAGTCTATGATTTCAGGTGAACCAGTATAAATCGGTTGTGTCAACACTCTCTCAACTCTCAACTCTTAAGTCTCTCTTAACTTTGTATTTTCAATCTTACTATTTTTATATGAGAATTCAGAAAATATTTTACAATATTGATTTTTTAATATTTTGAGAAAAGAACAAGTTTCTTTTAAAGAAATTGTTAGAAAGGGGATCAATAGAAAGAAAACATAATTCAACCCCCCTTCTTGTGCATCTCTATATCGATTATTAAGTCTTTATTAACGTGTGATTCAATTCAGCCTCCACTCCTTCGCACATAGCACCTACATTATAGCTTGATTTGACAATTAAGGTTTAATGGACCGTGCTACTGTTCAATGCCCTCTCTCACGCAGCTCTCACAGTTTCTCCTCGCAACCTCTAGGCTTCTATTCACACCTACAGCTCCTTGTTCTCCAACCTGCCAAGTCGAAGCTACAACTGCCCCTCGTCAGCTTCACACCTACGCCTGCTCGCCCGGCTGCTAGCACCTCACCCCTGTAGTGTGATGGGACGAATTAACTTCGTCCCTCCTTAAAACCTCCCTATTGTTCCTTTACTGAGCGTTTTTCATAAAATGTTATGCGCTGCATTTTCTGTGTTGTGTGCAGTGTTTTGCTTAAAATGCACACCACACTCCTCGAATGTCTTGCATTGCGTTTTGGCTGTACAATTGTGTTTTCTTCCTTGCTAATGTCGTTTTATTCTCTTGTTTCCTTCTTCTTTGTATTCCATTTTTCTTGCCTTTTATTTCTTCTTCTTTTTCTTCCTCCACGAAGACAAGCAAAAACAAATATTCGAAAAATGACCCAAATGTAGTAATTTCGACTCGCTTTAATTTATTTACTCCCAAATTGTACCTAAAATCATATATGAATGAAAGTGAGTGTCTTAAGCATTTTTGTATCATTAATCACTAAGTGTAAATAAATAAATGCATCAACAATTAAACACATATCAATTTTCTTCACACTTAGCTTTTGACCATCCTCAGGAAAAACATCAAAATTAAACTCATTGACCCAAAACATTGACTCAATTTTCATATTTTTCCAAGACTGTATAATCATAAACAAAGATGAGTGACTTTCAAAAATCATAGCAAGATGTCAACATTCCAAGCTTTTACTCATGATCAATCAACATTCAATATATTTAAAAACTGAGCAATCTAATGATAGACTCGAAAACTGTGTTTAACTAAAATATATCTACGAGTACACTCAGCACCATTCATGATCATGAAAATCCATAACTTTGCATATCATTTTATTTCTCCACTACTAATGTTCACATGCAAAATCATTAATCAAAGCACGTTTTAGGGTTGTAATGTAGGCAAAGGTAAGGTCAGATATATTTAGGTCAAGTAGTATGAAAGTCATCAAAGCTAGTGAAACAAAGCAACACTCATCAAAAACTGGGTACCATTATTTATGACGAATGCAACATTTATATTTCAACCCCATTCAGATCTCATACATAAATTACATGAAGCATATACCAATTCGAAGGAATCGCTCATACAATTTATGCCAACAATACATTGAAATCATAAGAGTGAACCTTCTAAGCCAACATCTACCTCATATTCAACATATTCAAATAAGACATTCATTATAACTCTAGGAAGATGCATAAACCATAAAAAAAATTTCAACACATATGCAATTCCTCCTTTATACATTTATTTTAAACATTTTTTTCATTCTTTCTTTTTTTTCTCTTCTCTCTTTCTTTTTCATTTTATTTTCTTTTCTTTCTTTTCTTTTTTTTTTTGCTTCTCTTTTATTTTTTTCTTTTCCTTATAAAAATAAAAATTAAAATAAACTACATCAATATGGGAATTTCAATGATAAGACATAACAACACATCCCAACATTAACCAACCCCACATATATGTACACCCCCACACTTACACAAACTCACTAATCACAAATGTTCCACTAGCTTTATGGCTTGAGTTGGACATTTGCTTAAGTATAAAGCATTAATGTGGTTGATACAAAAAGAAAAGCTAAAGCTCAAAGGGATTTATCAAGGGAAAAATCATGTCAATAGCATGGGTTATTTGGTTAATGTAGTTTACAAAAAACAAAGAATGCCTAACATGTCCTTGTTAATGCATGTGATAAAAATGTGGTCTTGAATAGAAATTCAATGCAAAATCGGGATGTACATGTCATGAAGGTCACACATTATCAAAAAGCAATAAGATTGATATAGATGTGTCAGTCAAATAAGGCTCACAATCGCATCGTCTTTATCTACCATTAGTCACTACTCTTCTAAAGATAATGCATATCGACCAATCACAAAAGCAAAAGTACATGCTAAAATTACTATGAAATTATCTAGTCAATTCACATTCTAATCATAGTTATATAATCCTAAAAGTAATAGAAAACAAGAAAATATTTGTTTCATTTGTTTTATTCTTTCTCTCATTTTGATTGAAAACTTAAAAACAAGTAAAGCAAACAAATTCAAAAACATGCATGCATATAAAAAGTAATGCGGAAATGTAATGGAAAAGAAATTTACTTCCATTGGGTTGCCTCCCAAGAAACACCTTTGTTTAGGGTTGCTTGCTCGACTCCTTCTTCTCCTCATGTGACAAAATTGTGATCTTCAGGTATTACAGTTAGTGCCACTTCCACGGGAGGTAGTTCCGGATAGGACTTTAGTTTCTCATCATCCTTATTCAGCGTCTTCCTTATCCTCAGATTCTCAATACTAACTGAGTCCATACACTCTGGAAATATTTCGAATATCTCTTCGCCTTTTTCTTCATCATTTAATTCCTCTAATCTGTTATGTAAAGGTAAAGAGTTAGTTTCAAAAATAATCATAGACTCAGTACTTACCTTTGAGCTAAATGATGTGTCCCTTTCGGCTTCGAGCTCCTTCTCATCTTCTTCGACATAAGCAATTCGATGAGGGTTGACCTCAAAATTCTTAAGCTCCTCATCACTTTGTAAAGTTTCTGCACAAACTTCCATGGGGTACACCTCGGGTTGATACGACTGCTCCTCTTTGCTTTGCAATTATAGGCAATTGAGCCTTATTGCCATCTGACCCATTTGGTGTTCCATGTTCTGTTGGCTTGTTTTTATCTCCTGTCAGAATTGTTGCAACTGCTACTGCATATCCTATTGAAATTGCAAATCGTTAGCAACAAGTTCTTTTAAAGATGCACTTGAATCGTCGCTCTCCGAATCTTGGGCGCTAGACCATGTGTTTTTTGGAAATCACCCTCTATTCTTTTGGAATTATAGATTATTATGCTACAATTGCAAAGTATTAGCATTCACAATATTAATCAACTCTTCCAGAGATTGACCGGAGTCGTGACATGAAGCTTCTGGTCTGTATGAGAATTGTTGTGCATCATACAAACCATCATGGAAGTAATTTTAATAATTATCCCATCCATAACAAAAGTTAGGTTGATCAGTCCAAACATTGTTATAGGATTGAGAATATGAGTCATAAAAGAAATTACTTCCGTCTATATTGAATTTTTTTTCAAACACGAAACAAAAAAAGAAACGATCACAAAATAACAGAAAAGAAATTAATTAAAAACAAATATATACAAAACACCAATTAAATCACAAACAAAAACTAAAACACTGCAGTCACCGGCAACGGCGCCAAAATTGACCACACATCGTAACGCTACTTAAAATAAAATAACTATACTACTACTATAGCAGTGCGAGTCTAGGTCAATCCCACAGAGAGTGTGTGTAAAGTTTATGAAATGAAATTAACTAGTGTTTAGGTTTAACGGGGGTTTGAATTTTGGAATAAGAAAATAAAATGAAACTAACTAATAAAAACAAATTAAAGAAAACATGCAAAAAATGATAAAAGTGGGGAATTCGGTAGGGACCTGGTTCTTTGCTTCAATCACGGGCTACACCCTAATTAAACATATTTCATTAAATTGTTGTTCTCAAACCTCTCTTAGCAACTATTAATCATGAGTTAATAATTAACCCAAGTTTTTCCTTAGGTTTTGTTTAATCGAGATATGATCATTAATTAAACCTAACCACCGAACAACCAAGGATACGATCTCTAGATTTAATTTGGCAATAGCATTACGAATTAAGAAAACTGATTAATCAAGGAAACAACCATATACGATGCGTCATTTAACCTAGGTTATGTTGTCCCTAATGATTACGAATTATTAGTCGCTGCACATGAATTTCAATATAACAATTACGAATTATATCGAAATTCTAGCAATGAGTTTGTAATTAAACGATTCAATGAATGCATTAAAATTGTAGCGCCCCCTTACCGCAGGGTACATACTGGGATAGATCATTCCGATAAATATGCTACGATAAGGGTGAGCTACGAGGACTCCCTACTAGCTCCTACCGATCCTTGGTCAACTGGTTGATCAATTTCATCACCTAGAGCGGATGACCTATAACAAAACAATAATTTCGATCAATTTATGCATTTCTCACAATAATTCATGCCTACATATTTGACTAGTCCCAACAGATGCCAAACCAT
>JANVCL010000002.1:23651281-23665540 GCA_026546855.1 Erythroxylum incrassatum | reverse complement strand
AAGGAACCATGCCTAAATTCCTCATTAAATTTCATTTAATAAATTCTAATTTTCAAGAAAAGGGTCGAGGTCCAACAGTTGAAGAGGAGGACAATAGTGAAGTAGTAATTATCAATCCATTGTTAATGGAAAAGGCACCTAGGAGCAAACTTTTGGGTTGATGGTTAATCTTGATGGCTACACATTAAGGGGAGTTAGGACAAAGGCCATACGCACTTCCTTCGATGGTGAGGAGGGGCTACAAATGGACTTGTATAATCTCACTCATGGTTATTCCATTGTTAGCAAAATAGTTACTATTCAATGGGATTTAAAATTGGTAGCAAGGGTTGCCACCACAAAATGTCAACAAAGTTTCATGCATTAGAGTATCATTTTGGTATATATTTACTCAACATGTTGTGTTAGCCTTTTGTAAAGAAAAAAGAGATTGATTGGCCAACTTTTGGAGTAACTTGCTAAGGTCAAACATGTTGGCCATATTCAATTTAATTGCTACTGATGAGGACAATAATTTTTTTAGTGAGGGAGGTTTGTGAGACCACCTTTTTGGTGTTCGATTAATACACACATTGCACAACTTTGACAACATAATAATGACATTTTTTAACAAAGAATTGAAGCAACATAAGTATCCAAGAAATTGGCAAAGGCACCAAAAAGATGGAAAGTGTATAAGTTGTTCATTTTGGTAAAATACTAGTATTCATAATATTTAGGTGGAAAATGTATTGCTAAACACTAATATTAATTTATAGATACAAATTGTTTAACTAGAGAATTAGAGATAAATTGAAGGAGCTTAATTTATCTAATCCTCAATATAGTTTAGGGTTATAATTTTTATTCATTGCCAACATATTTATGAACCTAATGAGTTACACACTTAAAATAGTTGAGGATAGAAAATTTTAATTCAAATAATCAAATATAATTTGATTGAATTACATTTTTCTAACCTTATAATCAAATCTAATTTGATTGAATTACATTTTTAATTCCTTAAAATCAAATATAAGATATTTGATAAATAAGATGCAATATATTAGATCTTATTTGAACCCAATTAGTATTAAATCAAAATTAATTGTAATTTTAATTAAAATTAGGATCATATTTTAATTAAATTCTAAAAAGATCCAAGTCCGATTTATAGTAGATATAAGCTTTAAGGCTATATTTGGTTGAGGCTTTATTAATGGAATGGAATGAAATGTAATATTATAGGAGGGTTTATAATGAATTTGAATATAATGAGATAGAAGATGAGAGTTTGATATTATATCTCATTTCATCCTAAATAGTAAAAATAAAAAACTTCCAATTTGAGGAGTTTAGGATAGAATGTAAAATAATAAACAACTTTATATTATATTACATTATAGGCTCTTCATCTAATCAACATTTCACTATATTACATTATGAACTCATCAATCCATCCCAAACAACAAATTTCTAATATTACATCTATTTACATTCTATTTTATTCTATTCCATTTCATTAAAAATCTTATACCTAACCAAACATAGCCTAAAAGCACTGACATTTCTTACTTCTCACTACACTACTGATGAAGTTCTCTAAACCTTTTTATATCAAACACTTAAAAAACTATAGTAGTTGAGATAAGTCTAATTCAGAAATCAATTTGAAAAGAGTTGTGAAAAAAGAAACCAAAGTTAATAATAAGGTACTATTTATTGTTCGTACTTTATTATTTGTATGCATTAATCATATTTAGACTAAAGTGATTAATATTCAGAAATCATTAAAAAAATTTCTTTCATTAAGTACACGATAAGATCTTGCTCCAATTTTTTCTCAATTGTTGCATCCGGCAATAATGGAGCACTTTCATTCTCCCTTTTACTCGGAATCAGTTACTTAGCTTTGTGAGTCCAGAAATGGTTGTGGATGCAGCGATGTTCAATTGGAAAATTTTCCAACAGGCAAACAAATTTTCATGACCGCTTTAAGTTTACCTGAAATACTAGCTGCCATGGATTTCCAAATAAAATAAAAGTTGAACTAGCAGAACCAGAAACCAAAATGTCAAATATGGTGGCGTTACGTGAGTAACTTAACAGACTTATTATACAGCAGATAGAAAACGTGGGGATATTATATACTAGGCTTGCTGACACTTATCCTTTTGCATATGGTTATTCCGGTGCGTTGCCGTTTCCTCTTTATTTGGTAATTACATTTCCCATCAAAAGTTCATTGTAATCTTCAATAGACCTATTCGTATCTTGTAATCGAACGAAATTGCATCATTGTCATGCTCTATATTCGGTCGGTTTCGCTTTATTTTCCTTTCTGTGCCTTGGTTGAAAGACCACAGATGATGGCTGCTTAGATAACTAAGAGTGGAACGGATTCCATCAGGTGATTCGCAATCACTAATTATAATCAAGGGTCAAGATGGGAAGAGAACGAACACGTCAAAGAAATTTGAAATGGGTTTAGTTTACATCTCTAGGATTTGATGAATAGTTTGTTCAATTGAGACACTTTGGCTTTGCACATGGACTGGACAGAAATGCCAAAATTGCTGATATAGTTCCTAACATGAGCCATTGTCCAATTCGTGGATAGCGTGTGATGTGGTTTTCTGCCGACTTAAGGGCTTGTTAGGCAAACCAACATAAGAAACAACATGTTGACGATGTAATTGAAAGGTTTAGGAGTCAATTTCTACGTTGGGTGCCCCCTTTATTTGTAGATGCAGGATACTTAAACCATATCTCTTTTCACCTGATAATTACTAGTAAATTGTTCTGAACCAAATTATGTGAAATCACCTAAACTTTTGTCAATTCAGGACTTTTCTCTTTTCAGCTCCAAGAAAGCATGGCAGTACTTATGTTTGATCCGCAAGTTGGTAAGGTCGCCATCACTATTAGTAGAAAAGCTAGAAAGAACTACTCAAGAGTGCCAACTCACTTGTTGGTTTCGGTCAGAACAAAGGGGTTGGGATGCTCGTGAACATGGAATATTTGCGATGTGTCATAGTCTAACCGGCTCAAACATTAATTCTATATAAAACCAATATTACGAATACAATACTAATATCGGTATTGAATTTAATTTTGGTACCATACCGGTCAATATCTGGTAATGTTTTTGTAAATTTTAAAAATTTATAAAATACTTCTTAAGTTTATTAAAATTGTAAAATAGCCTCTCAATATATTATGCTATATACTTTTTAATTTTATATCAAATTTGTGTATAAAAATCATAACAATATAAAATTGAAATAACTATCTCTTTATTTTTATTAATATCACTTTTCACATATTTCATATATAAATAATAATCATAATTGATATAAGCATTGATTTTTATAAATATATAAAACTAAGAACAATGCACAATACATAAAAGAAGATACTTATAATTAAATTTTTAAAAAATTATAAGTGGTTATATTCAACTTAATAATGATAATAACATATCTTTCATAAAGCTTTAAATCGCATTTAAAAAAGACCGAATCATTCTCTCATTACTTAGTTTTCACATTATTAAGGATGAGTATGTTAATTGGATTCAATCTAGAATTATCTTATTTCGTAATATGTATAAGTTCCTTTATCAAAGGTCATGTATAGTGACCTTTTTAGAAATATATAAAGAAGCATGTATCTCGTAGGAGTTAGACATATTATATACAAACCATATGAAAAGAAGGTTGTACCAATATGTTTAACACTAAAAGAGAGCTATATAACAAAATTTTAATCATGAGACTATGACCCTCTTCATCCAAAATATAAATGGAAATAAAATTATTTCTAAAAGATTATAAATAGAGAGCGTCATATAATATAAGTTTAAAACACGTACCCATGTTTTAAAAAACATCTTCCACTAAAACTGCATCTACTTTTATATCAATCCTTACCATAACTTTCACTTCCTCCATATTAGTTTTCTTTCTAGTATGAATTCCTACATTATGGAGACAACATCATTAGAAGCTCTACCATCTAACCACTAAGACCTTAGTGTGGTTATAGCAATAGTAGATTCATATATCATATAAGCCAAGGACTTACTTGATAGTTCTTACTTTTCGTTCCTAAATTTGTATTTCTAGCATTCTAGCTTTTTATGTCCCTTCTTTTTATAGAAGAAACATCTTATAATCATACTCCTCACGACATCCATAGTGCCCCTAACTATAATGGATTGACTAATATCTTTAGGTGGAGGAAATTTAAAACACTTACCTTTAAATTTATTGAGTTTAACCTTTATTTGCGTTTTGGTTGCTATCAAAGTTGTTTGAATTGTATTTTTCAACTTCTTCTCCTTAACAACACAATGGGTAATTATGGGATTTATATGCCAAGTCTAATCCTGAGAGTTATATGTTGTAACCAAAAACACCAAACTTAGAAGGAAGAATATTCAATGCTTGGTGTATTATACAAGGTTTAGGAATAAAAATATTCAAAGCCTTCAACTTACTCTAAAGTTAGACCACCGTAATGATATATTCCCTCACTCACCCTGCTTTAATATATCTCATAGAGTATAGTTCTTTTAATAAGGTACCTTAGTATAGAAAATACCATGCACCTTTGACAAACATTTTTTTAGGAAATATCTAGCTATATTGGTCTCCAAAATTCCCCTTAGCTAATAGTTAAGTTATATTATGTTTGACCTTTCTCAGGCTACATATGCTACTTTCTTAGCTTATTATTGATGGATGGGGGTATTGACAGTATATCTCTAATCAAGGCCATATTAATATTTGCTACATATTAATATTTGTCATCTTCGATACAAATTCCACATCCTTGTCATTTCTTTAAGTTAAAATTAGTAAAGGTTCCACTAGTGGCAAAATTGTTGTTTAAGTTGATTATGAATAGATAGCATAAATCACCACCATAGATATAAAATAAAAACAATACTCAAAGCTATAAAGCAATATTTTTAATAAGCATCTCATCATATATATTATGAAACACCTATGGGTTAAATGTATAATACATATGGATAAGACCGTCATATAGAAGTGATCAGAGTACACACCATTAACTCTTTTGATCCTATCATTTGTGGTTATATAGATCAATTTAGTAATGGCTATTCCCTACAAAATTCCTTTATGTACATCTAAAAACCTCATATAAGGCTAACATATATGAGCAAAATAACCAAATATGATACTAGAGACATCCCCAAACATTCAAGCAAAATAGTTCAAATGGAAAGGTTAATTTGGTGATAACATTCTCATTAGTGCCCAAACTATTCCACAAATATATTACCTTCATATTTACCTACATCAATATAAACTTGTGATAACTTACCACTATCTAATGTCAAATCCTCGTAAACTTTCTCATTATCACATATTAGTGCTATAAAACATTATCAATGATCTTTAGTTGAGAACTCGTCATCAAAAATCTCAATAAAGTGATAATTATATAATACACAATAATAAATCAACCGTATGAGATAATTGAATCATATGTATCTCTTGAATAGATCAAGCATAATTAAAAGAAGTTAAATGCAAACCTAGAGATAGGATGACATAAATCTTCCATATTAAGGTCAAACCTATTAGTGAAATTCATAAATTGATTAATGCAATTCTAGGAGTTTTAACTAGAAAGAGATTTCAATTAGTCAATCTAGAATTATGTATTAGTAGTCTTGAGAAATATATTTGCATAACTTAGGAATTTTGACGATCTAATGAACTCAAAAATAAATTTATTAGTAAAATGATGATTGCATAAGAAGTCTTAAGAGGGAATTCAAAGATCAGGTACTATTATTTAATTAGTTATTTTCCCACTCTTTTGTTATCTCAGTTTCTATGATTATCCTTATTTATGTTTAGTTTATTTTCTTTTACTTTAAATGTAAATTATCACCAACATCTTGATTATTGGTTAGATAATATAAAAAAGAGTCGTTGTCAATACTCAAAATCTCTTAGGATTGACTATTAGGGCTCTAAGTTATATACTATAGAATGATAATTGCACTTGCCTTCAATAGTTTATCGATTAGTGAAGTTGAATTATGTATAATTATCATATGAGTCCACCAAGTTTTTGGTTCTATTACTGTGGATTTAGGACATTAAGAAAACCTAAATTCTGTTAACCTAACTATTTATTTTCTTTTCATTTATTCTATTTCTTCGATATTTTAGTTTTGATTATTAATATTATTTTGTACTATTTCTTTTTTAGGAGTCAAATTTATTATATCCTAAAGTGACCCACTATAACTAGAAAGGGGGATCCTGAAATCAAAAGAACAACTTTTCAATACCTCATAATTTAACTTAAATAGAGGGAAGAAGAGTGGGAGTAAGAGTTTGAGAATGTGCAACTAGAAGCTAATCAAACTAAATGTTAATTAGAAGGTGCAATAGTTCATTCAATTTGATAGGTTGCAAGAAGAGGATCTAAACTCTCATATTGCCATTTTTTCCTAGAGATTTATGATACATTTAAGATAAATAAGGCCACAAATAATGTAATTAGACTGAAGTTGTTTTCTTTTTCATTGAGAAATTGTTCCTAGTAGTGGTTAATCTTCCTAAACGATTGATCACAATTTGGGATTAGTTGGCGAAAAAAATTCTAATAAAGTACTTCCCATTAACTAAAATGGAGAAGATAAGGTATGACATCTTCACGTATATTGAATTAGAGACTTTACATTATACATAGGAGAGATTTGAGGATTTGTTGAGAAGGTGACATCATCATGATATTACTATTTAGTTATAGGTTTATACATTTTAGAATGGTCCGAATCCTTTAACCAGGTAGATGATAGATGTCATAGCTAAAGGAAACTTAAATAGCAAGAGACTTGAAGCGGCTCAAGAGTTGATTAAAGAGATTCTTATGAATAGTTATTATTAGAACTCAACAAAATATAATCATAATAAGCCAATTTGGAGTTTATGATATAGATGCAGTTAAAACAATGGTTGTTTAGGTTGAAGCACATCAGTGCATTATTAATTAGGTAGCAAATTGCTTAGTTTTTGTTATGTGAGTTATATGGAAGAGGGCATATAGGCAAATATTGTTAAGTCATTAAGGTTATAGCCAAGTTGGTCAAACATGTGGACTATATAGGTAATGTGCCTAAATAATAATATAGCACATACAATGACACCTAAAACCCAAGATGAAGGAACCACCCAATCTCTTTGTGGGAGAATCAAGGGTAATAAACATAGAGCCCTCCACTTGGAATTTAGTAACAACATCCTTCTAAGAGAAGAAACTTAAAATAGAAGATATTATGACTAAATTAATTCAGACATCTAAAATTATGTTCCAACTTAGTAAAGATTTACTGAGGAACCAAGAGGCTTTTATCCAGAACTTGGAGAATCAAATAGGATAACTTGCCAAGTTAATTTCTGAGAGACCATAAGGAGGTTGCTTAGGAATACCAAACTTGAAAGAGCATATGAAGGCAATCACTTTCGAATGTGGTAAGGAGATGAATATGGATAACAAACAAGTCAAGGAGAAGAAAGTTAAAACATGGACAAAGGATAAAGAACAAGATAAAGAAGGCAAGTAACCCAAGTTATTGAAGGAGTTTAAGCGTTCTATCTTATATCTAGTAAAACTAAAGAAGGATCGTGTAGACAAACATTTTGATAAGTTCATAAAACTTTTTAAACAACTACATATTAACTTATATTTTATTAAGGTGCTTCTACAAATGCCAAAGTATGCTAAATTTCTGAAGAAGCTGCTATCAAACAAAAGGAAGTTAGAGGAACTAACGATGATACTTTGTGAGGAGTGTTTAGTCATCCTTCAGAAAAACTACCTAAGAAGTGTAAGGATCTAAAGAGTTTCACTATCCTTTGTTCAATTGGTAGTTTATCAACTAAAAGAGCATAAGCTAACTTAGGGATTAACATAATCCCCTATAAGTTATTTAAAATAATAGAATAATGATAAATGAGACTATTAAAGATGAGCATAAAATTAGTTGACAATTTAATTAAATACCTTAGAGAAATTTTAGAAGATGTTTTCATTAAAGTTCACAAATTCATATTCCCATCTGATTTAGTCAAACTAGATATAGATGAGGACATTAAAGTAACTCTTATATTAGGTCATCTATTTTTAGCCACAACTGGGGTAGTAATTGATGTAAGTGACGACAAACTAATTTTGAAATTGGAGTATAAAGAGGTCACTTTTAAAATGTCTAAATCTCTGAGACATTCTCCTAGATAATATGAAACTTGTTATTTTTTGTTGTGATTAATTTTGTAGTAAATGTTGTTGTTTAAGAAATTATGAGTTATGACCTGTTGAATCTATGTATAATCCAATGAGAGAAGTTTAGTCTCGTAAATCATGATAAAGTAAACTGAAGTGAAAATGTCAAGCTAATTATGTTAATAAATGCTTCTTGGGAGGCAAACCAAACTTTTTAATGTGGTAATTTTGTTTTAATTAATCTTATTCTAGGTTTGTGGATTTTAGTTTTTGTAATTCAACTTGCATCTATATTAATTTTATGGTTAGTATATTTTTTTCTTGGTTTAGCATTATATGGGTATCATTTTCGTCTTTTATACATTGGGTATATGTTTTGATTTATAGCAGAGAAAGTTGATGAAAATTTGGATAAGTTAAAAAGTTACAAAGAGTAACATATCCATAAACACGCACTTGTTAAAGTTCGTATTGAGCTACACAGCCAAGTAATCAGAGACACAATCATATTTCACCTACAGAAGAAATTTCAGAGTTACAATAAGTAACACGATCGTAAACACACTTGTTTTTGTGATTGTGTTGCGAGAAAATTACTATGAGTTGCTTACACACCCATCACATGCCCATGTTGCTAGAACCTAATGAGTGTTTAAGATATAGCAAGAAACATGACCACCAACACAACCATGCGAATGAACATGTTGAATTTTGTTTCCTTTTTTGCGTTTTTCCAAAAGAAGTTACAAAGTGTTACCTTCTAACACGCCCGTATTGAGTGGGTTAGCCTTGAACCAGTAATTCCAAAGAAGACTGAGGTTAGATTTTTCAACACTCAAGATGGAGACTTAGCTCCTAGTAGAGTCCAAAATAGATGGCAAGTTTGTATCGGTGACAAAAACTTAAAGTAAAGCATTTTACTATTTTCTTAATGATAATTGTGGGAAATTTTCATATCATAATTACTATAAAAGATTAAGAGAAAACAATTTTCACCTGCCCTTTTGGAACTTTCAGCACTTGTAATGCTCGCTTTGATTTATGCATTAAGTTCATTTTGTAGTGGCGGAGATATGATTCATGAGCAAGCTTATGGAAATAACTAGCTATGTTTTGATTTAAGAGCTTAATGATCCCTAAACACTTTAAGTGTATAAAAGTGAAATCCTTAAGAAGGTGTCAAGTCTTGCTCACTTGATTTTGATGGAATTGATGAGATGCTATGTTTTAACAATGTGCCTATGAGTGCTTATTCTCTTTATTGTTATTTTATCTTAACCCTTCAATGTGAATTAGCTTTTGGACATTTCTAAATAACATGAAAGGAGATGAGAGATTGTTATAAAGATAACTGATGTATTGAATTGATGTATGCTTGCGGACAAACAAGAGTCTAAAGTGGGGGAATTTGATAACAAGTTATCTTTATATATTAATTGATATTGTCTCCTTTGTTTTTGGGTTTATTTTGGTGCTTAAATAGGAAAATTAATGCTTGTTTTGTTTTAGAAGATGAAAAGTAGAGATTTCATCAAATCTGGACACTATTAGTGATAATCACAAATTTTGGATAAAGTGAAAAGATTGTTTTATGGATAAAAGAAGATAAAGCCTAATACCAGATTTACTTGAAGAGTTGAAGTTTGAGTAGGAGCCTTCTTTCTATCCCTATCATGAAGGGATTGGGAATTGTTTTAGATAAGCATTTTTGTAAGAGATGATAAAATTAGGTTTAGAGTAGGAAAACATTATACAATGGATGTTCCCTACCTCTTCAAGGAATGAATCGTTCTTCTTCTTACTTTTCTCTCAGTATTTCAACTTTCTTCTTCTTTTGTTGTTGTTGTTGTTAGAACTAAAGCATGCGTGGCTAAACTGTATTATTCTAATTCAAGCGAATTCGAAACTCTAATTATAACCTTGTAAAGTTTTGTTCTAAACTTTTATTCATGTTTTAATTCAATGTTTCTTGTTTTGAGTTATTATATTTGATGAATGATTAATATTGATGAATCTGACATATTAATTTAATGTTGATTATTCTATTGCTATCTAATTGTCATGAAGGAATGGTACAAGTAGCAAATAGGTTATTTATGAATTTGCATATTTAACTTAGGGTTTAGTCTTTTCCACTAGGCTTATTACTATCATTTATTTGATATGAAATTTTATCACACCCAATCAATAAATGGTAAGTTTTGATTTAAATGCTAGTTTAAACCAATTAATTTAGAAAATTTTGAGATTTATTATGTCTATTCTAATATGTTTTGGATTAACTGCTTGAATTGTGACATTTATTCTTTTTAGACTAATGATCAAAGTTACAATTAAATAAGATATTTCCCTTAATCAGAGTTTAGTATTTTTGAATTTCTCACTTTTATATTCAGTTGATTTAATTTGATTTTTTGTTGATTTTAGTTAATCAATCCATCCACTTTATTTAATTATTTGGAATTAAGAAACTAGTGTTTAGTTCTTTAGGAATTCGACCTGGTTCTATAACTACTATAAGAAATTTGGAGAATCAAAATTAATATT
This sequence comes from Erythroxylum incrassatum, assembly GCA_026546855.1. NCBI lineage: Eukaryota > Viridiplantae > Streptophyta > Magnoliopsida > Malpighiales > Erythroxylaceae > Erythroxylum > Erythroxylum incrassatum. The sequence continues at coordinate 23,654,740 of JANVCL010000002.1, read as the reverse complement.
GGGGGGTTTCTACAACTTGACCATGAAGATGCAAAAGTGTCCTATTTTCCTTAGCCTTGACACCAAGTTTATGTCATTAATCTACGAGAACATTGAATATCTTAAGGTACTTTATGAAATTTATGTCTTTTATATCTTTAAGTGATGCAAGTGGTGCTTCATGTATAATTTATCATTTAAACTCTTTACTACATAAATAATTTTTCAACTTTTTCTAAGTTTTTGTGGTAAATATTCATCAATAACATCATAATGATATTACAAGCCTAACAAAGTCAGATTGCGCCTAATACATCAAGCTCTGATTCTTCAGTCACTTTCTTGTCTTTTTTGGTTTAATCTCTTTGTCTTTAAAACTTTTGTCAAGCCTTGTTGGACATGGATATCCTTAACCTTCATTGTCAAAAAGCAAAAGTTCTACTTAGGCTGAATTTCTATAGAATAAGACTATTAATTGATATTATCATAGTAATTATATATATATATATATATATTCAATTGAGCGAGTCTTTGACTTTGATACCACCAGTTAAGTAATTGACTATAAAAATATTAGTAATGCCATAATAAAACTATTACCATGAATAAATTAAAAAAACTTGCAAAAAAAATGAATTTAGTTGGTACACGATTATCGGCACAAAAACTTTGCATCCAAATGCTGTCAAACCTGCAGTGGGTACACGATCATCTGAGCAAAACTAGTAAGTCAAATGTCGGAAAACTAAGGCATTTAGATACTAAAAATTAAATCTTGACTTCTGAAATTTCAATGAAAACTTCAATTTGACTCTTTTCATGCCACATAAAGTCGAAAGTATTGAGATATATTCAATATTTAAGAGAAATATTATTATTTCAAAAAAAAAGAGAAATATTACGTGGACATATAAATATGAATATTAAATTTTCAACTTAATCATTTAACCATTTCTGTTGTTTTAACTTTAAGAATCGTCTCAAGTAATTCCAAATCCACTATCCAAATGTAGAGGACTCAAACAATATATCAAGTAACATGTTGGACACGAAGCAAATTAAGACCTGCAACCGCCCTTTCTGATTTCCTTTCTCACGGGGGAGGAGGTAACGTAATCAAAGTCATAAAACTAGTATGCCAAGACTGAAGAAACTTTTCAGACCATGATTAGTCCATTCAAACAAGCCAAATAGCTTCTAGACTGATTAGTAGTTATTATTATGTAACAGAAGATAATGAACTACAGCTAGTTCCTTGGGAATTCGGATAGATTGAACTTGAAAATTATGAGAATGCAACTCTATAATTTCAAAGCACTAATCGTCGTAATCGTAATATAAAAAAGGGTATTTGCAGCGTTAGAACTGTCAAACAAAATATTCAAAGTTCAACAACGAACCGAGTCTTAAACTATTTTGGCCTGAAGATCAAGGAAACTTAAATCTTCGAATACTACACTTTTGCTAGAGAATGGCTAGGAAAAAACCACTGAAGATTTTTCTTCAAAATAAATGTTCAAATTCACAAAACTCAAAAGTCGAATATAATTTTTATCACTCGGACTATCTCTTATGTTTTATATTTTTTTAATATCTTGGATCGTCGAGTTTAGCGGTTAATGCTCTCACAAGGAAGGCTTCTGGGGATGGCATGGATCAGCAGTTTTTGTCTGCCATTCGATTACTCTTGGACAGACCTTGGGTTATTCGCTTTGTTCACACCTATAGCGAGGGCAACCGTTGTGCGGATTGACTGGCCAATCACGCTTTTCGTTTGGATCTTGGGATTCATTTTTTCTCGACGCTTCCTTTGAGTTGTTCTACCATTTGTATGGAGGATATTTGCGGGGTCTCTTTTCCGCGACTGTGTCCTATTTCGCTTTTATTTAGGGCTTTTCCCTCATTTTTCATCCAGAAAAAAAAAGGACTCTTGTTTGAGTAATTATCGGGTAGACTGTCTCATGTCTAGTTGACGGGGAGACTAATAAATTGAGCATGATTTCTTTTTAAATTGGATGATTTTTCAGGATCATAAGTCTTTACAAAATTAATTTATTTCCTTTTCAACATTCCAATGTGATGGGAGTGTCAAACTTAAGGAGACATTGTACATGTCAAAATTTTCATTTTAATAGACATAAATTTGACATTCTACTAAAGAAATATCTGAAACACAGATAAGACAATTTTTTGTACTTGCTTATTTGATAGTCAACGGGCTTGACGAAATAGGTCCAAGTATAAGAGACACAGAGTATATATTTCAGGTATATAATTAAATTCCATACGTATCAAAGAAATATATATTTAAAAATAATTATCAATATAGCTTAACAAAACCCAAAATCATGCAGTGTTAGGTCGTGAATTTCATCAACTTTAATAAGTTTTTTTAGTCGCTTTAATTTGTAGAGGACTTTTTTTTTACAAGGAAAAAAACGACAAACTCAAACTCTAAAATACAGCACTCTATTCACGTCTCAGCGGATAGGGACGGAGCCATGTTACAAGGGAGGGGGCCATGACCCCCCTTTTAAAGATTTTTTTTAAAATTATTTATATAATTAAAAATTTTAAAATTACAAATATAAGTAGCCTTCTTTAAAAAAATATTATTAGATGTTGGTCTCCGGCTCCTCTTTAAAGTTGAGTCTGGCTCCGTCCCCGTCGGCGGAATAACTCCTGGATACCTACTGGCGACTCCTGAAGATTGGCCAAGCTAGAGGACCTTTTTTTAAATGGTTTATGAACCATGAAAGACAACTTGACAGTTAATATTTAGAGTAGCAGTCTTTTAGGGTTTGCTATTGTCATTCTTAACATGCATTCCCCAAATGACTTAAACCACAGGTTTTGACTTTGACCCATAAACAACTTCCCATCATTTCGTCGTGTAATTGGGATTGAACTAGTTATCCGCAGGTGTTAAATGTTAGGGCGTGAAGGTAAAAGTTTTGACCAAGATCAGCAACAGAATAAATTTTCTTCTAATTCAACAGTTTGATTTGGTCCATATGTCTGTGAAGTATTCTTAAGGAAGTTTCTATTCCCAGCACCGGAATCGGTCATTTCCCATTTCACCCATTAAACTATAAACATTGACTATCACCCTCATCCCCATCTTGATTCATTAGCTCAGAAACATTCAAGTTTTACTACTGTCCCAAATTTCTACCCACTACTTAAGACAAGTTTCTACAAGTCAGTACACTTTAACTCTTGTCAGAATACAAATATTGAAATCTTTTTAATTAAGATATATATATATATATATACACAATTATTCTAGTCTCCATACTTTTTGGTTTTTGACTTCCCGTAACCTTTCCATTTTTATTTTTTGACTTAGGCCAATGCCATTCCTGCCCATTCTTTGCTGGGCCTGATTCTAATGCAATGTAGACGAGGCTATTATCATGGCTTATATACAACGACGGAGTCACCATTGGGCTCCCAAGTTTTTTTTTAAATTATTTTAAA
>JANVCL010000002.1:23624443-23638097 GCA_026546855.1 Erythroxylum incrassatum | reverse complement strand
TTTTTTATCAATAAACTGCCCACCGTAGCTCTGTTGGTAAAAGTATGGACCAAATTAAGACGCTTCTTAAAAAATTGAGCATGAGATGCTTGGTAGTTTTTTGAGTGGGAGGGTCCCAGTTTTTCTTTTAATGGATAAGATGACCCACCATCACTTAGTCTGTTATAGATAAGAAAAATAATCGTAAGATTTAAATTTTTTAAAGTTTTGTTAAATCTATCATTATGCATTCATTCATCATGATTTTATACAAAGTTCCAATACTGTTTACTAGTATGTTTATTATCATCATATATACATGCATCATGATTTTATAAAAAGTTCCAATATTGTTGACTAGTATGTTTATTCTTTAATAATTTATTTTTCAGACATAATCACCACAACATGAATCCACTCACTTTGCTTTTGACTAATAACAAATTAGAAAATGGAGAGAATTTTAATGAATGGAGACGTAACCTTGACATTGTTCTCCGATATGAACAAACTTCATAGGTATTAATAGATAATGAGCCTGCACCTCCGGGTAGTAATTCAACTTCTAAGCAAGCCCAACAATGTGAGCAATGGCAGAATGCTGATAAGACTACTAAGCGCTATATTTTTTATTTTGTCAGTGCAATGTTGCAAAAGCAAATTGCAGGCATGAAAACTATCGGTGCAATGGTCCATCACCTACATGAGATGTTTGGTGTGAGGACCAGGTCTGCAAGGGTGAAAGCTATCCAAAGCTTTCACAATCTCAAACAAAAGCCCGGTGAACCAATGAGAGATTACATACTTAAGGTAATCTCTGTGGTTACTTAGGCTAAGATGCTTGGGGCGGACATAGATGCGAAAACACAGATGATTATGATCATCAATAGCTTAAACTTTTATTTTCAGTAGTTTAACTTGGACTATGAGCTCAACATCAAGGATTACACCTTGATTCAGTTGATGAATATCCTCTAGAGCACGGAAGAGATATTAAATGTCAAGGCTAATGGGTCCGAGTCTAATATAGCATCTTCTTCTAAGCCCAAGGGTAAGGCCAAGCAAAAGAAAAATTATCCAATGAAAAAGAAGGCCCAAACAGGGGTCATGGTCCAACCCCTGAAAAAGAAGGCCAAAGAGGACACTAAGGGAAAGTGTTTCCAATGTGGTAAGAAGGGCTACTGGAAAAGAAACTATGCAGTCTACCTTGAGTCCCTTAAAAGCAAACAAGGTATGGGTTTCGTAGGTTTGTTAGAACTAGAAATATGGCAGATTCATCTGATTCTTGGATATTAGATTCAAGAACAACTGACCATGTTTGCAATTCTTTGCAGGGGTTCCAGCAAAAGAAAAGACTATGTAAAGGCCAGTTTCAAGTCAAGATAACAGATGGATCCTACGTTTCGGCAGAATTAATGGGAGTAATTATCTTAGACTTTCCTAGTAGTCATAGGTTATATTTGGAGGATGTATATTACATCCCAAGGATTGTAAGGAACATGATTTCTGTTTTTTGTTTAATAAAATATGGTCATTCCTTATATTTTGAAAATGTTGTTTCAATATATGAGAATAAGAATTTTATTTGTAATGCGATAATTACACAGGGATTATTCTTTATAGAACCTGTGACAAGCTCACTAAACACCACAGAATTAATAAAACCAAAACAAGCCAATGACTCTAGCATTAATTCAAAATATATGTGGCATTTAAGAATGGGTTATGACAATCAGAAAAAACTTGACAGGTTAGTGACGGATGGGATCCTTGTGGGATTGGATAATGATCCATTACCTACCTGTGAATCTTATATTGAAGGAAAAATGACCAAGGCCTTATTTCCTTCCAAAGGCAACAGATTTGAATCCACATTGGATTTGGTACACTCTGTTGTGTGTCGGCTCATGAAGGTGCAAGTTAGAGGAGGTTATGAATACTTCATTACCTTTATAGATGATTACTCTAGACATGGTTATTTGTATTTGATGCATAAAAAGAGTTAGTCCTCTAAAACGTTCAAAGAATTCAAAGCTGAAGCTGAGAAGTAGCTAAGCAAGCCATTAAAACAATTTCGATCGGATTGAGGTGATGAGTACTTATCTGGAGAGTTCCAATAATTTCCAATTGACATTGGAATTGTTTCCAACTTGTCAGCTCTTTGAACACCTCAACATAATAGTGTGGCAGAGAGGAGGAATATGACTCTATTGGAAATTGTAAGATTAATGATGTCCTATGCTAGCCTTCCAGAATCATTCTGGGGATATTCCATATAAACAACAACTTATCTTCTTAACTTTGCTCCATCCAAATTAGTGCTTAAAATACCTAGGGAGTTATGGACTAACCAAGTGCCTTCATTGCGGCATTTAAGGACTTGGGGCTGCCCAGCTTATGTTCTAAGGCCTAAATCCACAAAGATGGAACGAAGGTCAGAAGGATGTTTATTTGTAGGATATCCTACGGATACACGAGGGTACTTTTTTTTACAGTCCTTAAGATAAGAAGTTATTTGTGTCGACAAATGCAACCTTTTTTAGGAAGAATTTATAAGAAATCACAAAGGAAGAAGTGAAGTAGTACTAAAGGAGTTAGCTATTTCATCTAAGCCAAGAGTTGATTTGGATATAGCAGAATAAGATATCGAAAAAGATTTAAGAGTTAAATCAAAAGAGCAGCCTAAACATCAAGTAGTGCCTAGACGTAGTGGGAGGGTTATGAGATAACCAGACAGGTATCTAGGTTTAGGAGAAGGCATAATTTCCATCTCAAACCAAGAATAAACGGATCTCATGACTTATACACAAGCTGTTATTGATGTTAATGCAGAAAAATGGCTTAAGACGATGGAATCGAAAATAGATTCATATACACCAATGAAGTTTGGATCCACGTAGATCTACCACCAGATGTAAAAGCCATAGGGTGTAATTGGATCTACAAAAGGAAAAGAGGATCAAATGGAAAGGTAGAGACTTTTAAAGCTAGATTGGTGGCTAAAGGCTATACTCCAAAAAAGGGTATAGGTTATGAGGAAACTTTTTCTCCGGTTGCCATGCTTAAGTCCATCAGAATTCTTTTAGTCATACAGCCTATTTCGATTATGAAATATAGCAAATAGATGTCAATATCGCATTTCTTAATGGAGATCTTGAGGAGACCATTTATATAACCCAACCAAAAGGATTTGTTGAGTTAGGTAATGAGCATAAGGTATGCAAATTATAGAGATCCATTTACGGACTTACGCAAGCATCTAGGTCTTGGAACATTAGGTTTGATAAGTCTATCATACAAAACTAAATGAGCCTTGTGTCTATAAAAGGATACAAAAAAACAAGATTATTTTCCTAATTCTGTATGTCGATGACATTCTACTCATTAGGAAGAAGTCCAGTTACCATTTGCAATTAACTCTTGGACTTTAACTTTTTTTTGAAAATCTATCCAAGGTATCCCTAACGATCGGATGGTGAATTAGAGGTCCCTAAATGAATACTTGATTTGAAATTATGATACTTTGTATATATAATTTATGCATGCATTGAGTTAAATGTTAATTCTTTTTGAGCATTTATATTATCCAACACATAAAAATAAGAAACAAAGAAAAATAGTAGTATATGAATAAACAAATATAAATAATTTTACTCTACTTAATTTGGATTAATAAAAAGGTCTGAGTTAAGGAATCATGCTAATAACCTTCAAAAAAAAAGGAATCATGCTAATAGGCATTTGAGATAGTGATCTTGTGGAGTAATTTGAGATTTTTATGACAATGTGTTTACTCTTGAGTCAAAAGACTATGAGAATTTTCAAATAAACTTGTAGATATTTCTCTTTTTTTAAAACTTAAATGTTTAAAGAGTATAAAAATGTTTAAAAATTTTAGCATGTTTTGCTTATATATGTTCACTTTATGTATTAAATGAAACTACGTAGATTGAGTTGAAATTTAAAGAATTATAGAGTGGATTGGATTAATTTATAATTTGATGCAACGGTACAAAATACCAAGGAACCAAATAGTCTCTTATTTTGTGCTTGGTTGAGACTGTAGACTCGATTCCAGTAGGGAATCCTGGACTACGGACCCGGAATTGATTCATCATTCTTGGAAGCAGATGTGCAGAGTTCAAATGTTGCTTTATATGGTGATACTATCTCTCTTAACAAAAATGAAACTAAAGGCAGGATACTTCCGAATAGAGAAGCAACATCTAAATCTTATCTTTCAATATACGTACTATAAGGGTCGGATTAAAGTATCATTTAAACTTTATGCATAACTTGAACGTCGGATTAACGATGACCCTCCACCAGGATAATTAAAAGAAAGAGACCCCGTCGACATTATCTTATCTTTCAACATACGTACTAGAAGGTTCGAATTTAAGAACATAATTATTCAACCTCTTAAAGTTCCAAGTTTTTGTTTCCTAGTATATATGATATAGTTCTACATTAAATCATCATGCTAGGTGCAGGATTTGGATCATCAAACCCGCCAACTTAAATCGGTAAGTTGGCTCCTTCACGGTTCAGATAATAGGGAGAATAAGTAAAGGTTAAAGAAACATCATAATCATGAATAATTAAGGAAGTTTATTTATACAAGAAACAGTCTTAATTCCTAAAGGAGGTTACATTTTGAACAAACGATTACAATATTTTAGTGCATAATGAATAACGTAATTTGGAAAATGTAAGTAGCTGATCTGTCGGATTCCATATTTAACCTTGTACTCGGAGAGAGCAGTTAGTCGTTGAAAACAGAGCCGTTATCCCTCCAAAAGCATTGGAACACTAACCGGTAATAGCTCAGAGAAACTAAGCTGCCCGGAAAGCATTATTTCCGGAGCAGCTCAACAATTAAAAGCCCAACTGCTCTCTCTGTTTCTTTGTTCTTCTCTAGCTCTATGAGAAAGAGAAGTTCCGTAGCCCCAATATATATTATATGCTCTCCTTTTTCTTCTTCTCTACCGTTGTCAGCAAGAACAATACATAAAAAAAGAAATCTATTTAATGCACTGCACGTTGATGGTTTTTGCAGGAACCATTTGAAACTTTGAATTGTTCTTCTTTTTTTATATTTCTTCTCCCTTACACAACTCAAACTGACCCTCGTGGCTTTTTCTTCTTATTTCAATGAAGTTGTCTGGTTGTTCGTCGTCGCTGGCCTCCTTCTCGTTCCACTGTTTTATATGACTCGAGGTATGACCTCTGGTAGCCTCTGTGGTTTGAAGCCGTTACTGTTCGGTCGCAAACCTTCCAAGTTCGAGGTAATCGATCAACATGTTCAAGATTAAAGAAATGGTTTGTTTTCAATCTTGGGGAAGTATCTTGTAATGCCATTAGCAAACCTTTTGAATTGTATATGTTTCATCCCGTTCCAGCATTTTGGCCTTGCTATGAAGATCCAGAGGTATTTGCATCATTATTTATTTCAATTTCAGGGAATTCCAATTCTTCATTATATTTTTCCAAAATACTTTGATGCCCTAGATTATTATGAGAACTATCATTTGTTTCGGACTGTTTGACGATCATCTGCATTTCCTACCAATCAATTGGGATGATCTCTGCATCTTAGAACCTGAATAAGTTTGGAACAGAAGAGAGACATATACCCATAATTTATAGCCAATAATTGCTTTCTTGTAAGTGGATAGAAATATTTATTTAGGTTTCACCAATTGAAGAAAAGGATTCAGATGTCTTCCAAACCATATTTGGTCCTCCAACCCAGAAACTTGCAATCAGGAACTAATTCTGATTGGATTTCTACAGATAATTCCGATTTAATCTTGTTAAGAAAAATTGGTAGTTATAGGAGAGGCTTTCATGAATGTAATTCTGCTACTCAAAGATTATGAATATCTTATCAACTGTAAAAATTTTGTGTTTATGCAATATTCATGGAAAAGTTGATGCAGATAGCAAAAAGCTTTCAATCAGTCAAGAATCAAAAGATGGAAATTAAAGGCCCAAAAACAGATCTTTCCCACGGATCTGCAGGGAATTTCATCTTGATGGTGGAGCTCAGGAAGAAGATCTTTAGCTTCAGGGACATTATTGACCTGCCACCTTGTAATGGCTCAGCTACCATAAATGAAGTAATACTCCAACCTCTTTCGTACAACATGGTCAAAAGTACTGCATAAATGACATTTGATGATCTTTTAACTCTTATTATTCATGTAGCTGGTGCTGGTAACAATGAAAGATCTACACAAGCTTTTCCCTGAAACCATACCCAGAAATCATATCTTAGAGACTAAGGGAGCATCTATTGATAAGGTTCGCCACTTAAGCACATCCGGAAGTTGATTTACTGAAGTTACTGAATTCTATTCTCAACCCCCTAGCTGACTATCTTCATACGGGAGCAGGTTCTGGTCTATTTTTGTGAGGTTTTGACATCTATTGGAGATTCATGGATGATTAATCAAGACTGGATGGACAGAAGTACAAATCAGATGAATGGCAATAGCGAACTCAATTCAGAACAACTTGGTAAGACTTGCGACTTCTTCTTAATTTAAACGTCTTCATGTTTTGGTCATAACGGACGAATTGCTATTATATGATCTTGGCAGTACTCTGAGGTCCTCTATTCATGTACTTTCTTATAACCAGTGGAAGCAAGCTCTGTGAGTTTCTTAGATATCTTTTCACTTTACCTCTTGGCAGTTGAACTTGCATTGAGAACACTAAATTGCCTGATGAAGATACCGAAAGAGAAGTTCGACGTAATTGATGAAGGTGATCAGAGTAAAGGCAGTCCACGAACTAGTGTGTCTGGAAAATTCGTGACAGGGTCTTATTCAGATCTCAGCAGCACCTCATGCTGTGACTCTCCTGTCACCCCAACTTCAGTTCTTCCAGATTTCATGGAATCTCGCCATTCTGGAGAATTTGTTCGATTTTCTAGTTCGCCTCTTCTCCGGTCTCTGAGAGATCAGGTTATTGGGAAACTGAACCCCATCGATGTAAAACGCTTCGCGTTCCATATGCTTCCAAATGCAGGATTTCATAATTTCAGCTATTCAGACCAAAGGAATCATGTGGATGATGAAATACTGAGAGACATGGTAGGAAAGACTACAATTTTGAATCAAAGGAGAAGGTTAGATGATGAAGTGATGATTGGAACAGAGGAAAGCACGGACTCTCGAGCTAACAAACCTGTAACATCTGAGGATGTAAGACACCAACATAATGGAATGCATGAAATTGAAACGACCAAGACAACTTTGGTAGCAACTGAAGCAAGAGCAATTGTAGCACCACTATCACCATCAGAGCCACCAGTGTTGTCATCAACAATGGAAGAGGTAGCACTACAGCCGCGTTCACCACCTACCCCTCCACCAACACCATCCATATCTAATATTTTCGTGGCGCCAAGGATACCATCTCACTCACCACTTGTTCCATTGCAACCATCACACAAGTTGCAGCAAAATGGAGAAGCAGCAGGTCTGACATCACCACCCCCTATGGCATCTGAACGCACAGTAGCACCACCAACTCCCCCGCCGCCTCCGCCGCCGCCACCACCATCTTCAGAAAAGACAACAGCAGCAGTACTGCCTCCACCCCCTACCCCACCTCCAGGAGCTGCAAGAGCAGTTCCACCCGCACCTCCTACACGCATGATCTCCTCAAATGGATCAATCCCATTGCCGCCACCTCCACCCACGCCACTTGGTAAAGAAGCTGCTCCACCGCCGCCTCCGCCAGGGGCAGCAAGATCTTTACGCCCCAAGAAGACACAAACTAAATTGAAGAGATCAAGCCAAATGGGAAATTTGTATAGAGTTCTCAAGGGAAAGGTTGAAGGAGGTAATCCAAATGTCAAATCATCCACTGGAAGAAAGACTGCGGCTAACAACAGTTCTGGAGGAAACCAAGGAATGGCTGATGCACTAGCAGAAATCACAAAGAGGTATAAAGATTGTTTCTTGAAGAACTTAACATTAGACTAGGACGCTAACAGTTATATTTTATTCCAAGGATATGGAACAATCTTTAAATCCTAAAATCACTCTTATGTTCCTCTGTTCGTGCATCACAGATCAGCATACTTCCAACAAATTGAAGAAGATGTTCAAAAGCATGCTAAGTCCATCTCCGAGCTGAAAACATCCATCAACAATTTCCAGACAAAGAACATGGAAGAGCTGATCAAGTTCCACAGCCAAGCGGAATCCGTTCTTGAACAGTTGACAGATGAAACACAGGTAAAATATCCTCCAAAACCGAAAACCACGGACTGCAAGACAAAGGACTATGAATCCCCGAAAAGTTAGAAATGTATAGTAATGTTCAAATTACTCTTGCAAATTCCAAAGTTTAGCTCCATATGGTCCAGGTGCTTGCAAGATTCGACGGTTTCCCTCAAAAGAAGCTGGAAGCATTAAGAATGGCAACTGCATTATACTCAAAGTTGAACGGAATGGTCACCGAACTTCATAATTGGAAGATAGAGCCTCCCCTGGGCCAGCTTCTTGACAAGATCGAACGTTACTTCAATAAGGTATCTTCATATTTTCTTAGTGGAACATAATGAAATAGTTCATATTTTGGTTAAGTGGAAACTAGGGATATTATGTTATATGGTGAGAAAAGTTGGTTGTATGAATAGATAAAAGGAGAAATGGACAGCTTGGAGAGAACCAAAGATGAAGAAGCCAAGAAATTTCAGAGTCACAGCATCCACTTTGACTTCGATGTTCTTCTAAGAATCAAGGAAGCCATGGTAGATGTTTCCTCTAACTGCATGGAACTGGCACTTAAGGTACGTAATTGGATTTGCATTTCTACCACAATATATACGTAAAATGATCAATTACAAAGGATTAAAAACAAGATTGAAATCTCTTGTATACTGACTCAGGAGAGAAGAGAAGCAAAAGCAATGGAGATAAGTGTACCAGGAACCAAAACAGAACGAAAAAAAGCTTGTGTCAAAATGCTTTGGAGGGCTTTCCAATTCGCATTTCGGGTCTACTCCTTCGCTGGCGGTCAGGACGACCGTGCCGATAAGCTGACGAGAGAATTGGCTCATGAGATAGAGACTGATCGTCAATAAGAAAATTAGGCCAAAAAGAGAGAGAGAGAACGTCGTAGGTTCCTATCCCAGCAGAGTTACTTTGATTGATTAGGAAATCCTCGGGAATTGACCTGAATTATGCTCTTTACACTGGATTCTCTGTATAATCTTTCTCGCTTAAACATAAGACTCGTGGGTCTTTTTCATTTTTTATTTATTTTAATTTAATTATAATATTAATATTTTTAATAAAAAATAAAAAAATTGTGTCGACAATTAATTTTTATTTTTTATTTTTTAAATAAAAAAAAACAAATTTTGTGTGATAAATTTTATCATTATTTTAATTTTAATTTTTTAAATAAAGATTTTAAGATAAAATTTTAAATTTTAAAATTGATTAATTTAATAAAATTGTTTAATTAATTTATAAATTTTAGAAAAATATCGAATTAAATTTAAAAAAAGATTAATTTTATTATTATTATACTAAAAATCAAATTTTCTTTTTTATTATTCTAATTTTAAAAATTGTGTTAAGTTACGCCTATGACACATTTTGTTTTTTATTTAAATAAAATTTACAAGATAAAAATTTAACTTTTAAAAATTGATTAATTTATTAAAACTGTTTAATTAATTTATAAGTTATAGAAAATATTAAATTAAATTTAAAAAATGATTAATTTTATTATTATTATTATTATATTAGCTTGCATGCATATTAACACAATATTAAACATCTTTTATATTTATGCTAAAGGTTTTTTTTACAAAGAATACTTGTGAAATGCAAATAAATTATACAATATATTATATATGTGGAATAGTTTATTTTGATTTCAACAACTTATTTTAATTGATTAATTTACTAAAATTGTTTAATTAATTTATAAATATGATTAATTACGCTATATTCATCATTAACCTGTTTGTCATATGACCTCCTAACCATTTCTTTAATTAATCTTAGCTTAAAAGAAATGCTTTTTCATTTACAGAATGCAATATTTTTAGTGACAGAATCTGTGTGTTTGTGTTTGATAAAGGTCATATTTGGCAATCAGTTGAATGCATTAGCTATTAGTTGATTCTATCAATGGTTAGCTGATAGCTTATTATAGCTAATTGCATTAGCTATTAGTTGATTCTATCAACGGTTAGCTGATAGCTGATTTGACCAGCATATAATATCAGCTTTTTATTAAAGATGTTTGGTAAAATTAGTTGTTTAGTATTAACTTTTTATGTATAAATAAATTTTTTAATTTTAATTTAATATTTTTATAATTTATAAATTAATTAAATAATTTTAATAAATTAATCAAATTTTAAAGTTTAAATTTTTATTTTAAAATTAAAATTAAAATAATAAAAATATGAAAATATGTGTCACGCCTGTGACATAAATACAAACCAAAATAAATTTAATTATTTTTCTATTTTTATCAATTTTATTTTAATTTTATAAAATTAATAGTAGCATAATTAAAATTAAAATTTAATTTAATTTTTTATTAAACTAATAAGTATAATTATAAATAAAATGATAAAAAATAATTTTAAAAAAGGAATCACGCCTGTGACACTTATGTCACAGACACAAGTGCACGATTGTACATATAAGTCACTGTGTAAGTTAAGTCATAACTTAACTTGCACAACCTCCAACGGCGACATTTTTTTTAATTGAACAGAGTTATACAGAGTAACGTTAAATAGAAGATCTGGAATCCTTCTGCAATCGTACTTGGAACATGCAGGCAGAAAAACAGTATAGAAGATTTGAAGCCGTTGCATGGCTTCAAATCTTCTATGTCCTTTTCCCCGTGCTCTCTGTTCCAACATCATCCCACCCATTTAAATTTTCTCTCTCTTAATTATTGTATGGTTAGATGTTACTTGGAACATGTGGGCATAGAAAAAACGATACGGAAGATTTGAAACCATGTTCCATCTTTCAATCTTGAGTGTCTGTGTCTCCTTTTCGTCTTTTTACATCTTCTGTTCCGTATGAAAATAGATGGGATTTGTATGTGTTTGCGTGCTAAAAGATTGAGGTTGTAATCAATTTGAAATGTATGTAGCGAATAAAACATGAACTCCAAAGGAAAAGTTATATACTATATTACTAAGACCTTGTTTGGCAATCAACGGATTGCATTAGCTATTAACGGTTAGCTAATAGCAGATTATATCAACTGATTTGATCAGCGAATAATATTAGCTGTTTATTAGGAATATTTGGTAAAATTAACTATTTAGCATTAGTTTTTACATATAAAATGACCTATGTGGGTATGAATTAAAAAAATTTATCATAATATAAATATCATATCTTAGTATTTTATTGAATATTCTTGTAATAATTTAGATTTCAATCTTGATAATTAGTGATGCAATTAAATAAAAAAAGTGAATTTATTGATCACATAAATTTCTTATTTGTTAAGTAATTTATTTAAATTATATAATTTCTAATTATTGTGTACATCTAAAAAATATAAAATAAGATACTCCAATATGTTTCAGAAATAATGAATATTGAATGCTGTGATATTTGTTAGTAAAATAATAGAAAATGAGAGAGTCCGAGAGTACAAGAACTAATACCTTCCTTTATACGTGAAAAAGTGGAATAGAATAGAATTAAACAACTAGGAACTAGATGTTCTTTTGTTGCTTTTTACTCATCCTACAAAATATTCAAAGTTTTTGTTGTCAGACTCATACCTCTTCGTATTTTTAGAGCTTACTCACTCCATCTGATAGAGACTCACTTCACAAAATATAGTCTTTGAGATGGGATTTTAAGCTTTTAGTAATCTATTCAATTCTAGTGAGGGCACAATTGTCAAATCTAACAAATTTTTGTTAGTTAGTTGGGTAAAACGCTCCTTTTTGGAGTTTTTCATTTTCAACTGGTTAAGTTGAATAAGCTAACTCATCAACTATTAACCAAACAAAGAGTATTAGCTTCAAAACGCTAATTTATGGCTTTTCAGCCATCAACCAAACAGGTCTAAATTTTATAAACATTGTTCAATAAGAAATATTAAAAAGAAAATATTCATTCTTCTTTCAGGTCGAAAACGCTCATGCAATCAAAATGAGATTGCAACAAATAAATAGAGGCGAGCGTATGGTTGCTGTCTCCCGTATGCAGAGACAGAACGGAACAAAAATTTGAAGACGGAATAGAACAAAAATTGAAGACAGTGAGATGTTTGGTTGCGATGGACAAACAGATAAAACTGTCTTCGTCTCAAGGACAGAAATGTGTTTGATTGCAGTTGACAGAACATAAAAACAGTGTCAATGACTAAATTACCCCTACAGTGTAACATCCCACCCTCGATGAGAAGGGTAGAATAGTAATTTGGAAAGGGCCGAGAGTGGTTAGGCTTGTTTTGAAATATTCATGCATATCCTTACATGTGAAGGGTGAAATTTGCACATGAAAATAACTGTACATGCATTCATGACATTTCCTGGTATATTAGCCTAAATGTGATTTTGTTGTGAAAAATGTGGTATTTGTGCTTGAAAAATTGAATTGGAGTGATTTTTGTGTGTTTTACATTTTTGGAAAATTTTAGAAATTTTCTGGAAAATTTCGGGGACAATTTTTGGACTGAAAAAATCTCCAAGCAGCGGACTGATTTAGTTTCCGGTACTAAAAATGACTGTCCAATGGCACTGAAAAGTTAGATATATGATTTTAAGATTTATTACTTTGAGCCATTAGAATTTGGAGAGAAATTGGAGTTAAAATTGAATTGGTATTGGAAAGGAAATAAAAGAGGACTTAAAAACAAGACAAGTGACAAGTGACACATGTCACTTGCCTAGGTGGGTCTTAGTTAATGGTTATCTATTAACCTAATGGTAGTTGAGTTCCGCGACACGCTAGAATACCAAAGCTTATTTCATTGTTTTTCACCTATTCTCTCTTCTTCTTTGCTTTCTCCACTCACGACACACCTTCTTGAATGGGATTTTTTTTGCTCTTTTTCACAACTAGCCTCTTCAAGATCTTTGCTCTCTTCATCTTATCTAAAAGAAAAAGAAAACCTAAACCTTTCCTACTTGAAGAGATGATGGCCGTGTGTGGTAGGAAAGTTGGGAGGATTTAGTAAAAAGGTGAAGAGTTGAAAGTTGGAAGCTTGATTAGGTAATTCATATGTTTTATATGATGGTTTTGTAGTTAATTAAATTATTTGTGATGTTATGTAAATTAATGGCATGGAAATTGTGTTGGAATATATGGGTGTGTGTGTGTGGATTCTTGCTTTGATAAATGATTGATAGTGTAGAATTTTATGAATGTGTGTTGGAAAGGTTTTGGAAGTGAAAGTAGGTTTAGAAGAGTATAGGAAATGTATGAATGATTGAGTGAGTGTTGCTGCCATTTTGAGGACTAATGTTCAAGAATAGGCTATGAGTTGGTTATGGTGGAAATATGAAGTGATATGAGTGTTGGTTGGTTTAGAAAAGGTATGGAAGATGTAAAATGAGAGTGAGATTGCAAATATGGAAAACTTGTTTTGTACATATTTCAATGTTTTGGTCATAACTTTTGATAGGGTTAAGCAATTGAGGTGCTTTTTG
>JANVCL010000002.1:23600751-23620358 GCA_026546855.1 Erythroxylum incrassatum | reverse complement strand
AATTATGGTATCAGAGCAAGAGTGAGGAAGAAAATGAATTGATAAGAGGATAATAGTATTTGTTAAGAGTTGGGTTCCTGAAACGGGATCCCAACACGAATGTCCGTTGGAAGAGAAATTGTAAAACCTATCTAGAGTCTTTGAAGCAGAAAAAGGCATCTGATGACTTTTAGACCTAATACATACTGAAGTATATGGTCCGATATCCATACATGCCAAAGGTAGTTTCGTATACTTTATTAACTTTATCGATGATCATTCTCGATATAGGTATGTGTATCTTAAGAGATACAAGTTTCAACCCTTTGAAAGGTTCTAAGAATTTAGAAATGAAGTTAAGAAACAACTTGGGAGAAGTATTAAATCATTTTGATCAGATCGAGGTGGTGAATATTAAGCCAAGAGTTTTTGGATTATCTCAGGGATAATGGAATATTGTCCCAGTGGGCTTCACCTTACACGCCACAACACAATGGTGTGGCTGAGATGAGAAACCGAACCTTGTTAGACATGATGAGGTCTATGATGTGTTTAGTGGATTTACCAAAATCCTTTTGGGAGTATGCACTCGAAACTTCTATTTATGTATTAAACAGAGTCCAATCCAAGTCAGTTGATGATGTTCCATAAGAGATATAGACTAATAAGAAACCCTATCTTTCTCATATGAAAGTTTGGGGTTGTCCTGCTTATGTGAAGCGGTAAAATAAGCTTGAAGCTAAATTTGACAAATGTCTGTTTTGTACGATATCCTAAAGAAACTATAAGATATCAATTTTACCATGTTTCGGAACAAAAGGTGTTTGTTTCAAAACATGCTGTCTTTTTAGAGAAAGAGTTTCTTCTAAGAGAAGACAGTGGGAGCAAAATTGAACTTATGGAAGTTCAAGATTCTCAAACAGATGCAAATCAACTACCTGAACCTGAGACTATTGTCCATAAAGATGAAAAAATAGTTCAACCTTCTGACACACAAGAAGTTCGTAGGTCAGGTAGGGTACATCATGTTCCCGAGCGATATAGATTTCTAATAAGTGAACTTAACGACGTATTGCTCATAGAAGATAATGAGCCAACTACCTATGAAGAGGTTCTAAAGAGTTCAAAATCTGACAAATGGCTTCAAGCTATGAAATCTGAAATGGATTCTATATATGAAAACCAAGTATAGAATTTTGTTAACCACCTGAAGGGATAAAACTCATAGGGTTTAAATGGGTTTTCAAGAAGAAAATTGACATGGAGGGTAACGTAGTTACCCATAAAGCTAGGCTTGTAGCTAAAGGTTATTGTCAAAGGCAAGGTGTTGACTATGATGAAACATTTAGCCCAGTAGCTATGCTAAAATCTATTAGGATACTCCTAGTCATTACCGCTCATTATGATCATGAGATATGGCAAATGGATGTGAAGATGACTTTCCCTAATAGAAACTTATCCGAGGATGTGTATATGACATAACCTGATGGTTTCATATCCATGAATGGAGAAAAGGTATGTAATCTTCAGAAATCCATTTATGGATTGAAGCAAGCATCCAGGAGTTAGAATATCTGATTTTATGAGACAATCAAAGAGTTTGGTTTCTCACAAAATCTGGATGAACCGTGTGTGTATAAGAAGGTTAGTGGGAGTGCAATCATATTCCTTGTACTATACGTAGATGACATATTGCTAATAGGAAACATCAACGATGTCTCTGCTTTACAATCAGTCAAAATTTGGTTAGCTAAGAACTTCTCTATGAAAGATCTTAGAGAAGTAACTTATATTTTGGGGATAAGGATCTATAGAGATAGATCAAAGAGGCTGCTTCGTCTTTCTCAGTCCACATACATAGACAAGATGTTAAAAAGGTTTAGCATGGAGCAGTCCAAGAGAGGTTATCTTCCTATGACACATAAGATTACAGTCTCTAAATCTATGTGTCCAAAGACACAAGATGAGAGGAATCGCATGAGTTTGATTCCTTATACTTTGGCTATAAGGTCAATCATGTACGTTATGTTATGTACTAGACCTCGTGTATCGTATGCTCTAAGTGTTACGAGCAAATACCAGTCAAACCCTGGTGAGGGTCATTAGGTGGCTGTCAAGAATATCCTTAAGCACTTGAGAAGAACTAAGGATGTATTCTTGGTATATGGAGAAGGTGATCTTGTGGTAAGCGGGTATACTGATCCCAGTTTCCAATCCGATAGGGATGACTCCAGATCCCAATTTGGATATGTATTCACATTGAATGGTGGTGCAGTTACTTGGAAAAGTTCCAAACAAGAGACAACTACAGATTCGACGACAGAGGCAAAGTATAATGTAGCTTCAGAAGCAACAAAGGAAGCGGTTTAGATCAAGAAGTTCATCATGGAACTTGGTGTGGTTATGAGCATTGCTAATCCAGTGCAGTTGTATTATGACAACAACGGGGCTATAGCGCAAGTGAAGGAACCGAGGTCTCATCGGAAGTCCAAACATGTACTCAGGTGCTTCCATTTGATTAGAGAGATCATTGGCAGAAAAGATGTCAGGATAGAGAGAGTTCCTACTGATCAGAATATAGTCAATCTGTTGACTAAGCCTATTTCTCAAAAGAGTTTTGTGTCACATGTACACACCTATGGTATTAGATAACAAGGCGATTGGCTTTAGTGCAAGTGGGAGTTTGTTAGAGAAGTGCTCTAAAAGCAATCCCCTTTAGCACTTATTGTACAAATCATTTTATGATTAATAAAGACATTTTTCATTATTTCGATGTTCGTACATTTATGGATTTGATGTTGATCTTAAATTGATTTAATAAAGTCCTTAATACAAAACATAACATGGAGAAATCATAATGAGATTATGATAATAAGATTCCTATCATGTGTAATTATGTTACTATCTAAACTTTCCCTAGTCATAGGATTAATGAGATAGGACATCATTAATCCGGATAGACTAGCACATGTTATACTCCTTGATTGGATCAATTTGTAGACATAAGTTGTTTAGAGTTAACATGTAGATGGTTACTAAAGGCATTAAGTACATTGGATTGACCTATTATAAGAAATCATGTGGATATTCTATTCCAGTGTCAATGATAGTCTCATCATAGCAATGGTGCAAGTATCCTTTCACTTGAAGTGCTCAAGGATATCTTGGATACTGATCATATGCTTTGATTCCTTTCATCGGTGTCTTTCAGGGGTTACTCATAGGGTGGTGATTGGGTACAGCTTGAGGCATTCGGAGGTAATTTAGTAGCCAAGAAAGTATTCACCACTCCTGATAGAAGGAGATGATACCCATAACCTTTTGTTGGGGTCATTACTTGGTAGTCTCTATCTAAACCAGATATGTGTCACGAAGAGAGTCTTCAATGATACATATAGTAATGAGATCTGATGTAGTCAATCTAGTAGGAGTTGATACTTTGAACCAAGTGGGGTATAGATGGTGAAAGGACGAATTGCGTGACAACATTGCGTAGGAATAATTTTCCAATCAATTGGGGGTTATGACGTGTTGCTAGATACCGCTCTTGACTTACTTGAATTAAGTGTTAATTCAAGTGGACAATATAGCCGAGAACCTAATGGGTCACACATATAGGAAATCCGAAGGATGAGTAAAATGATCTTGAATGGTGATTCAAGATATATAAGAGTGTTTCGAGATTGTATCGCGATGTGATCGTGATAGAAAACGTTGCATGGAATGGATTAGAAACAAGTGTTGTTAGCTGCCAATTTGGTCATTAACTTCCCAAAACTTCCATTAATGCATTGTATTCATGGTCATTAAATTCCCAAAACTTCTATTAATGCATGATATTCATGGTCATTAACTTCTCATAACTTCCATTAATGTATTCTATTTATGACTATTAACTTCTCATAACTGTCCATTAGTGATGGGGTTATGGGAGGCCAAAGAGGGCGGAAAATAATCATCATTTTCATGCTTCTTGTGTAAGTCACAAATGAAAAAAAGAAAGGTTCTTTCCAACCAAATCAATTTCTTAGGTACAATAAGAATTTGTATTCTCAAATGATATCAGAGGGTTTTGTTGTCGTTGGGAAAATTGATTATTTGAATCGAATGACTACCGTAACGGATGTCTGACACAAGTGAAAAAAAGAAAGGTTCTTTCCTACACACATACTTTTTCTCTCTAACTCTCACAAAAGTTCTTATCTTTGCTAGCACAAAGAAAGAATTCTACCCATCTCCTAGTAATGTTTCATTCTTCTATCTTCATGTAGACTTTCATTAGAGACGGTCTACAGTGATCGTTGTGGTTTATGACAACCTAACACAGAGAAGATTAGAAAATGAAGGAGATCGTCAGAAAGGTATGTAATCATCTTACATTTCATGTTTTTGTTTTCTATATCTATATGCATGAGTAAATCTAGTTTTTGAGGTTCCGTTTTATTTTTCGCTGCATATATTTGATATATATTATAAATGAGATCCATGATCGAAACCTTACAGTATGCTCTTCAATGGTTATTAATTGGAAGCATGTAGATACTATATAAGTGGCCCAATGGCTATTGAATGGCAGCATGAATGTTGTACATAGTTCAATGGTTCAATGCAAAGAAGACATCATGTATACACTATGTCCGCTATTTAAATGAAAAGAAGACAACATGTATAAATTATAGACATTGTTTAATGGTTGTTCATTGGTTGAATGAAAAGAAAACATAATTTTATTCATACTAAATGCTAGGATTTTGGCTAAGTCCTTTTTCATAAAATTTGTATAACAAGGTGGTAAGTTATAGATGTACTTGGCAGGTTTTAGGAATCCTTCAGGGGTCTCCCTTATAGCTGAGGAAGAAAATAAAGTTTTCTCATCACCGTAAACTCAGGACTAGTAAGAGAAAGTCACCGAACACATGAGGGTGGTTAACGATAAATGACAAACTGTGAGCATATCTTTAAATTGATTTTGTCAAGATGGTTTTTGCCTTACTTTGAAAATTATGTTTATGAATAATTTCAATGGTGCTACTACTTGAATTTAAAAGTCAATCTTCATGATGAATTTAAAAGTCAATCTTCATGAGGTTTACATATGCTTTGATTTGGCATTGAATTAAGAATTGGATGCACTTGGAAGCCAACGAGATGTACACATGCCTTGAGTTAGCATTGAATTGAAATTTGCATATGCTTTAAATTAACATGGAAATGGATTTTGAATATGAATTGAATTGGTATTGAAATGAGGTGCGCGCATGTATTAATTCTAGTTTAGCCTATAGTACGTTGTTAGGTCTTTATACATACGATTATATCGATCATAGTACGTCCTAACACGTATGGAAGTGGTTTGGGGGCGTCTGTCACTAACATGGTCCTCTGCCTATATGGAGTATGTATTATGCTAGCATTGTTACGGGTAAGCGATGCAGAACTAGCTCCATAACCACTGATTTATATGTAGTGCTAGCATCATTATGGATAAGCAATGCAAAACCAGCTTCATAGCAATCGGTATCTAGAGATTAAGCAAGCATAGGTAAGTGATGCAGAACCAACTCTGTGGCCTTACACCTAAGGGTACGAGATGAAAAAAAATATAGTGATGGGCTATGTTTTAAAAAGAAGGTTCATGAATGTTTATTTTACAAGAAAAAATGAACTTGATCTCATAAAAATATGTTTGTGTTTGTTTTACATGTGCATTGATCTTATGAAAAGAAAAGAATATGTTTTGTAAGAGCATTGGTTATTACTTGAAAAGAAAAGAAAATGTTTTTTTATGGAGGTTAATATTTGTATAAATGTTTTGAATGGAAACCAATAACACTCACTGAGCTCGTTTAGCTCATTATTTATTTTCTGTCTTTTAATTATAACATCCCAGGTGTACACTTAAGGACTTCAGTAACCGAAACTCCAACATTTGAGTAACTGTCTTCGTCACATGCTGCTGTGTAGGCATTTTTTGTCTTTCACTTGTATTTCATCTTCATGAACCTGTTATGTACATAGTTTAATGGAAACTTGCTTGTACGTAAATGCTTTTTAAGTTAATGCATGAACATGGTTGAACCTTTTGAAATTGCTTCTGAGTGGACTTGAAGTCTAGAAATTGTAATGGAGACTTTCATTTATGTATAAAAGTGTTTTGAATATGCTTTACAGGGATTTTGAAATTTTTAATTTTATCAAAATTTAGCTGTTATGCTACCAAAATTTTTAAAAAACGGTCCAAAATTTCTACTAAGATTTCCTTTGAAAATCTCCACTGCTTACACTTCCAATATTAAGTCAAAGTGTATTGAAGAAAAAGAGAAAAGGCTTAGCTCCGTAGGAACTTTCCAATTTGATCAGATATCAACTAAAGGGTTTTCGTGGGGTGCCCAGTGGGTCACCTAGTCATCAGGATAAGGGCCTGTCATCAGGAGGCAACTGACTAAAATGAATTTAGAAGTGAAGCTAGTACAAGTTAAAGTGGAGTTTTCACAACTTTAATGACTTTCGTCCTATCATGGATGACTTTTGTGTTATTACGGAAATAGATAAAGTTATGGAATTAAAGGTTGGTCTAATTGATAAAATTTTTTAGATCAATCCATTTTTTGTAAATTAGCATCAAAAGTTGCTAGTAGATGTTTTGGGAGTTATGTAAGGGGCTAAGGGCTAGGAAAATAAAAACAGTGAGGGCATTTTCACCAATAAAAAACCATATGTAAGTTCTAAAAAGTTCATCATTGATTCCTATAAAGCAAGATATGATCCTAAGGTTTTAACTGGTGGGGAGTTCCATATTAAAGATAATTTGCTGCTCGAAACATGGAATGAAGAGGTTGATGGAGAGCAAAAGAGCTTGCGATTATTCTAAATAAAGTTAACTATTTCTCAATATAGAAGTATGAGGAAGAAATTTTTAGAAAATAAGGCGAAGTTGTAGTAGGGGGTAGAAAAAGAAAGGCTCAAAATAACGGTTCACTACTGATGGAATTATCAAACTTGAGAGATTATGGGATAAACAACTTAATTGATCTTTTTATTATAGCTAAGACGGCTTCTAGAAAAAAAAATTTAGCTCAATACTTTACAAGTTTTTTTTATAAAAGTTTATTTGTAGATTTAAATAGTGAAACTGTGATAAGTTTAGATGTTTGATAGGAGGAATCTCTAATCTAAGAATAACGAAGAGAAATTTTAATGATATTTTAGTTCAACAAAAAAAGAAAGAAAGAAGGGAACCTAAATAAGATTAGAAAAAGTTCAAAACATTCCAAATTGGCAAAATGCAACTGACTATTATAGTTTGATTGATATAAGTTTATCAGGCTACCCATTTAATTTGAGTAATAAATGTGATGGTAAGGGATTCTTATGTAAAGATGAAATTTCATAAATTTTTCTACTCCTTAAATCAGTCACAAAACTTTCTTAACTCCAAAGTTATACACGTAGAGGTTGTGGCAAACAACCATCTACTGTTGAAGCTCAAATGGATAAGGAAAAAAATATTTATTTTTATTAATGGGTTCTGATTGGAAACTATGTGATTTTATTACCCAAATTTCAAGTGATTTTTTTATAGGTAGAATGTTATTATAAAGGTGTTATACTTTCTTACTATAAATTTTTTTGATGAAATTGGAGGAAAGATCTTATGGGTGGAATAAAAATGCTTCTGTACATATGTGGATAGAAATAACTCACATACTAAGTAAAATGAAAAGTTTAAAAATACAGGAGATGAACCGTAACATATCATTTTGATTTAAAGGCTTGAGGAAGAGGTAAATATTTTATTCAACAAAGACTTCATGTAGTATCCTAGTTCGATTATTGTATTGTGTAATGTGTTGTACATGCATTTTATAGATTATGCTCTATTTATGGTGTACTAGAGTAATTTAAACGTCTAAATGTATTATTGAGGTTATAAAGGATATCATGGATAGATCAGAGATGGTTTTGGACTCGGTCAAAAATTTCTAAAAACTCTGAAAAGATATAGAATAAGTCCAAACAAGCTTTAGAAGCCCCAAAATGTGCTTTGGAGATTTAGGTGACACTTTTGAATGAAATTCAGACGATTTTGATGACATTCAATGATTTCTAGATTCAATATGAAAATTCTTCCAAGCAACCAAAAAAGTTACCAAACAATTTTGAAATATGATTAAAAGCTCTGAAATTAGGATTGGAATTCATAGGAACTGAAACGGGTCAAAACGAAGATTGTTTGAATAGAATTTGGGTAATCCAAAATTATTGGACTAAAATGCCCTTTTAGGAAAATACTGGGTGTTGAGGATCTAAACTCATCCGAAACTCTTTTGAAGCATCCAATCAATAAGTATTAACCCTAATTCAAGAATTTTATGGTCAATTTGATGATAAGATGGATATGAAATATTTTCTGAATTTAATTCGATTAGTTTGTGAATTAAATGCATAAAGGGCAATTTGATCGTTTTATATTCATTAAAGGGAAATTTGGTACTTTGACATGAAATTAGTGGGTTGATGAGTCATTAGAAGAGAACTAAGTAAATGGTGTCAAGTGGCATAGGTAAAAGTGTAAATATGAGACATTTTTGGTAAAGTTGTAATTATAAGAAGTTATTAAGGATAAAGGTGTAATTATAATGAAAATGGTGGGCAAACTTGTAATTAAGAAAAATGCTTGTCTTTTTTAAATGTGGGTGGCTGGCTAATTAATAAAAAATTGTAGTGAAAGTGAGAGACCAAAAAATAAAAGAGAAAGAAGAGAAGCAAGGGTGACTCACGACCAAGAAGAAGGAGAAGAAGGAAGTTGCAATTTTGATGGGTTTTGGAGTATGATTTGAAAAGACCTTCATCAAGACTGAGTGTTCTTCAATTGTCCAAAAGATTGAAAGAAAGTGGTAAGTTTTCCTAACCTAAATTTCTAGTTTTTGGGGTTTTGCATGGAATGGATTTGTGAAAGATCAATGGCAATTTTGACTTTCCATGGAGTAGATAATAAGTTTGAAAGCATTTTTGGACTACAAGAAAATCAATAAAGAAATTAAGCTTGAGAGAATCTGACATGGCTAGGGTTTTTAGTGTGGTATGATCTAAAAAGTCAATTTTGGTTGAATATGATAAGAGAGATAGCCACGTTTAGTGAAATTCTATTATAGGTTCTCGGTACACTTAAACCAGTCCTATTGTTTTGGCCATAACTCGGCCTACAAACCTTTAAATTGGGTGATTCCAACTAGATATGAAACCTAAGACATAGTAATAAAAATCTCTAGAAGAGACCTTGACCTAAATCTCTTTGAGATTGAAAATGGTAACCTAATAATGCCTTTGTGTTGAAGCAACATGTGATATTTGGTGCATGTTTCATGATTTAGAAACCCAAATGGCCAGAGTTTTGATTTTATGGAAACTAGAGACATAGGTGAACAAATGACTAAATACCTCAAAACCTAACTTGAATGTTTGCTATATGAAAAATAAGGAACAAGTAGAGGTATGGATTCTGGATATGGGTCATAACCTTGACTTATCATACATGATTATGATATGGTGAATTAAATTGGGTAAGATTGTATTTTGAAGAAATTGGTAAGTTAGAATGGGTAAAATATGGTATTTAAGTGACTTTTGATGTTAGATTTGGAAACGAAGAACAATAGGTTAGCTTACAGATGTAAGAAGAAATACGATTAGCGTACTTGTTATGCGATTAAATACTAATATTGAATTTGGTTAAACCGAATTATAGTTTTAATTTCTTATTTCCAAATTTGGAAATAAATGCCTAAGTGAAATGCGTTTTATGGAGGTAAGAGAGAGGCACCGAACGCATAAGTGTGCTTGGTGATAAGTTTGTGAAGTTTCGAGTGTATTTTAATTTTTTTATATGACTAAATTCTTTGCAAAAGAATTCATGACATGTGAGTGTTTTTTAAATTGATTTTATGCAAATGGTTTTTGTTTAAGGAAACTAGTAAGTTGTGAGTGTTCTTTAAATGGATTTTATGCAAATGGTTTCTATTTATGGAAACTAGCAAGTTGTGAGTGTACTTTAAATTGAGTTTATGAAAATGGTTTTCACTTGATCATGAGATGAATACTTATGTTGAGTTTTTTGCAAATGATATTTTACAAGTAAATATTGCTAACATAAGTGTATGCTTTGGCAATATATAAGTTTTAATTTGAAAGATAAATTTTATATCATTGGGAGTTACATTGAAATAATTCAATTATGAATCCTTCCATACTTGATTTAGAAAATAAGATGAGTCGTAAATGTAAGAGTTACTTTTGCCTATGGTACACCACTAGGCTTTCTATATATTATTATACCAGTATTTATGGTCGTTAACCTATTACGGGTAAGTGATGTAGAACCGACTCCATAAATAGTGGTTAACTAGTCACGGGTAAGCGATGTAGAAACAATTATGTGACTTGTTACGAGTAAACGATGCAAAACCAGCTCTGTAACTACCGGTCTATAGCGGTTAACTTGTTGCGGGCCAGCGATGTAGAACCAGCTTCGTAACTAGTCGTTAACTAATTATGGGTAAGTGATACAGAACCAGCTTCATGACTTTAGGCCTAGTATAGTGGTGGGCGACGTTGAGTAAGAAAAGTCATGAAATTAATAATTCTACCACTATTTGTTTTTAAAAGTAATTTAAGAGGCATCGTATGGTACCAATTCTAGTAGTTGACTTATTTTCAGTATAAAAGTTTTCATAAAACTTATTGCCACCATTGTTTATTGGTTAAGGAAAACGGGAAATGGAAAATGGAAACTTTTACATGATGAGCTTCATTGCGAAAAAGCCTTCCGAAATAGTATTCAAGAAAATTTAAATTTGTGTTTTACGAAATATTATTTGAGTACCAATTCCTATGATGCACGAATGAATTGTTATGACAAGTATTTTACTATGAGTTTTACTACTGTATAGGAATATTTCAGTTATGTTGTTATGAAAAGTTTAAATTTTTAGTAAACTAATTAACACTCATTTAGCTCACCATTATTTGTATGTTTTTAAAAAAACCACCCCAAGTATGTGTACAGGTGTTGCAGTAATTGAGACTCCACTGCAAGATTAGTTGCATCGTTAGGTGCTGTTGTGTTTTTCTTATCTTTCTTATGTATGTGTTTGCTTGAAATTGACTTAACTGCTTGTATATATGTTGTAAAGCATTTTTGAAAAGGGTTTAAAAGTGTGATCTTATAAACATCTTTGGTATTGTTAATCTCTTTTTGTTAATGAACTATGAGGGCTTTAGTCCTCAATGAAGTTTTGAAAATGTTAAGAATTGTATGTTTGTGATTGCTTATGATGTGGACCTGAGGTCCCATTCTAGAAGTTAAAATGGTATATGAAATATTAGAAGTATTTTAAAATGTGTTATGCAGGTTTTTGAAAATTTTGGGAAGGACAAAATACAATCGTTTTGCTACCGAAATTTTTAGTAATATGATTGAAAAAAAGGGTTTCCCACTATTTTTCGTGCTTTTAAGTTTTAGAGTAGAAAAGGTTTTTAAAAATTGAACGGCTTAGCTTTGTGGGAACCCTTCGATTGAGATAGATATCAATTGGAGGGTTACTGTGGGTCACCGGGAGGGCTCCACTTGGGTTCTAGAAAGGGAACTTCGGGATAACTCCTTTCACTTGATGCAGAAGTAGATCGAGGGTGTTATGACTACAATGTAGGGACATGAATACTAAATTTTTGTGTGAATTAGCCAACTATAGAGTGTAACAAATTTTGATTTTTAGGGTGCAAAAAATCTTAAGGTTAACATTTGAAGCAACATTGGAGGTTTTTATTAAAGATGTTTATATTTCTAGAAGATCTTTAAGAATGAACATTTTGTGGACATAATCTAGTCAACAATTTTTATTGAATTAAGTTATGAACTTCTTAAAGCTTTTTATCCAAGGAGATAAAAAAAAGTTATGTTTAACATGCACCTAAAGAATGCTCCATGCTGGAATGGATTTTCTACCTTGTTTTTTATATAATTTTTGACATCTTATTGAAGGAGAGGTTTCACTTCTAAATGGCAAAAAGACTCATTTAAGGGACTAATCATACTTTTATTTGTCTAATTCCTATGGCTTTACTATATCCTTACTTTTTGAATTTCAATTAGTCTATTTAATAATTTTTATTATAAAATAATGTCCAAAATAATTGTCAATATACTTAAAGGTATCTTGGATTGGGTGGTTAGTGAATTTCAATGAGCTTGTATTATAGGATAATTTATTATCAATATTTTTTTAATTACATCATTAAGCGCCATCATTTTTTAGCTTTATAGATGAGGAAAGTTAAAATTTGAAAGATATAACTTCAAAACTTGATAAAGCCAAAACCTATAATAAAATTGAATAGAATTTTGTATGAACACTCTCTCTTTAATATAATATTTGTAATATGATTTATGAAAGTTAATATGAGATGCATCTTTCATTTCCTATTCAATTTTATGACTTGACCAATTCAAATAGGTTATCTCTATAATCATTTATTCTATGAATAGGATCTTTCTTTTGAAAGATAGAGACTCAAGATGAGGATGACAAATTAGTCTCAATTTAGTCTATCTTAATTCGAAGTCAATAGGTTGAACTCAATTTGACTAAGATTAAACTTCATAATTTTTTTCAAACTCGATCAATCATGATAAATTAGTTGGCTCTAAGCTAGTTAAATTTAGACAATATTTAATCAGCTAATGTTCAAACACTTTGTATGTTTGTGGCCTGTGGAGATGAGGTGAAGGACCAAATCACATGAAAGTTAATGTCTGACGACAAAATATTTCTCTCAGGATTATAAAAATTAAGATTCACTGTTAGGCTATTTAATGTTTCATGTGATTATATTATAGATTTGAGTTCTATGAAAAACATTCAAGATGATGATTATTAGGTATTAATTAAAGAGTTCTCAAATAGGTCAAAGATTTTTTTCCTCTCTCTTTTAATTATCAAACGACATATTAGTTGGTGGTGTTATATAAGTTTTAGAAATTTATTGAAAGGTGGGCTGAATCAATTCGAACTCTCTCAGGGACATAGTTTAAACCAATTGTTAGGCTTAGGCACCTAAGATTTTTAGGGTTGGATTTAATTTAATTTTTAAACCATTTTGGGCATTCAACTTTTAGAGATACGTGCAACACACAAAAAAATGATATTTTAAGTTGAAGGATTGAATTTGAATCCCATGCCAAAGTGGGCCCAGTATCTGGTCAAAATCTTGCCATGTGAGAGAATAACCAAGTAGGAAAATAGTCAAATTACGTTGTTGACCCAAACAAAAGGAAAAGATATGGCAACTTGAAATATATGTTTTGATGGCAGCAATAGAGCGAACAGTTAATTATGTCCATATGATTCTTAACCTTAATTACCAACTAGTCAAGATAGTTAGGTGAGGAATGGAAGACGAACATTTAGTTTGAAGGCCAAGTATTCATAGTATGCAGTACCCACATTTAATTTAATTAATACGAGGACTGTCACCGAATGATTGTTTAAGAGTCTTCTGTCAGTGCTTTTGGATAGAAAGGGTTTTCTTTGCCGACCAATTACGCGTCTCCAAACACTCTTTGACTAATCTAAACCTAATCTCTGGATACATATCGCTTCACATATAATTAACACGGAAGCTTTCAGTCTATTCGTCAGTTTACCTTTTCCATTTGTCTCTTTGTCGAAAGAAAGATAAAATTTATACCTGAAAGAACAATTAACTATCAACGAAAGGGACACTTAATTAATTAACCACATAACTTAGTAACGAAGTACTTGATGTGCAAATTTGGATATTCAACACATGTTGCATTTGCTTTGTTACAAATTAAGGATTAGTATTAAATAGCTTATGTTAGTGATTGAAAACAGGCAATGCATCCAATCATTCCTGTAAGGCATGTTAAGCTTAATTTTAGAAAAGCTAGTTTGGACTTTGGATGGCCGAAATTTATACCCCAGAAGTTTAAATACATACATGATAGCACATACCTTCTCAAACTGTTCACCAAAATATAATATTATAATATTATAATATTATTCTAAATTTAACCTCATTTCTATTGATTAAAAATCTATATGGTGGACTAAATTAAAGGAAGATTTTTCCATTAAATTGATTAGGTCGAGAAACGAATTTCTCCTAAATTGAAATTCCCACAATAACTTCTCTTTATTCAGAAAATGATGATACAGAAAATAGACGCTTAAACGGCAGAAGCGAAGCTATAAGAAATGATAAAACTGGTTTGATAAGGCTCCTGAAGCTCATGATCAATCTTGATCAAGCTCAATTTTGAGGCCACCAATGGTAACTAAACCCTGACCATACCTAGGCACCAAGGTCACAATCACACTATCATCATCTTCAACATCCAAATCCTCCAACAAGTCAGTAATCCCAAGTCTCAAGCATGTGTTCATTTTCTTCTTATGCTTATGTTTGTGAGGAACACTCACAAAGCTCCCTGCAAACTCTGTCTTGTCCGGAGTACTTGGTGCATCATCCTCGTCGTTGATGTACACATCAAACTTCACTATTGTATCTCTCTCGAGCTCGATCCCTTCTATCACTAAGACCTCCTCCTCATCTTCCTTCTCCTTCTTACTTCTTCCTTTCTTTGGCCTCGCAACCATAGTACTTATCACCTTGTCCAGGACCAATGGAAATGATCTGATTGGTGTCAGAGCAGTCTTTGATTTTTCAGCTGCCAGTGCAACATTGTGGATGTGAAGAGCCTTTTCAAGTTTCTTGAGTGTCCTTCTTGGGGTCGGCTTGGATTGTAGCCAAGGAATGTCGACACCTTGATAATCATATCCGAGGTTTTTACTGTCGAGACAGTCTCTAACTTTGACACGAACAGGGTTAGCGTTCTCGTCATAGAAGAGAAAAGTCGCGTCAAGCCAATCAGGGTCAGTGAAATCAGTTCGTTTGCCACCCAGTGACTTCCATACGGTCCACATCCGATCAACATTGGAATGGTGAGCGAAGAAAATTGGATCTCTCGCAGCTGAGTAGAAATTGCCCATGTCTTCAAGATTAGGTTGGGTGTTGTCTCCTGTCCATAAGTGGATTGGACCGTGTGGGATGTTTTCGATGGAACCGGCTCCAGGGTCTGCTTCATCACCTGCACGGTAAGGACTTCCAAGAAAAAGTCTAGCAGTCTTGCCGTTAGACACCATCTGCCTATACATGATTGTAAGATTGCTAGACAATTGATCCTGGTTCGAAGTTGGGGTTTCTCTGCCATTGTAATCGAGATCAACCAATGTTGGTGGTTGATGATTCTTGCTGCGGAGCTGGTCATACAGTGGGGAAGAAGGGTTGGCATACATGGCTGGCAATTGCATGCCATTAGGCGAGTCCCAATTCCAAAAGGGCATAGCAAAAGTCGGATCATCAATCAGTTTGCCCAAGATCTTCTCAAAGAAGTAAAGATAATATCTATGGAAGGGAAAGAAGAGCCATGAGTTGTGAACTTGAAGATCTAAGTCTGAGAACCCTACTTGGTGATAAGCACCATCACAATAAGCACAATGAACATTGGCTTGTTGCTTGAAGCTACGTGGGTCACTATCAGGAAGGGCCTTCATGAGGTCCATGGCCTTGGAAAATTTAGCAATGTAAGCATCGTCAACTAAATGAGCTGCGGGTCTGACTCTCAATGGAGAGTTTGAAGGAGGAAGCTGGAAATCCAGGATCTTAGTTGATGGTGGAGGACAGCAGTTGGTTGGTTTTGCACCGGCTGGCAAGTCTGCCTTGCCACATTTGGTTAGGTCTGGGGCTGAGATTGGCTTAGCAAATGCAAAGGGGTCGCCGATACTCGTTGCACTGTAGAGTCCTCCCAAGCCAAGCAGCATGTCTCTTCTTGTAGTAGCATTTTGGTGATGAACACCATTATCATCATCATCTGTGGCTTTGCATAAAACTCTAGGGATATAGTGAGGTCTTAGTTTAATCCTCTTGATTACGTGATCTTGTGATGTTTTTGGGAGTGAGGGGCGGCAAAAGGAAGCGTAAGCAGTGGAGGTGGTGGTAGGAGGAGAGGACAAAGCCATACTTGGTCCGGATTAGGAGGAGTTGAGGTTCTAGGGTTTGTGTGGTTTTATAATGAAATGTTTCAATTAAAAAAATTTCCTAGTTGACAATTAACAACGACTAGCACCACATGGCTAGAAAGAGATCCAAGTTTGCAATTAACTAATGGAATATGCACACATGATCATCAGCCTTCAGTAATTTATGTCAAACAGGCAGCTCTTGGGAGGCTACCTAACAATGGTTGAAAGTTTATAATTAGATGTGCAATGCTGCTTCGGGGATTCAACTCCGCAAGTGACAAAAATCTTAATGCTGACGCACAATGGGCCGGGCTTTCAAGGGTATCAGTTCACACCAACCGAGGCTGCTTATTTGACTGAACGAGGACGAAAAGATTGTGAAAATTTGAAAATGAGGTAGTTTTAGTTTTACTTTTACCAAGTACAGAATTTGACATTAGCTGTCATGCTGATCCAAGGCTTAATTAAAAACTAATTTTCGTGCAAGAAACTGACATGCAGACTACTAGCTACTAACATGGGGGGCGGCTTTTAATATTTCAGATTTTTAAGGGCACCAGATCTTCTTTGTTTTTTTAATGGTATTCCATTTATTTTTAACCACAGATTTACGTAAACTACATCTAACTTAAACTTTTTTATATTTATATGTAGAAATTTGAAGCGTTAACTCTTTCAATAGCATGTCATGTGCATTTAAGGTTCTTGGAATACGGCTTTGTTTCTGTATAAACAATGCGTGGTTGACCTTGGGTTCACTAGCTTTGGCACGTGTTGCGTAATTCTTTTCAAGCGTAATTACGTAAACCTTCTTTTCTGGATTCAGTGTCGATCAACTCCACTGGAGTTTAACAAGGATATAATTAAGACAACTTGCACTAATATTTTTTTGATATAATCTGTTTAATTATTCTTGGCTATGGAAGTATATATAAACTAATTATAGACTAAGCTGCTGTCATCAACTTATGATTGAACCTAAACGAGTTAAGTCTCAAATTGAAACACATCCTGTTGGCAGTGTTCAAATTTTTGAGATCTTTATAATCTCATACGCACTGAAAACCTCACAGCTTTTGGATAGATATTCTTGTTCTTTTGTTGTCCACCAGAAAAGGGTTGATAAACATGTGATCTTCTACAATCTCAACAACATTATTATGAATTTATTTTCTATATCTTATCTGTTATTATCTCAACAATTAAGATATCACAAGACTTATATAAATACTGTGTAAAGTTATTTATCAATATACAAGAAAACAATACATTTACATATCAATTATGTTCTTCTCTATTATCATAGTATCAGAGCTAACACAGTAATCATCTCACTAAATACACGCAATTTGCATTCACAAATTGTAGTTAGTATTTTCATTAAACATCTATCCTACCTATTAACTTACCACAACCCAAAACACACAACAACATTGTCTCTACTATACACCTAACCCAAAATTTGCAAAACCCGACATACATCTCAAATGACAGACCTTAATTTTCCTACTTTACTATTCAATCAGAACACAACTTTCCTCACTATATAGTTAAATTTAACAAATTATCTCATTTGGAGAAATCAAGTTCATGTCGTCCTCACCACGTCTAATCTTGTTGGATATATTGATGGTTCCATAACACCACCAGATGATGATTCTTTAGATTTCCCCAAATGGCAAAAGTTCGACAGGTTGGTATACTGCTTCTCTGGCTAGCTCTATTATGAGGCTTATAATCGGTTGTACCACAGCACAGGATCTCTAGGTTGGTCTGGAAAGCCACTTCATGCAACAATCAAACTCGCAGCGATCTCTACTTCGATGTCAACTCTACACACTGAAGAAAGGATCGAATTCAATCACCGACTTCCTTGCCTCAATCTTTGCCACTGCTAACGAGTTTGCTGCCATTGGTGACAAAATTTCTAATGAAGATCTAGTGCTTCTCACTCTGAATGGACTACTGTTGGCATATGAGTCCTTTATCACAGCCATTGAATGTCGAGAATCTCCATTTTCCTTCCGCGAACTTAGAGCGAAACTCCTCATTCACGAACAAAGATTACTCTCCTTTCACTCTTCTCCTCCCTCCAACTTAGCGTTTCTTATCTCCTACGCAGGTCACATGTCTTCCTTCTCCAATGGACACGACGGCACTCGATGGCGTCATGGCAGGAGACACTCAAGCTTCAACCTTAATTTTCACAGGTCTTCTTCATTCAGTTCGCAGGGATCCGCTAATGTCGTTGAAGATGGGCTCCACCCGACAACTACTTACTCCTCTCCTCATTTCCAAGCCCACCAATCTCAAGGCCCAGCCCAGCAGCATCACAATCATATTTTTCATCAATACCCAACCCAATCTCATTATTTTCAGCAGTCCACGATCCACAATAAGTCAACTCGTTGCCAAATTTGTTGGAAATGGGGTCACATTGCCGCTCAATGTCGATTTTGTTACTCTGCATCTTGAAATTGCCCCATAAATTCCTCACTTCATCCAAACAACTTTTCCCTTGCTTTTACTGCCTTAAACATTCACAATCCTTCAGACCCTCCTACACTTACTTCCAATCCTACTACTAAATGGCTTCCGGACACTAGAGCAACCAGTCACATGACACTCGATCCTCACCTTGTCAAATTTAAAACTCCTTACAATGGTCTAAATTAAGCGATTGCCGGTAATAGACAAACTCTTCCTATATCCTCCACTGGTAATGTCACCTTATCTATTACAACTCGTCCTCTTCACCTCAGTAATATTTTAATTGTCCCTAATCTTATTGTCAATTTATTTTCTATAGCTAAGTTTGTTAAAGATAACTCTTGTCTTATTGAGTTTAACCCATTTGGTTACATTGTGAAGGACCTTAGTACCAAGAAACCTCTATTCGTGGGATCCATCCACTATAATCTCTATCCTATGAAGGTCCCACTCCACTTCAAAAATCTTGTTGTTGTCCATGCTACTTCCACTCAACTCAACTTATGGCATCAACGTTTAGGTCATCCTTGTTCAACCATGCTCTCTAGATTATCTCTTCCTTTTAAATTGTCAGCACATGTACTGAATAATTGCACTTCATGTTTATTAGGCAAAAGTATACGTCTTCCCTTTACTTTATCATCTCGTGTTTCTACTATGCCATTACAAATTATTCACTATGATATTTGGGGTTCGTCACCATCTCCTTCTTTTTTCTAGCTATAGTTATTTTATTATTTTCATTGATGACTTTAGTTACTATAACTAGATTTTTCCTTTAACTCACAAAAATCAAACACTTTATCAATTTCAACTCTTCAAAACTAATGTTGAAAATCTCTTCTCCGCCACAATTAAAACTTTGAAATGCGATGGAGCTCCTGAACTCATCAAAGGTCCTTTCGTCGCTTACCTTGCCTCCCATGGCATGTCTTACAGCATTTCGTGCCCTCATACCTGATGCGGAACCCCAAGACCCTTAATCGACCCTTAGAACTCGTTACCAATCAAATCAGAATTTGTTTCTCAACAAAG
>JANVCL010000002.1:23522241-23538529 GCA_026546855.1 Erythroxylum incrassatum | reverse complement strand
GAGTTGTCTGTCAGTGTAACTCGAGTTGTCTGTATAACTCGAGTTGTCTGTCAGTGTAACTCGAGTTGTCTGTATAACTCGAGTTGTCTGTCAGTATAACTCGAGTTGTATGTATAACTAGAGTTTTCTGTCAGTGTAACTTGAGTTGTCAGTATAAGTCGAGTTGTCTGCCAATGTAAGTCGACTTATATTTGGGAAAGTTGTTTTCTTTTATTTTTGGGTTGTTTCAAGAGCAGTTTTGGTTTAAGGTTTGACAGCAAGATTCACCTTCAGGATGTCAGCAAGGCTCAGGTCTCGGGAAGGGGTCTCAGTAGGGCTCCTATCTCGGGACCGTTGGGCTCCAGTAACGGGGTCCGACATCCCTTATGTCTTAAGGTTCTAATGACACCAAGATCGTTCAATTTGGTTCAGTAATCCAAAAGTTA
This sequence comes from Erythroxylum incrassatum, assembly GCA_026546855.1. Lineage (NCBI taxonomy): Eukaryota > Viridiplantae > Streptophyta > Magnoliopsida > Malpighiales > Erythroxylaceae > Erythroxylum > Erythroxylum incrassatum. Next base: position 23,538,104 of record JANVCL010000002.1, on the reverse strand, counting down.
TACTCCAAATGTTTCGGACTATTCATAAACTAAATCAGTATCTTGTACTACACTTTAATTCAAAATCTGGAACCCTAGAGATAGAATTAAAATTTGATCTCTTCAGAATATTTGTAACACTATATCTCTAGTTTACTCCAAATTAAAAATCATTCCATTCGGATAACTATAAAACAAGATATTGTCAAAATACCGAAGCATGTTTAATGAAATATTTCTGGTTATCATATTCCAGCACAGTCAACATTTTCATCTTAAATTCATCAATCAATCCGTTTCAGATGGCTATAATTTTTTTGATGGAGATGAAGATAAAGAACAATGTCTTATGAGTATATTGGTTTAAATCCCATGTCATTTGGATGTCTAGAGAAGAAGTTATAAGCAAAAGAAGGAAGGATGTTCGGTGTGCAAAAAGCTCTCAAGTTTGTTTAACCCAACTAAAATTAAGTCACGGCCGTGCATTCCAAAATAAACAAGTCACGGGCATGGAACCATAACACACTCCTGTGCACACCAACAAGTCACGGTCATGCAACCTTAACACATGGCCGTGCACACCCAATCTCCATAATAAATTTCCATATATTTTTTTTCATCATTTCCGTCCAAATTTTATCACTCAATCTCTCCCAAATGATTTCAGATGGCTAAGATTTTTGGTGAAGATGTAGAGCAATATGTTATGAGTCTATGGGTTCAAGTCTCATATCATTTGGAGGTCCAGAGAAGAAGATATTGTCAAAAGAATCCAAGATGTTCAAAAATAGCCTCCTCTCATCAACCTTAAGAAGTCACGATCGTGCTTCTTCAAGTTTTTCCTGAAGTCACGATCGTGCTTCTTCAAATCCTTCCCAAAGTCACGATCGTGCTTCTTCATCTTCTTCTTCCGAAACTTTTGTTTTCCCTTTTTCTCTTCTTCTTCTTTTCTTTCAATTATACCATTTCTAACTTATTTCAACCTACATTTTCGACTTCCATTAAGCTCTAAACATTCACAAACAACTCCAAAATCCAGATTAAAAAACCAACATCAAAAATAGATAAATCCATCACGCATCATCTTCACGTTCTTTGCACTTTTCTTCACTGCTGCATTTCTTCTTTCATTTTTCTACATTTCCATTTTTTTGCATATTCTTCTTTCTCCTCTCTAACTTTTCATTTTAATCATTCTCCCTCATACCTCGACATCACCTTACATCTATTTCTTATCTCACAACTCATTGTAAATCATCTCTAAAGATACTCAAAAAAATTCACGCAAATTACAATAACAAAACAGAGCATATACTTATATTTTCTTCAACATTTGTTGCACTCATTTATACATGATCTCAATGGTTTTTCAAACTCAACAATAATTTCAACACTCTCTTATAACATATTTATCATCAAATCTAAAAGATCAACACATGTTGTATACTTTGGCTTTTCACTCACGTTTCAGCATATGTACATTTTCATTTTATAACATCAATAGCTAACTATCATAATGCATGTTTCATCTTATATCTCAATGAAAAACCATAAAATGCTTACTTGTTTAAAGCTCTAAATCTTCAAAATCACGTGAACCCTAGCTTTCCAATAACACCCGATCATCAACAGTCTGAGGTTGTAGGGTTAGGTATTTTAGTAACAGTGAAGGAGATAACAAAAGGAGATGGCAAGCGAAAAATGAGAGCAAGGCTCACATTATGAGGGTGAGAAATCTTTGGAAGAAATGAAGCTTCCAAAAGATGGAGAAAGTCACGGGGAAGATATTTTTAGACAAGAACAGTAACTTAGTCCTTCTAGTTACAAGAACTTGACTTGATCTTTCAAATTAAAAGAAACGTGGCGTAAGACTTGGAAACTTGTCCAATATCTAAAGCCTTAACTAGTTTATCATTTAAATAGTTCAAATTTGCTCCAAATTTTACTCCAATTGCCCCTAAATTTTCACTATCATTGTCTCACAAATTCTAAATTCATCTCCAAATTCTTCAATATTATTTTACTCTTATTTCTACTACCATCCATCAATTAACTCGCCACATGACATTTTTCCTAGTCTAATAAGATTTAACATTTTCGAAATTTATTCCTAAAATTCACCAAAAATTCAAAATCACTAAGCACACTTTCCAATTAAATTTTCAATACACATAAACCACAATTCTCAATAAAATCACCTTTCACATATATAAGTTAATTATACCCAGAATGTCAATGAATGTATATACAATCATTTTAATGTGTGCAAAAATTCAAATTCACGTTCGTGTATGCTAACAATATGCATGAGCATGAAAATGCATTTTTCTTAATCTTTCATTGATCTCACATGCACCGTATTTTTGAATTCTAACTCTTAATATGAGAACGGGATGTTACATTAGGGCTAGCTCAGTTGCCAGAGAGTTCACTCAGAGAGAAAGGTTTGAATTTAGTATTACCTTCTCTCACGTATCCTCGAAGGATACATTTCAAGTGATTATGGCAACTGTTACTCATAATGATATAAAGTTATATCAGATGGCTGCCAAAATCGCTTTCCTAAATAAAGATATTGATGAAGACGTTTGTATGGTACAATATGAAGGATTTCAAGATCGAGGAGCAATTGATAATGTATGCTAGTTGACTAAATCAATATACGGTCTAAAACAAGCTTCCAGATAGTGATACCTAATGTTTGATGAGGTTTTGACCTCTTTCGGTTTTGTGAAAAACAACGTTGAAAGATGCTTGTATTACAAAGTCAGGGGAAGCAAAGTTATCTTCCTATTATTGTATGTGAATGATATATTGCTCACATTGAATAACTTGATCATATTACATGAGGTTAAGCAACTTTTGGCCAAGCATTTCAATTTGAAGGGCCTTGGTGAAGCATCTTTTGTCCTAAGTATTCAGATTTACCGAGACAGATCTCAACACTCATTAGGCCTCTCACAGAGTGCATACATTAAGTAAGTGCTACAAAGGTTTAATATGGTTGACTATAAAACTGTTGTAGCACCAATCTCTCATAGCGAGAGATTATCTTTGGCATAGTGTCCAAATAATAAAGTAAAGAGAGAGAGTATGAGTGTTCCATGTTCTGATGCGTTCGGTAGCCTGATGTATGCCCAGGTATGTACTAGGCTGGACATTGCATTTGTTGTTAGACTGTTGGGTTAATACCTAGTCAACCCAGGTATAGACCACTGGAATGTAGTCAAGCAAGTGTTGAGATACTTAAAGGGAACTAAGGATTATATGTCGACATATAGAAAAGTCAACAGTTTAAACCTCATAAGGAATCTAGATTTGGATTTTAGCTATGTGTCCAAAAGAAAGAAAGTTCATATCAGGATAAAGCTTTAAGTTTGCAGATCGTACAATGTCGTGGAAGAATGTCAAGAAGACACGGGTAACTTCCTTGACCGTGCATACATAGTGCATGCTATAGGGTTACTTCACAAGTAGATTAGCTCATAAATTTGATTTCTTAGTTGTCTATGGTTGATTCAATGGCTAGACTAATTCAGTTATACTATGATAATTTTAGTGTTGTGTTGTTTAGAAACAATAATAATGATATCATAGGGTCTTAGCATTTGAAGGTCAAATAGTTCACCATAAAGAAGTTGAGGCGGAGCATTTGAGGATTGAGGAAACGTTGGTCTATCCTTTAACTAAAGAACTTCGTCTACTTATGGTTAAAAGACAAGTATACAGTATGGGTGTTTTGAAATCTTTAGATACGGTCAGTTAGGGGATCGTTATGTTTGCTCTATATAAATTTATACATTTTGATGTATTATGACAGTATGGTAGTTCATCAATAAAAATTATCATCGTTTATCCTCAGTACTACGTGTTATCATACATAGTCATAATACATGTGAAAGTCTTAAGATTTGTGTTAATCTTAAGTATTTTAAAGATCATTGGGCATATATACAGCTTGACCTTAAGACTATGTCATTAGGACACATACAGTTTAATATATATATCCATGGATTTTGACATGATATAGGAGGATATAAGTTTTAATCCCATAAAGGTGTTCTCTGATGCAGTTTAGCATTCGGTTAGAGAACATAGAAGTTTTCTCTAATGCAGCTTTGCATTGGGTGAGAAAAAACAAGATTTCTCTGATGCAGTTTGGCATATGTGGTTTAGCATAAAGTTTAGAGAAATCGAGACCTATAAACAGAAAGATGATACATATCAAATCATACAGGTATCAGCTGAGTATTCTACACTTCATTTTCTCATTCATGTTAGTGAGGTATCGAAAGCCTTTGGGATGGAATGATGGAATGATGGATTTTTGTTATCTTTGAATCAAATGTTTTGTTTTTAAACTTGATCAATCAATACAACAGTATGACTTAACCGAATCTTTTAAACTGTTTTTTAAACTTGATTCACTAACACAATTAATTATTGTCCAAGGGGGACAATATTAGAAATTTTCCTATTTAGTGGACAACAATTAATTGTAATTTTCGGTTTTTCAAAAACTTATCGGTTAGGCTATGTAATTTGATCCCAATAAAAATAATAAAGTGGCTCAATAAATTATCCAAATTAATAGGCCAAAATCTAATAGGAAAATGATCCTCAATCAGTATGGACCAGACCTCATATTGAGTCTTTGATGGAAAAGCCCAATATGGATGCTATATAAAGACGGCTAAGATCTCTTGTAGTTGTTGTAGCAAATCGTGAATGTAAGGATACTGTGACCCATTCAGAGGTTCATATATACAGAAAGCTACAGAAAGACTTTGACGCATCTCGATGAGCAGATCCCGTGAAGATGTAAGTAAATTCGCTTTTTTTTTGCTTCGGAAAGCTCGTTTAAAGTTACGAAATCGAAATCAAGTATTTTCCACATTTCTTCGTTTATTTCCCTTTCACGTTCTATCCAGAACACATACTAAGGCTTATGATGCGTGTTACAATATATTCCCTATTTTATTTTTTCTGTTCAAAGCACTGTATTTATCTATGAAAAAAACTATTACCTTTCTGTTAAAGTTACAAGATAAGGTGCCTAATTTTTATTTGATACGAGGAATATTACCCTTATTGAACACTTCGGAGCTAGGAAAACTCATTTATTAAAAGCACGGTTATACGCAATAAGAGATCATATATCGTGTTACTAATTAGCAAACAATCTTCCATGTGACCTCTTCAAAATTTTGTGTTCGTTCGAAATTAAACTTGACAGAATGAATAATAGACGATACCAATCAATTTAAAGCTCTCTAAAACTCTAATATATAGACTACCTATTGTGGTATTACAGGTAGCCATAGGTAAAGCTTCCATCCACAACTTGATTTTCATCTAGACTATCAAATCTTGTAAACGACAAGGGACAGGAACAGCAAAAGCATTAGCGTTTTGAGACAATGAAAATGTTGTGTAAAGGTTGAGATTTGGGGGAAGATGAATTAATTCCGCAAGCTGGACTCCCGTAACTGGAACATATAATTAGGACCGAGAGAGCCATGTGCAAATAATCAATAAACCACGAACAGAGTCGTATTGTAAGCTTAATCTTAAGTACGTTAGCTTTTGAAATATTTTATGCTAATGTGAAATTGGCAAATCAAACATGATTGGTTCTGTTAGGTATTAAAGTGACTCTACATGTAGTATTCTCCTCCCCGTTATTACAAGGCCTCGAACCAGAATGTCCTATAGTTTCAAAAGCGATCCAGCAAGAGCGTAGCTTACTAATTAATCAAGCTTAATTTACATGTATAAAAAGGCTACTCTAATCTCTCCAATTGTGGGACTAATTCCATAACAGCACATAAGTGGTGTTTCTTAGTAGAATGAATGATTAGACTAATCCAAAAAAGGTCAATATTAAACAGACAATCATAGGGCGTGTAAACCGTTTGGTGGGACTTAGGATTGTGTTTGATCGAGCTCAAGCTTCTTTTTTATATATACATGTGAAGAGTTCGGTGCAATTCCAGGTTGGAACATGAAATACAATGTAGGTTCGTCTGCTCAAGTCTTGGTTGAGAGTACAAATTCATTTGAAATGATTCCCATGTCACGTGATGGATTATGACCCATAAATGAGTCATATTAGGTGGATCTTAAGTTTTGACAATTGCTCAGAAAAACTTTCTCACGACTAAGAATTATGTTATGGATTAATTGTGATAATTACCAACATATGAACTCAAATAGTAACCGTATTCTTCAATTTAAATTTTAAAATCTTATTTGCAGGCTAATTAGTAATTACAATTTAATCTTGAAATTGACATCAAGAAGGATATGTATAAGGTCTTCAACAATAATGTTTGGGACTATTCTTTGCCTGTGATGGAAACCTAACCAAGTGTTAGCCTGAAATATTCCATGACGAGCTTTATTGTGTGAAGTATCATCGATCGTTTTCATCTTCGAAGATAAACAAGTCTTAGGAGTATTTATGAATCACACCCTCAAATTGTTTTCCTATAATATCAAAGAAGAATCATTGTAACAAAGATTGATGAAGATGAGATGAGATAACTAGGAATCTATTCCTGTCTTGAGTTGTATCTCCACCAACTTATACCCTGCGTTTTTGGTTAGTGTCTCTAAGGGTGAGGATAGTGAACAAGTACTCGTAAACAAATTAATGTTTCCTGCCATTGTCACGCTAAACAAAGCCAGCCATTTACTATGGAAGTGGCCGTGGAGGGTCCAGGGATTTTATTATATGCACACGGGATGTGGAGTACAGAAGGAACGAGTCTGGAGCAATCAAATAAATTAGTCTCACCATCTTCCTCCTTGATTAATGAATTGAAAAATATTCAGGGGTGTTGGTGGTAAATATTATGAATGTTGACTCAAAGACTCCAAGAGGGCATTGCACACTGAGGCCAGTAACACCAAGGCTATGCAGTAGCAACCGGCCTTTATGCAATTAAGATTAAAGCATCTAGAAAGAGATTACTTGACAGCCTAGAAGGCATTGGATAGCATCATAGCAGCCTCATCTACATGATGCTGTAGGATACTTGTGTTTCCTTTATTCACCTTCGCATCTGGACGCACTTTTCTATCGTCTCATCTCAGCCGTGCAATTGCAAAAAGTGGACAGTGGACAAGTTTTAAAATAGAAAGCAAAAATAAGTGTCCCAGCTAAGTCTCAAGCAAAAGTTATATACCACCCAACTGGCCACAGATGTGCCAAGTACTTAATTAGATTCTAACTTATCATGCCGATTCCCAGGGTCCCTGCCCACACAAGCCAATAAGAACATGCCACCATGTCTCATCTCAATTCATTTCGAAAAAGAGCATAATTAATGGAGTAAGGATCAGGTCAGCGGTCGACATCACGTAAAGTACCAAAAATCAAGGATGAAATGTAAACGTTTGGTGAGATAACCGGCACCGATTGCCTCTCACTTCCACCCATAATCTTTTGTAATTTAGTAATTTTCATCATCTTTTATTATGGCCAGAGGTGAAATATAAACATGCAAGCCAACTGAAATATAAACAAGGCAGACTAGCTCATGAACACCACAACCCTACTTTCATACATAATAGTAATGGCTATATCTCATAATGTCGGCCGTTACTTGGCATATCATTCAAATATAAGAGAAAACAAAGTTATGATACTCGCATATTACATGATCGCTAAATGCTAAGAAAATAGGGTGCTACTTAACATGCCCAAAAGTTACGGTGCTACTAAACATGCCCAAAAGTTATGGTGCCACTAAACATTCCGGACATAATCTAATACGTGTTTCGGCTGAAGAGTGTAACAATTGCTGACATCCTCCTTGTAGACTACATGGTTCAAATAAAAACGATCTTTATCAATATTATCCTAGAATTTGAAGTCCTTTTTCTTTGATTTCCCTTCTTTCTCTTGCATCTTTCGCTTCCTTTTCTTCTCATTCTGTATCAAAATAAAGGGTCAGTCTTATTTGCCAAGTCTTTATACCCAGATCATGCAGCTGAATGACTATTTAACTTGTGATTTGGTTTCATGAATTTGCATCTCAAGACCTCAATATCATTTGCACAAATACCATTAGCAACAAAGGTAACACACCTCTGCAACCATGTCACTAAAGTCCTCCCGTTGACTACGCAGCTTCTCCTCCTCTCTAGCTTCCTCGTACCTGTCAATTCACCAGTCATAAATCTTTTGAGAAAAGAGCAATAACACTAAGGGAGCATATTTATAAAAGCATCACTTACTTTGCAGGTAAGACATTATCCATAAGTTCCAATTCTTCTGGTTGTAAAGTGACATCAACCTTGTCAGTCTTCTGGCCTCTAAGCAAGTCAACCTGCCAAAGATTAATTAATTGTTAAGATTCGATCACATTTGATAAATCAAACGTTATGTACCAAGTCAATATCCAGGGAAAAAAAAAAGTTAGCATAAGATGAGTTAAACAATTTGTTTCTAGTAAAGAAACAATCATACTTACCCTTTTGGCTCCCGTTTTATCTTGGGTGCCACTGGCAATGTTATAGCTGCAGGAAATATCATAAAAATGAGAGTTTATAGAATGTTAATGAACTCATTGAACTTTTAAGAGTAGAGTCATACGTGTGAGTTGTTCCAAGTAACGTCCCTGGAGCAATAGACTCTCCTTTTTCTTCAAGAACCTAAAATAGTGAGGGAAAACAATTACAGAGAAGTTAAATTCCAGAACAATCCCCAACTATGTTAATTGTAACAATGCCAAAGGGTGGATGATACTCACTTGGTAAAGAGGCCTCTCAGGTTCCTTCCTTTGCTGCTTGCGAAGGTCAATAACATCAGGTGTCTCAACACCAGTTGGCGTGCTGAAGGGGAGAGAAAGAATGTTACTTGCAATAAATATAACCCTTAAATTAAGCAAAACAAATAAAATAAAAGAAATTCAAATAGCATTCACCATGCATAAAATAGTTATAGCAATACAAAATTAAGCAATGCAATGACATATGATTAAGGTCCACATTCAGCAGTTAATGACTACAAAGTAACGGCATTGAGAAACTTTAACTGAATACCTCGAAAGACTATCTACAGATTGAATGCCAGCCTCCAATTCCTCTTCCTCAATCTCTTCTTCCACTTCCTCTTCTTCCTCCTCTTCCTCTTCCTCCAAATCACCCCAGTGCTTGGTCTTGTCAACTGGCTCCTCCTGGAATGTTTGTCGATAGCACATTAACCAAACTGGTTAAACATTCACAAAATTGATGTCTAATAAATAACAGAGAAAGAATGATTGAAATAACACATTACCTCATAATTAGGTTGTTCTTGCTGCTGAACTCCAAAAACATCTCCATACAATGGACGACCATACTATTCACAGCACATGGAAGTAAAATAGAAAAAATTTAACTAATATCAACTGGTACATACGAGTAAACTCATAAAACAAATTGAGGTGGAAAATTGTATGAAATTAAATTGCAACATACTTCATCAACAGGAGGTTTGCCCCAACCACCAGGATGGTAACCAAAGCTAGCCCCAGGTGGAATAGGAGCATTAAGGCCAGGTATTTTCAGATGAGGGTAAGATGGAGGTGGCCCATATCTCTGAAACAAAGAAATCAAGACCTTAAATACTTGTATAGAGGATTTTTTTTCTTGCAAGGGATGGTGGAGGGAAGGCAGATGACTACAAAATTGAACTCAGAAAGCTTCAACAAATATATGATCAACAATTTCTGATTAAACACAAAAGCACATTAGCCAACCTGCAAATTAATAAGCCAAGGAGGAGGAGCACCATCTGGCATGCCAAGAGCTTCTTTAAGTTCGTGTGATAGAGTACCTGGCTTCATCTCCCTAAGTTTTACCTGTACACCACCAATAAGATATTATCAACATAAAACTTCTCATTTATCATCCAACATTTTCTAATCTTCCAACAAACCAATACTAAAAGCTAAAGACAATTGCAATTCAACTCACTGAATTCACAAGTACATTGGCTAAAATATATTAAGCAGAACATTTCCTCTCCCCCTCCCTGCTATACAACACTAGTATAATTCTTAAATTATTGCACCCTTTCGTGAAGTAATTCTCATGGAAAACATACAGAAGTTTGTCATAAAATAAAAATCACCAACATCCTAAAGAAGTGTTATACCTCGAATTCTTTTCCTTCATGATATAGGTCACCAAGAGTTGTTAACTTCGGCTTTGTTTGATACTTGAAAAATGCATCATGGAGAACCTAGCACAAGCAAAGCATATTGTTACTGCAAGTGAAAATGTAAGAACATACTAACAAAAAAGAAAAATAAGAACAAATGCATGTGGAGAGCAGGAGCAAAAAACTATAAATTGAAAAAAAACAAAAATGATAAAACCTGATAATCAATATCCATTTTTCCCATCTTTGGTTGCATGCGCTCACGTTGCTTCTGTTTCAACTTTTTACTATCCTCCTTCTCAATGTAGGCCTGCATAAGAAGAAAACACCAAGGATCAATGAATTTTCCACATAGAAGTCACCAGTACATTTCCCTAGAAAAATCATAAACTTTTCAAGTTGAATGTCTCAATAAGCATAAGTAGCCTCAATAAGCAATGAAAGAAGAATAAATTAGGGTAATAGCTACATGATTTCTTCAAGTTACTCCAAAATAAGCAGATAATTGAAAATTTTAGTACTCTCATTTTCTATGGGGAAGAGCAAAACTACAGTTAGAACACTTGGAAATGACAGTTGACTAGTAGCAAAAGATATGAAAATACAACCTTTGCAAATACAATAAAATGCAAAGACAAGGAACATGAAGAAATACTGAGAAGCCATTTAGTTTCACTTATGTTTTCCCATTGTAGTTTTTAATTTTTGTTTTCTATTTTTGATTTATGTCTTTTTCAAATAAAAAGAAAAACATATTTAATTATTAATACAAATACAATTATGTTTTATTAATACTAATAATTATTATTATTAAATATTAGTTAATTAAGTAAATTATTTTATTATAATCTCTTATACAATATTTATTAGGAAAAAAATTTACTTCATTTGATTAAAATAAATAATTAAATAATTAGTAATCTATTTATAAATTAATATATTTTTTATAATTTATCAAATTTTATTTTCAAAACAAAAAATTCAAATTTAAAGTAATTAATTATAATATGACAAAAACTATAGCATAAAACAAAAACCAATTTTTATGATTAATGAAAACTGGAAAAAAACCAAAACCAAAATTTTAAAAAATAAGTTATTTTACTAAATTTGAAAATGAAAACAGAAAACCAAAAATCACATAGGAGAGAAACACGCCCCAAATGTAGAAAAGAAAGCAAAAAATGATTACTTTGCCATGAAAAAGCATGAACAAATTTGTAAGAATTCAAATCCCATTTAAGGAACTTTGTATACCTGTCTAATTTTCTCAATTCCAGTCGCAGCAATAAAATCAGGAAGCTGAAAAGGTTGCTTCTCAATACCACGCTTACCCTGCAAAACAAAACCAGAATTTGATGAGATACAAATAAATTACAAACATATATAACTATATGCGTGGCTACAGGTAAGATACTTAGACACCCTGTTAAGGTATATTTTAAAAAGACAAACTAATACTTATATAAAACCAATTCGTACTTTATGTACAGTAGCAGATCATCTGAAAATTCAAAGCAAATGAATTAGCACCCCGCAATTAAAAGACCTAATATGAAGCATGCATAGATAATTCATTTTCTGCATAGATTTCTACATGCTCAGACACCCAGTATACAGTATAAGAGAAATCAATCAAGGGTCCCCTTTGTCATGGGTCCAGGGTCCCCTTCGTCAAACACATACAAGTCCAGGCTCCATGATTGACACAGCCGCTCCCCTGCAAGAACCACATATATACATATAAGAGACACCTTCTCAATGTTATCTTCCCTCACCCTCATGCCTAAATCTGTCATGATGCACATGCACGGCAATCATGTTCACTCTAAACCATAATATTCCTCTCGCTGGGGTTCACAAACCTGCAAAAATTTCCTCTTCTGACACCAATGCCTCGGAACAGGAACAGTATTTCTATATGATTTCAGAAAGACCAGCAACTTTGGATCTGCTGCAGTGGCATCCCATACCTGCATTAAGAACACAAAGGTTAGTTGGGTATATAAATAAACAAGTACTCCCATAAGTGTGCAGAACATATCAAAAATAAAGGAGGATTAGGATATGATATACAGCATTCCAATTACCTCAACCACATCTGGCCTTGAGCAAATCTGTTTCAGTTCAGCAATCTTCATGCGTCGAAGAAGCTGAGAATAAAAGGGGGAGGGACCCTATCAGTATATTTATGATTTATGCAGTCCATTGTTAATCTCACTGCCAGTACTAACAATTACATAAACAAACAAAAATCCAACCTTTTTCTTCTTATTGGAGATGCCCTTCTCCTTCTGTTGGTTCTCTTGCTCTTCATCTTCTGAGTCTGAATCCAATTTTTTCTTTGCTTCTGCATCTTGGATTCCATCCTCCTTCTTATCATTCTCCTGAAAAGATGAAATCAGTGACATGTTTAAAAGGTTAATCTTGCAGGAGCTGAAAATTGATGATCAGATAATTCCACCATCCAAATCAAATCATTTACCTCAGAACCACCAGTTTCAAGTAAAGAAAATTTCTCAAAGATCTTCTTGAAGTCATCATCCATCCCATCTTCCAGTTCTGCCTTTTCTGGGACATATTCAACCACCACTTGCTCTCCAACCTACAAGTTCATGTGATAACACAAAATAACGGAGTTCAGGCCCATGCTCCAGAATCAACACTGAACAACCAAACAATCAGCAAACACAAGTTTTCCATACAACTTAATCAACGATACAACAATAAAGAATGACTTCACATTCTGAAAATGCCTATTGAAGAAACTAAGGATTTTTCCAACGTGAATGAGTTAATCAGAAAAAAATGAGTCCAATTTCACATTCCTGGTCATAGCCAGTAAAATCGCGTTGAATATAACTTAACAGCACAAAAAGAGTAACTGGGACACATTATTTTCAATTTGTATCAACTGAGATATAGGAATTACAATATTCACATATAACTTTGACGTGAACTAAAGTAAATACACGAAACAGCGCTCGTGTAGTACAAAACCCTAATTTCATCGAGATAAAATTTATAAACCAACAAAAGCTACACCACATGGCCACATTCATTTCCAAAACCCTAGAGGATATCGTAGAAAGTAACCAGTTGAGGATCAGCGTTCTCCTTGACGTCACTATCGTTGTCGCCGGTGTCGCTATCGCCTCCGATGTCAGTGGCGGATGCGTCCTGAGAGAGAGAGGAAGCCTTGATGTTCTTCTTCTGTTTCCGTCGACGACGGCGGCGTTGGGTCTCTCGCGACTTCTTGGCGGCACTAGGGTTCGCAGAGGTCAGATCTCCATTGGAGAGGACGACACCGTTCTGATATGGCACGGTCTCCGCAGTCATGGGTTCGTTGGAGGGGCACGGATAATTCGGCAATCGTATTAAGATGAAGTCTGTAGAGAGAGACCAGTGGCTGAGGAACAGAAAAGCTACAATTTTGATACAATATAAGGAACGGGTTGGATTGGATTGGATAGTTAGTGACTACGGCTCAGCCCGGTCGCTGGTTCTCAAATCAATCCCAATTACTTCGTGGGCTTAGGATGTCGGTTTACCGATCATTAGATTACATTCTAGAATTTGTCTGTCCAATTTTAGTTTCAGCTATTGTTTTAATATATGTCGGAATTCAAACTTTGCATATAAATTATAATAAAATATAATCACATAATTAATTAATATTATTCAATATTGTGAATATCATACTAAAATTGATATTACAATACCATTATTAGTCATATACAGATTTTTAAAATTATAAAGAATAATTTTTTATTTTTAAAGATATAACTCATGTGAACTTTTGAATATTTTAACATGAATAATAACAAGATTTTTCTTTTCAAGAAAAAGACTTGAACAATTAAATTAAATTAAATTTGTTTTATTAGTAATTAATATTAAACAAAAAGAAGATTAACTTATTTAATAATAAATTAGATCATAAAGAATTAAATTAGAAAATCAAAATTACTTTATATGTTATAAAGGAAATTAAATCTACATCTTATGTTAGAAAATTAAAATTTATTAAAAATATAAAAATAAACGATGAAAGTAACCAATTCATAAAAATTATTTTAAAAAATTCAAATTTTGATTCATTAACTTTATTTTGTGAAATTAACTTTAAATTATTTAAGGTTAATTACTAAAAAAATTCAAACTTTTTTCAATTTTTCAATTATATCCCAAACTTTAAAAAGTAATAATAAAATGCATAAACTTTCAATTTTTTTCAATTTTAACCTAATATTAGCTCCACCGTTATCTACGCTAACATATCAATATCATGTGTCAACGACCCAACTGATTAGACACATAAGTGTAATTAGGAAGAGGATGTCCGCTTAGTGAAACTATGTTGTTTCATAATAACAATTGAAATGAAACCGTTTGAATTTTGGTTATTTCATAGTAAAATTGAAATGACATCATTTGGATTCTAGAGAAAGCTTCAACTGTAACTTATCTTTGGTCACTCTCATACCCTCAATCCTTAATTTCGTCTTCTCTCTTAGCTGCTACCTTTCACTGGGTGCATGCTCATGATTGTTGTTGGTTTCCTTTGGTGGAGCAGATGGAGGTTTGTCGATAAAAAAGAGACGAAATTATTGTTGAATTTGAGAAAAGGATTGTTGGTTTTGAGCAAAGGAAACTTAATATTTTATTCAAGCTTAAAAAACGATGACTCCAGTACAATGCTTAAATAACCTTAAGAATAACAGTAAAGCTGAAAAGTAGGAACCCAATCCCACAATCTACTACCTAGCTACTGTTATTGTCCACTAACCACTAACATAACAACAACTAGAACCCACTAAATAAATGTGTTGCAATAAAGTAGCACTGACTTTTGAATCAGTCAACTATACTTATTCAACACTCTCCCTTGATTCAAAATGTCGTGATCAATATAGGCATTGGTATGGGCATGGTTGTAGATATCTCTTCTGCATAAACATAAACATGGTTGTTTGCATAGTCATAGGCATAATCATATTTGTCATGGGGCATATTTCGATATGGATTTAGGCATATTCTGATATGGATGTAGGCATCATCTGATATGGATGTCGGCATCGTGGGCTAGAATAACACATCATTTTCTTGAATGTGGACCATAGTTGCTTCATTGGCATCCTTTTGTGATGCATTTTTACAAACTTTCTCTATATGTCCCAATTGACCGCATCTGTTGCATTTAATATCTGGTCTCCACCAACATTTATAATGAGGGTGGTTTGTTTTTTTACAATAAGGACATACCTTTTTCTCAATCACCTGAAATGCCTTTTCTTCGTACTTTTCAACCGATCTATTGATTCGTGACTCGTGAGCTTGAAGAGACCCCATCAGTTCATCAAAAGAAAACACAAATAAATCTTTCGACTCTTCAATCGCAGCAACAACATGATCAAATTTAGGAGGTAGACTCCTTAATACTTTTGCGACAATTGTTTCGTCAGTTATCACCTCACCATACGATCTCATTTTATTCACAATTTCAATTACTCTAGATAAGTACTCTTGTACTGATTCATTAGTGTTCATAACCAGTGTCTCAAAGTCTCTACGGAGAGCCTGTAGTTTAACAGTAATTACCTTGAGTGAGCCTTGAAATTCTGTTTTTAATGTATCCCATGCCTGTTTTGACGTTTTTGCTGAAGCAATTCGAGAAAAGATTGTGTCGTGCATTGCTTGTTGGATGAAATACAAGGCTCTGGCGTCCTTC
>JANVCL010000002.1:23502805-23518836 GCA_026546855.1 Erythroxylum incrassatum | reverse complement strand
AACCCAATCTCACAATTTGCTAAACTACCTAGCTACTGTTATTGTCCACTAATCACTAACATAACAACAACTAGAACCCACTAAATAAATGTGTTGCAATAAAGTAGCACTGACTTTTGAATTAGTCAACTATACTTATTCAACAATTATACCATACAAGCTCACTTTCGTCTGAAGATGTAGATGCCTTCTACATCCCAGGCTTACCTCAACGGTTCGGGTATGAGGAGCTTGAAGTGGCTACTGATAATTTTAAGAATCAAATTGGATCAGGAGGATTTGGTGCTGTACATAAGGGTACCCTGCCTGATAAAACAGTTGTGGCTGTCAATAAAATAACCAATTTAGGAATCCAAGGGAACAAGGACTTCTGCACTGAAATTGCGGTTGTTGGGAATTTTCGCCGTGTAATTTGGTGGAATTGAGAGGACATTATGCCTAAGGGAAAAAACGCCTTTTGGTTTATGAGTATATGAATCGGGCCTCATTGGATACGACGCTCTTTGGCAGAGGACCTGTTTGGAATGGCAAGAAAGGTTTGAAATAACACTTGGAACTGCAAGGGGGCTGGCGTACTAACACATTGGATGTGAACAGAAAATCATCCACTGTGATGTAAAACCAGAAAACATTCTTTTACACAATCATTTTCAAGCAAAGATATCTGATTTTGGCCTCTCAAAGCTTCTAAGTCCTAAGCAAATATATCTGATTTTAGAATGGTGTTACTTGAACTTGTGAGTGGAAGGAAAAATTGCTTGGCTAGATCCCAAAATCCTTACAATGATGAAAGCAACAGTGGTGGCACCCAATTAACATCATCATCAATTTCAGGGCTTCAAATTTGAAATTAGGAATTTATGGTGTGAGAGTGGTGAAGAGAGGATGAAGCTTTCTCCAAAATTCAAACCGCGTCGTTTTAATTTTTTACTATGAAACGATGTCGTTTTACTAAGCAGACAATTCCCTCCTAATGACGCTTACGTGTCTGAGTAATGGGGGTCATTAACACATAGCAGTGCTATGTCAGTATAGATAGCAGTAAAGCTAACGTCGAGCTAGAATTTAAAAAGATTAAAAGTCTGTGCATTTAATTGCTACTTTTTTAAATTTAAACTATAACTAAAAAATTGAGAAAAATTTGGACTATTTTAAGTAATTAGCCCATTGTTACATTAGATATAATAATTTTTTCTTTAAAATATTTTAAATAATTTAAATTAATATATTCTTAGTTGGTCAATTCAACTCAAAAATTGTTGGTATAACCCAATATGCTAATCTGGTATAGTGTATTTGAATTTTGTACTATTTTTTTGGTAGGTATAGTACAAATTTCAAAATTTTAGTCTATTAGATAATAAAAATTAATAAAATATGTAATTTACCTTAACGTAAAAGTAATAAATATTTATTATCTATCGATAGAATATGATATGAATTATAATGAAAAAATCTATAAAGTAATGATAATTTTTATTATATTTATTAAAAATAAAAATAAAAAATATTATCAATTAATTATAAAAATATAACCCCAATACCGAAGAAACTCTTTATGAATTACTAAATATGGGGACATGCGATTCATTCAATTAAAAATGAGAAATTAATCACCCTTAAATATTATTACATTTATTTTATTAATATAAAATTTTAACAAAATTATAAATTATAAATAAAATAAAAATAAATCATTTTGTTTTTAAAAATATTACATAATAAATAAAATTTTAACCAAAGAGTTAATTTACTTTATCATATTAAACTAATAAATATACTATTAACATTAAGTAAATATAATGATTTTTTCTTTTTAAATATTATTACATATTGTTATATTGTAATATATATAATGATACACAAATATTATAAATTAGTAAACTAAATAAAATAACCTATTTGACATGTACGACTTATATGGTTTGCTTTACGTGTCTGTCCACGTGAAATGACATGTGTCCCGCAAATGATACGTTGACAACAGTTAACAATAAAGAGATTGGTTCCAAATTTTAATAATGCAAAATGGGACACTACTTAAACTAGTAATTTTCCTTTTGAAAAGTCAAAATTGGCAATTTAACAAGTACAAAAGCTATACATCAGATATGTGCAAGGTAAAGTTAAACAATGCTTCACCAATCACTTACAAGTTACAAGCCTATGTTGTTTACCATTAAGAGTTTTTACCTACTGCATGGCTACACTATTTAAGAAAGCTTGTCATACGTTCCACCTGCTTTTAACAGAAGAAATGTCTTCGAATGTCTTTATATAAGCTAATATGAAATCTTATCCTATAGAGAGCTCCGTGTTGAATTTTTCTTTGCTTTGGCTTGGATTGGAGAATATACGTTATGTTCCTCTTATCCCATGTCAATGTCACAATATAAGAAAGTGATAAGCAATAAACCCATCTGCTTACTTCACTAGGATGCTTCCTTATTGAACTGCATCATCATATCCCAAGCACCACTGGTGAATTCGCATTGGAAGAACCAGTGAGGTAGTGTTTCGCTTTGTAAAGCACACATCAGTTTAGAGTAGCCATGTATTTATTTAGTCTGTCAATGGTGGGAAGCTTGCCTTTCATTACAAAACATAAGGTGACAGATGCACGAGGGAGTAGATGCTTGCACCATACAATTTTAGACCATGGAACATTCATCATGGAACCTCGAAATACAAGTCTGCATGAATCGTTGGTGAATTCACTAGAGTTTGAATTATTCCAAGTCACTTTATCTTATTAATTGGCTTTCAAGGTGTTGTTTATAAAGGTGGTGAGATTAGATGATGGTAGGATATTCATTATCAAATCAATAAACATTACCAGTATTGTATTCTTCCCAGAGAAATTCCTAAGGGGGGATAAGTAGCCTACATTTTCAAGTGGACCACTTGGTGCCCAATTGTTAATCCAGAACAAGGATCCTTTACTAGTGCCTATCACAATTTGGAACTCCATTCTCTTTTGATTTTGACTATGAATCTCATTATTGAAGAGGCAAAGCTTGGAAGC
This sequence comes from Erythroxylum incrassatum, assembly GCA_026546855.1. Lineage (NCBI taxonomy): Eukaryota > Viridiplantae > Streptophyta > Magnoliopsida > Malpighiales > Erythroxylaceae > Erythroxylum > Erythroxylum incrassatum. The sequence continues at coordinate 23,515,811 of JANVCL010000002.1, read as the reverse complement.
TTAAAGTTTCAAAAATGTTTTCCTTTAAAGTAATACTCGTTTACCCATTTTGTCTAAAGGATTGTTTATCCCAATGGAGCCTCTATATCCTTTTAGTAAGCATCAACATATTTGATATTTCCAGGAGAGCTGACATTAAGAGGTAATTCCAGACATAGAGATCGCTCTTAAGAGGCATCCTAAAACTCTCAGAGGCAACTCAAGGGACAATTTTGAGCTAGAGAAGCAAAAAACACAAAAAATTCATCAGAATACAAGATCAAACCTCTACCTCGCAAGAATACTCGATAGAAGACAACCATGAATATTTAGAATTATGAACCCATTGTTTTTAATTCATTTTTCTTTCTATTTATATTTTATTTCAGGTTCAATCACTTGTAACTAAATTCCTTTAATTTTAGGTTAGATAAACCCTAAGATGATGCTTTAATATGATTTGATTATTTTATTAATGCAAGTGGTTTGATTGATATATTGTGATCTGATTATGTGTTTTATTTATATTCTAATATATCATAAATATAGGATCATAACCTGATTTCATACATAAAGATTAAGAAATCATGTTTATGAATAGATCTATCGTAACTGGAAGGAGTTGATTGCAATTCTAGAGATAGGATGACAAATCTTCCAGATAAGGGTCAAACTTAATAGAGGGATTTATAAATTAGTAAAGCAATATTGTAAATTTTAACCTAAGTAATTTGTTTGAAAACTTTAGGATTAGTTGTTCGTAGACTCAAGGTCAACTACTAGCATATTATAGGAATTTTCATGGTCCAAAAAATCAATAAAACAATTGCATAATAAAAGATTAATCTGTTAAGGGTGTTAGGGAGATTCGAAACCTAGATACTAATTTTCTGATAGCGAAAGTTTACTAACTGCTTCCTTAATTCTCTGATTCCATCTTGCTACCTATTTATTTTACTTGCTTACGTTTTGTTTTCTTTTAATTAAAAATCATAATCAATTCGTAGACTAGATAATGGGATAACAGTAACTACTAGTAATAACTTTCCGCGTAAGATCGACTCGTATTTTTCAGTATTGGCTACAACTATGTCGTGCACTTGTGGTTATTTCATAATTGACTAACTCAAAAAAAGTCAATCACTGCCCAATATAAATTGATGGAGCTAAGTAAATAAGCTGAGCTTATTAGCAAGTGATAATGCTTTGATGCTCTAGCTTGCTATCCTGGCTTGAATTTTGTCCATCAGAGGCTTGAAATCACCATATGAAGGCCTTATGGACAATATTGGAATACCAAGATACTTAATTGGGAGCCAAAATATATTAAAACTAGTAACAAAAGCTAACCATTATTCTTGGTTTGATGGACTAACAGATATGTAGATGCCACACTTCAAATTATTTTCTTTAAACACAAATAATTTGTTGAATATTTTCCAGACAGTCATGATTGTGGGTACAGAATTGCCATTCGCTCTTAAGAATAACATTGTCATCTGCAAAACTTAAGTTAAAGATGCCCAACTTCTTACATTTTGTGAGATTCTTGAATTGATAGCTTCTATTTACCACTCTTTTGAGTAGTTTGTTAAAAACTTCCATAACTAAATCAAACAAGTAGGAAGATATGGGATCTCCATACCTAATCCCTTTAAATATTTTGATCATTTTAATGGATTCCCCATTAACTAATATATTGAAAGTAGGGTTTGAAAAGTACTGTTCAATCTATGAAACATAATTTTCTACAAACTTCATAGCTTTAAGTGTTTTCACCATAAATGTCCAATACGCTATGTCATAATCTTTCTTAAAGTCAATATTACAAGTACAATCCTTACTTCCTTTATTCCTTGAGTAATTTCTTAAAAACTCCTGTAACAAGATGATGTTATCACCTATTATTCTTCAGGAACGTATGCTGCTTAGGAGTAATCAATATGATTTTGAAGGACTCTTTTTAATGTCTATATGAATTTTGGATATCAGCTTGTATATCAAATTAGAGTATGCAATTGGGTGAAAATAACTTAAGGACTTTTGCTAATTTCTTGTGGGGATGAGTGTGACGAATGTTCTGCTTATTTCCTTCAACATAATCTTGTTACTGAAAAACTCTATAATGGCATACATTACCAAGTTATTAGTTAGGGACCAGGCATTGAATTGATTTAGGGACCTTAATGCATCTTCAATTTCTTAAACTATGACTGGATTAGTAAGAATTTCTTTCTCTTGCCACGATAAACTGTCTTAGATGATCTCCTTGTGTATTGGAACCAAAGATTGTGCATTAGAGGTGTATCCCATAAACATTGAAAAGTGCTTAGCTGCTTCCTCTAATAATTGACTTTGGGTGGTTAGGGTAATGTTGTCCTTCTTTATAGAAATGATTCTATTTGTTGCCTTTTCAATCATAATAGCTTTAGGAAAGAATAAAGATTTTTTGTCCCCACCTTTTTTTCCAAGTCGCCCTTGATCTTTATTTCATTAGAGAAAATAAAACTTTAAAGATTCGGAGAAGTTATATAGTGCCTATTTCTAAAGTTATTGCAAGATTATGTATAGGTCAATTTGGATTCTATTGAGCGATGTTTTTGTAGTGTTGAGTAAATGATGAGTGTTACCAACATTCATTATATGTAGGTTGATCTCTTCTTTAATGATTCTCAGCTTCATTGCATATATATTGTTTTGATTCAGAGATCTTTGCACTCATTCCTTTCTTTATGGCCTCATTAAGACTTGTCATATCAATAAAAAAATTATTAAATCTAAAAGGGAATTTTGGGACTTACAGGCTCCATTTAAACAATGAATTGATATGATTGATGTCACCATAATATATCCTAGTAACGATAAATCTATGTATTCAATATGGACTACATATATACATATAGTTACTATAACTACATGGCATGTTCTACCCATAACTCAAGTTGAAGGTAAGGGGAATCAAATTACTTAAGTCCACCACGCATTCGCTGGGTTAGCGACGTTCTAAGAACCAATGAGCACTCCAGGCATATTTTTGCGAGTAGGGGGAGTCAAACTCACAACGTGGTGGTTAAACCTAAGCTCTGATACCATCTTGAGCGCAGGGGAGCATATCTTTTTCATAGGGGAGCATATCTTTTTGTGATCCTGATGTTTTAGTCAAATCCAGGGGGAGTTGAAGGTGGTCCAAATGGTTCCCCATTCTCTTCTAGTTCGAGGAGTGTGAAATCTATGAGAGTTTTGGTTTCATATCGTGAATTCCGAATGTATTCCAAAATTTGAAGTTGCTTTGACATGAAGTACATAATGGCCTTGTAATCAAGTCTTCTTACTTGAATCTCTTTGTTATTTTCAATTTCCGCAGAATATTGTAATATGATTTCATTTATCAAATTGTTGATACTATCTTTTGATCCTAAATATAAGTGAACTAAATGTTCTCCATATGCTTCAGCATTCATTGGTGGGTGTAAGAAATTTCTTAGATCCATTCTATAGACATCACAGACAGAATATAGAGAAATAGGTCCAACACGCTCCCTTACCTAGGTTTCGGGTTGACCAAAATATTGTCGAGTTGTACCACAAAGCTTTTACCGAGCATTTCAGCCCCAACCTTAATCCTTGAACGTAGAATTAAGGTAACTCTTTTGTAGTTCCTTTAGCAATACTCAGCACAGTCTTGTTTCGTTTCCTACCTCAAGGCGTAAGAAAATAGGTATAGGAGTGTGAAGGGGGTGTATTACTCTAAGTGTGTTTGTGAGCCACATAATGAATATAAGAAAAGAGAGTTTTTATTTATGGTTCATGAGATGAAGAGCTTTTTCTTGTTTTTCGTGTGTGCCTGTGTGTCTCTCTTCCTCCTCTTTTATAGTAAGAGGACGATATTATTATACAGGACACGTCTTGGTAGGAGACAACTAGATATTTCTCACATAGGTCCTACCAAACAGTAACTTACATAATTGATATGTACACGTAATAGATATTACAAAAGTTGTCATATCTGATAAGGTAAGCCTTATCATATCTGATGGGTCTTAGTCAGAATCTTTCTTTTGAATGGTCTGCTGCTAGACCGTTATTTTTGGAGTGCAAGCTGGACATGTATTTTTTGGATGTTGTCGAAATTGACAAATCTTGGCTTGTGCCTGACAGCTTGATTTGATTACTCCGGTCTCCAGTAGCTTCATTTTTGTTAATAAAATGTTGTGAGCTGCTATTGGTGTTGTTTTAGCAGGGGATATCATGACTGATGAGTATATCCTTTGGCCTCCATATGTGCGAAATCCTTTTTTGAAACATGCTTCTAGTCCTTGAAGGACTATTCGAATTCCAATAACTCTCCGATAATGGATATCTTTCTCTTCAAATTTAACATATTCTTTTATCTTTTTTGGATTTATGGATATCGAAAATGTATATGTTTTTCCAAGTTGTATTAGATGGTAAGCTGGATAACTACCATCATTATCAAAATCTGGTCCTGCGGACAAAAATTTTAATACAAGAATATCTTTGAGAGTTGTTGTGGATTGTTGAGATAACAATCTCGTACTCCATCTTTTATCCATTGTGGTAGAAAATTTATCTCTGAGAAATTTGGCAATGATAAATATATCAAATTTAAAGCTCCAAAATCATACCAATATCTTACCTCTTGTGGATCAGAGTCTTGTAGATAATTGATTCTAGGATATATTCATAAGAAATCAATATATCGTGTTTCATTGTTTGACAAAGAAAATAACTCTTTCATCATCTTTTGCTGCTGTTCTACTTCAGGCGGAATCAAGGATATGTCTTTAAGTATCGGTGAGGTGGTAGGTTAACTGGATGAAGGAGTAGCTTTTAGAAAATTTTGCACAGTCAACCAAGCTGGCAATCTTTTTACTTTTCTTCAGGCTAGATACATAACTTGAAAGCTTGCAAACTTTTGACATTTTGATTTCTCTTTTTTAAAAATTACAAAGCTTTAAAAAATTTCCAATGAATAAGAGCCTAAAATGGGTTTTCGTTTATCGGGTAAAACAATTACAGTATGCTCAGGTAGAGAACAAAATCATTCACTTCTGCTCCTGAAAAACAGATCCTTACAGCGTAGAATTAAACAAACCTTATGATCCAGGAGAAAGAGCGTTGAAAAAGAAAAAGTAATTGTTACAGGGGTAAGCAAATTCTGGTCAGAATATCAAAGAAAGAAGAAAAACAGTCACATGAGAATTTGAAACGAGAAGCAAGCAAACAACAGGAAATGACGCAAAATCAAGAGATTGACTGAAAGCAGTAAAGTTGACTGACCAACTAAAGACTTGAAACTAATCTAACGGATACAGGTGATAATAGAGAACAATGCATTTAAGATCCAAAAAACTAACTTCAAACCCACCCAGTGACTGCAAACACAGAAGCGATCAGAAACCGACACTCTTTACAACACCGATCAAACCGGGCGATTTTCCGATCTAACATAGACGACTAAATCCCCAAAAGGAAAGTCAAGTACTGGGGGAGAGGAAATTGATGTAAAAGGTAAAATTGAAAACGTGGAAGAACAAACAAGTAATCAAGAAACCAAGAAACACACGACCAGATATATAGATACGATCTAAGTTCACAGTAACAAGTAGAAGACATCAAAATTATACATATAAATGCACATTAAAATTTATATTAAAAAAAGTGAACTAGAAAGATGGCGTAAAAGGGCACAGATCTAAAGAGAGAGGAAAGATAGAGTACCTTTGTTGTTTTCTCCACCACTACCTAAGAGGGTCTGACAGTGAGCGCTGAGAGTTGAAGTGTTAGGGACGGGGAGAAAGTCATGAGAGGAAATGATTTGAATATACGCACAAGTGGGTTTTATAAAATTTTAAATTTTGTAAATCTATTTTTAGTATACCGAAATTGGAGTTGAAATTCTCTGTCCCCTTTATTCTTGTCCTAATCTGTCCTTTTTAGATCCAAGTCATTTATTTATGTGAGACCCATATGAATAGATGACTTGGATCAAAAGAGGACAGATTAAGGCCAGAATGAAGGGCCAAAGGATCTGTCCCCCTAAAATTGGAGGAGTTATGTCATTTTGGAGGCTTCGGATCTTCTGTCCCTGGCTCTATTCTGTCTCACAATAAAACGTCGACGTTTTCGTTTGATTTAAACCACCGTCTACGTCTTAGCTTATCTTTAGCCGAGCCGATCTTCCTTTGATTTTGCTTCCCGCCTCGGTTCTTTCCTTCCCTTTAATGGCATTCATTTCTTCCACTCTGTCGCACACCTACTTTCCAAAAGCTTGGGTTAATTCATGGAATGTGTACTGAACACTTGAGGTATGCTGTTTGCCATCCACTCGCTCTCCCTCATGGCATCGGCACTCGTAATAAAGACCATAAGTGCTAGGATTCAACTAGTTTTCGGGTTTCGCAAATAATGTTGAGCTCGATTCTTGTTCTCGTTTTCAGGGATTTCCAGGCATTCATTTTCATCTTTAGCTGTTAGGTAATTTTGTTTACTCCTTTTCTTTTTTCCTTTTCTCTTTCTTTGATTTAGGTTTAGTTTTCATTTTTAGTTCGTATTCTTATCTATTTGGTGGTGCTGGAACTTTCCTCTTCAGGACAATGTTTTTATCATATCAAACCCAACGTCAAAATACCCTGTTCTACAACTCGATTTGGGGTGACTTTTCTTCCCTTTGCATTAGGCCTGGAGTTTTCGACAATAAAGGTTTACTTGTCTTTTCTCACTGGTTTCACATATTAATTTTTATTTGACTAGTATGATGGACATTATCTAAATATTTGGAATGCAGCTTCGTGTTCTTTGAGCTGTTGATGTTGTGGGAGGTCTTCTCCAGATTTTCCTGTTTATGTGCTTGTGTGGCACAATAGTTATGGTATTCGGCATTTATATTATATTTGGATACATATTTAACAAATGAAATTAGAATGCTGATAAATTTTACTTTAAAATTTAATCAATATGTCTTGCAAAGAAAGGAGACAATTGGTTGCTTCTTCCTGGGCTCTTTGCATTGTCAGCTGGAATATTATTCGATCATTTCGAGCAACTTGAAAAGGTCTCTTTTATGTTAATAAAGGAAAGAAAATTAGCTTCTTGTAGATTTGAATTGACCCTTCGTTAACAAATGCTAGTATTCTCCAAGTTGAAACTTTTTTGTTAGAGAATAGACCTTTTGCGTTTTCCCCTTTCAAATCTTGCATTTTAAAAGTCAGTAATATACTTCCATTACTGATGAATATTGATTTAGCTGTGACAATTGGCCTCTATCCTTCATACAATTCTTCTTTCATTCAAATTACAATATCTTGAAGTTTTTGATAGGTATGTATATGTTCATCTCAGTTATGCGGTGGAAAACCCTCAGAGGGAGTATTTGTTGGTGCTTTCTTGTCTATGTCTTCCATAGCAGTGGTAAATATCTGCTCACAATGCATTTAAATAACTTCATGTATCTTATTTTTAGATTGTATTTTTGTGGGTTATAATTGGTAAGCTACTGCATTAAAGCTTGTGCTTACTGAGTAATTTTCTGATACTACTCGTCTTTGATTTGTATACTCGAATAACGTTATAATTAGTGCTTCTTTATCAAATTACAGTTGCCTTTGTACAGAAGGGTGGAAAAACAATATTAAGTTAGCAATGCAGCTTATTCTTCTCATTGTTTTTGAGTTGGTTATCTATGTACCAATAAGTTTTGTTAGCTTATGAACAATTTTGTAATATGTCAAAAAATTTATAGTTTATAAACTTGAATTGTTAAATAGAGTCTATTCAAAGGAGTCTCTCCAACAGGTGCTAATGCTTTAGTATGCTGAAGTGGATTTTGGGGATGGAGAATTGAGGATGCCATGTATGAGTGCTCATTTGGGAAGTGGATTTAGAACTTCACTGTCATCAAGCTTATGTACTTAAATAACTCATCTTAGTTCTAGATCTGTGTCAAGCTATCTTCCTTCTTATGATTGTCGTTTAAGTCATGAGCCTCGTATTTATATTTCTCTCTTAGGTACTTGATTGCAGTTCCTTTTTCATGTGATGATAATTACTGTTCCTTTAAGAGAGGTTGTTGAATATTCCTAACAATCTCATGAAACAAAATTCATAATTAAGTTTTCAATATTCCTTTGGGATAAATGTTAGAATGCTTATGTCATAACATTTAACTACCATTGTGTTAAACAAGTTTCTCCTGACTTATTGTAGCTGACGTGATTTTGTTCTTCTAAATTAGAGTCATGTACTTTTTTCTTCTGGATTGGAGTCCCAACACTTTGGTCCTGTAACTAGACCATGTTTTGTCGGATTTGCCACAGGTTTTGAAATTTTTGATGGAAAGGAATAGCATAAATGCCCTTCATGGTTAGGTCACGATTGGTACCCTGATCTTGCAGGTATTTATTGTCGATACTTGAGCAATCAATAAAATCTGAGATTATTTTCCAGTGGTGTATATATTGCTTATCTTCTCTACTAGTGGTGTATATATTGCTTACTAAGAAGGTATTTATCTTCTCTATCTTTCTGTTTTCTTTTTTTCATACTTACAGACCATATCCATGTTTTCCCAAGATGGTGCTAGTGGTTGCCTTTTTGGCCATTCTGACTATGTTTCGTACTTGTGTACCATGGTTTTTGAAACTTATGATAAAGTTATTTCACCAGTAAAACTAGTCTATTCACTTCATTTTTATGCTTTATGATGGTAAACTTCTAATTAAGAGTTACATTTATGCAGACTATCGAGGTGTAGGTAAGTTCTCAATTGTAATTAACTTCAAGTTCTACTGCTCTTATATGTTTAATTGCCTACTTTGAGCCCTTGGGAGGTTCTATTAACAAATAAACATTATTGTCAGCTCCATCGCTTTATGGAATCTTCCCTTATGCTGGCTTGAAATTTTACTTCTATGAGGAGATGAAACGCCATGTTCTAGAGGAGAATAAGAAACATATTATAGTGAAATTGGTATGCGGGTCTGTTGTTGTTTTATTGGGTCAAACCTTCACATATCCTCTTGATGTTGTTAGAAGACAAATGCAGGTAAGTTGCCTTGAACTAGTTGCGGAAGTAGTAAATGACATGTCATTGATAACGACAAGGGTTATCGGGATTGATAAAAACTTGGTAGTAATACATGAAAGTCATTTTGTAGGTTCAAAGGCTTTTGGGGACCAATAATGCAAAGTTGAAAGGAACAATCGAAACACTTCTCCTAATTGTGCAAAAGCAAGATCAACATTGGAGTCCTCTGATTTGTGAGGAATAAGTCAACTACTGTTGTCTTAAAGAATACTTTGTAATTTGAAGTTGTCATTACAAACATACTGTACATCTTAACATCAGTTGGCATCAGTGGCATTTTGCTTGCTTGTTGCTTTTATAAGCCTTGTTTCAGAATTTGTCTTTTGTTTATGTGATGCATTTATTATGCTACTCAGCATGTATATCGAAGAGTTGAACTTTTTCGGTCACCATGACTAATTTGAATTTAGTTTGTTAAAAACAAGAATTCCAAATCAGATACAAGATGAATCTCACCCCACCAGCCAATCACTTGCTTTTCCTAGAAGTGTAGACACTATATTATAAATTGCTTTCATGTTTCAGTGTGGTGATAAGCTGAGGCTTAGCCTTGAACTGGGATCTTTTGCTGTGGGAGTGATGATATCAACAACTGATCTTGCTTAACATACACTTGAACAAGTAAGGCTTTTGTTTGTCTTGATTTGAAGGTGCATATTGATACATCTATCATCGTAATTATGGAAGTTCTTGTTACATGTTGCATAGACAAAGTTCTATGCAATTTCAACAGTATTTTGTTGTGTAGTACAATGTCCATGCTAAAGAGCAGTATTTTGTGAAGGCTCTTCGCTATTATCTTCTCTTTGTTCAGACATCACTGAAGTGTTGAAATAAATCTGGAGCCAATGGACCTTAAATCAAATCACACTGCCCCTATTCTCACTGATCAATCAACACTATTTTTACTAGAATCACTAGGTTAGTAGACTTTACCTTGAATTTTGCAAATAATATTGTTTGAGAGAAAATTATATTGTGCCATTAACATTTAAAAACTGTTTCAGGACAAAACAATTGTAACGACGTGCTTCCAATTTATGTTGGAGATGACAAGACAGATGAAGATGCTTTCAAGGCAAGAGCATATTTTTGTTTGTTGGAATAAGTTGTGTGTATTATGGTGTTACATGTTTATCTAATGGATTAACCGTGTGTCTGCTCAGTAGGTTCTGAGAGAGAGGAAATGTGGTTATGGCTTCTTAGTAACATCTGCGCCTAAGGAAAGTAATGTATATTACTCCCTCAGGGACTCGTCAGAGGTACATACGTTCTCTTTTAGATGAAACTCATGTTCAATGAAGTACTTGGTGTTGGTTTTTCAACTTGAAAAGTTTTAGTTAGTATTTATTTACGTTATTAGAAAGGGAACTATAGGTCCTATAGCACTCAATGCCACATCTGAAAATACACAATTTGAAGGTGGAAAGGATGGGCCTATTACTGCAGTATGAATAACTATAGTTACTAGGATATTGATTTTTTTTAAAAGGATGGGCCTATTACTACAATATGAGTAGTTACTTACTAGGATATTGATGTTTTCTTTTTTCAAGGCAATGTCTAGGTGGTTCATGGCATGAAGTACATATTGTGACAGAGGCCTTTGAATGACCTCTAAAGCAAATACGGAAGACAATATAAAAGGTAATGACCACTCTAAATCAAATATAGATGGCAATGAATGAAATTACACACAGGCAGGTTCAACATTAAGAGATATTCAGAGAAAGAAATTGTTGAGATTAATTCAATGATTGTTGTGATTTTTGTTATATCAGTTTCCACTTTTTTGGTGCTATTGTACTATTTCATACCAAGTTGGTTTGTCTGGATTTTGATTGTGCTCTTCTGCATTGGTGGTATTGAGGTATTGAATTCTTTGCTTTCTCATACTTATTAATATATGCTTCTGGGAAACTCATACGCACATGTGATAGCTGTTTTTGTGGAATGGGCAAAAATGGACAATAAACTTATGCTAGGTGTAGCATGACATAATTCTTCAATCAAATCAAGTTTTCTAAAGTCGATTGAATTTCTTGGACTTCAATTAATCAATATCTATCCATGTCATCTCTTGCAAGACTCCATCTACCAGACAACACATTACTTTTAGAATGGATGTTTTCATGTGTTAATAAGATTAACAATTAGTTACTGTTATGTCCTTATATAACCACTTTTGCTAATTACAAGAGCTTTGATTTTTCTTCTGGCAAAAGATATGTCAAAACACATTGTAGTACATTTCAAAGTTGCTTTTCACAATCATTTTAATTGTTGGAAATCATTGTTTTACTTATCTATCCTAAGTAGATTTTCTCGATGCATAGTTGCCTTTTTCATTCATGGTATATCATGAACTTTTTTCTTCATTCCTAATATGTGGAAATTTGCAATACATATCTTTGCCTTATGGAAGAGAGAGGTGTTCTCATATGTTTTTGAAAGTTCAACTGATATCTAGGCCATCTCGCTATATTGGTGGGAGTTATTACTACAATCATGAATGTCAGACACCAACACATATGTAGGAGCAACTGAGCATATACAACCAACCTCAAAGTGCACTATATGAGAACAACTATAATTCATAATATAACAACTCTTATGCTTATGGATGGAATGATGACACTCTAGCTGGATATTTACAACAACAAGCACTTCCAGTTAACGAGCCAACTACGGAAGAAATGATGACCAATTTCATTCAAGAATCAATTATAAGGCATTAAGAAACAGATGCTCGTGTACAAAATTTGGTGAATTAGATGTACCAGCTGTCAAAGATACTATCTGAAGAGATCCAAGGGAGTTTACCTAGTGCTACTAAAACAGACCCTACAAAATGTGAAGTGACAATCCTACAAAATGTGAAGTGGCAATCACCCTTAATAGCGAAAAAGAATTCCCAATAGAAGAAGAAGAGAAAGAGGAAGAGGAAGAAAATTTCAGAGATAAATTAATGGAATACATTGCCAAACTTAGAGCTAGCTTGTAACATCCCGTTATTTGCGGGAAGGTTAGAATTGTAAATATGAGTGACCAAAGAGAGCTTAGAAAAGCATTTTATGGGCATACATAATATGGCATACACATACGTGTGAATAGTGAATTTATCTGCGCATGAAAATAATTGTATATGCATTTATGAATAATTACAGGTATAATTGGATTGATTTGTGAATTATTGAGAATTGTGGTTTATTTGCATTGAAAATTGATTTAGAGAGTGTATTTGTGTTTTAGAATTTTAAGACAATTTCTGAAAAAAATTGGGGTAATTTTTGGACTAGGAAAAATGCTTAGTGGCAATACAAATGATAACTAGTAGTAGAAATTACTGTTCAATGGCAATGGAAAATTTTGATAAATGATTTTAGGATTTATTCACAAGTGCCATTGAAAATTGGGAGACAATTGGAGTAGAAATTGAAGTTCATTGGACTGGTTTACTAAAAGAGCTAGTTGAATAAATAGAAATTGGACATGTGGCAAGTGACAAGTGTCACTTGCCAAGCCATGTCTTTAGATTAACCATTCTTTAATTTTGTAAAGGCCATTTTTGCTCTCTCTCACGATACTCTCTCTTAAAAGCCTTTGGAGATTGTTTTTTTGGTTGTCTTCCTCTCATCTTCGTAGCTTCTCTCCTTCTTTTCATGGGCTTTAATTTTTTTAACCTTCATTTATGTTGAACCTCCCACTCATCTTCCACCTTGCTCTCTCTTTCCCACAAAAAATTGCTAACCTTCCAACCCTAAAGATGGTGATGATCGTGGGTGGTGTTTGAAGTTAGGTATTTCGATTTTCTTGAAGAGTTTGAAGATTGGGTAGCTAAATCAAGTAAGTTATATTTTAAATGTTATGGGTATGGTTAAATTAAGCTAGATTGATGAGTAAATTGAAATTGATGAATTG
>JANVCL010000002.1:23464170-23502705 GCA_026546855.1 Erythroxylum incrassatum | reverse complement strand
AGATAGATAGATAGATAGATAGATAGATAGATAGATAGATAGATAGATAGATAGATAGATAGATAGATAGATAGATAAGATGGTTATAGGCTTTGGCCCAATTTGATTTGGGTAATCCATATCATGCCACGTAGTATATATATATATATATATATAACCATCCATCATGCAAGCCTACACTTTCTCCTAACCAAGCATTCTCTGATGCATATATATAAACACATCATTTTTGTTATGACATCGTATCGATCCTAACATGAAAGCCCAATCCAATACTTGGATTTAAGCCCAATCCAACACTTAGATTTACTATCTTTCTTTTAGTAACTTGGCTAAAATTACTATTGTATGTTATTTCATTTGAAATTAATATTAATCTAATTAACATGAATGCCTAATTTCATAAATTAATTCATAATTAATTTATCTTAAAATAATGATTTGATGTCTAAAATTAAATAACTTCAATTTTGTCACATATGCCAATTTTCTAGTCTTACTAGATAATCTATTGCTCTACAAAAATTAATTTCCCAAAATTTTCAAAACATCAAATCATCATTCCAAGCATCTCTAGGTCATTTCATGATGATAAAAATAATTTAGGAATTACCCAAAAATTATTATGATCACCGAAACACCGATAAGACACCGAAAATGAAAAATATGAATTCTAAAATTTTTCTGGAAATTAAATTTTGAGCAAAATCATTTAGGCTTGCTTAAAAAATCAAATTAACACATTTTTATCAAATAAAAATAATTTTAAGGTTCTGGAACTGAAATATAAACATACAAAAATATCAAACAAAACAGATCCTATAATTTCTAGAAAACTATCCAGATCTAGAAAATTGTTTGATAAAATTATTAAAACATTTTTAATAATTCTACAAAAATTACAGAGGAATAAACACATCCTAAATATGTTCACATAATTTTTCCATAATCAAATTCCACAAAAATCATGTGTAACCTCATCAATTTAGCTAATAGAAAGATAGATTTCAAGCATATTCTTGTAAATTTGAAATTAAATATTTGAATCACATTAAAATTATTTTCGATCACACTAAATCATTCACATACATCTTATGAACATATTGGTGAAAGAAAATCGTGAAAATAATTTTTCTACAATTAATTTCGAATAAAACATTACAAGATATTAAGTTGTCACAACCATGAAAATAGTTTTCACATGTCATATATTCTACATCTAATAAGGCACAAGGTGGCTCTGATACCACTATGAGGTTCCGATCATGTATTTCATACATAATATATATCAAATATATGTAGTGGAAAATAAAACGGAACCTCAAAAATTAGATCTACTCAGGCATAAAAATATGGAAAACAAAAACATGAAATGTAAGATGTTTATATACCTTTCAGATGATCTCCTTCGTTCTTTAATCTTTTCTGCGTTGGGTTGTCGTAAACCATAACGATCAATATAGACGGTCTCTAATGAAAGTCTACACGAAGATAAAAGGATGAATCCTCACTAGGAGATAGTTAGAATTCTTTCTTTGTGCTAGCAAAGGCAGAAACTCTTGTGAGAGTTAGAGAGAAAAAGAGTGTGTGTATAAGAGAGAACCTCTTTTTCACTTGTGTCTTTCACATGATGCACGAAAATCATCTTTATTTCTACACCATTTGGCCTTCCATAACCCCATCACTAATGGAGAGTTATGGGAAGTTAATGACCTTAAATAACATGCATTAATGGAAGTTTTGGGAAGTTAATGACCAAATTGGCAGTCAATAACACTTGTTTCTAATCCATTCCATGCAACTTTTTCTACCATGATCACATCGCAATACAATCCCAAAATACTCTCTCATATCTTAAATCACCATTTAAGACCATTTTACTCATCCTTTGGATCTCCTATGTGTGTGACCCATTAGGTTTCTGGTTATATTGGTCACTTGAATTAACACTTAATTCAAGTATGTCAAAAGCGATATCTAGCAATACGTCATGACCCTCAATTTACTGAAAAGTTAGTGGTTTGACTACGAACCCTTCCATACACAATGTTGCCATGCAATTCGTCCTTTCACCATCTATATCCCACTTGGTTCAAAGTATGGTCAAAGTACCAACTCCCACTAGACTGACTTTATCGGATCATTTTCCTCGTTTGATAAGTTCCTCCCTTTCTCCACTTATTCCTTTACTTATGTATCAATTTTTGTTTTCTTATATCAAAAAATTTTCGATTCTTGTCCCTCTGTTAGAGGTGTTCCAATAATGTCTACAATCAAATAAATAGCTCTACGAACGAATGGATTAGATCGATCTTGGCGGAATTGCCATATGTGAAATTGAGCACAGTGGCAGCTTCAAATAAATTATATACTAACTCTCTTTCGGGAAATTTCCAAACGAACAATTTCAACAAGATCTTTCAATTTCTTATTTTACTATGTTCAACTCTATGTATTCCTCTATCCATTCATTTTGTACATGTAGCAAATAAAGCCAATTAGGATATTAAGAGTTTCAACATAAAGATCAATGAAAGTAGAGAACATAGAAAGTTACAATTACAATGATTAGAGGAAATTTGTAATGATGCCTATAAGAATGCAAAGATTTAAAAGGAACATGTAACATGTAAAAATTGAGCAACATGTAACATGTAAAGAGCAAAATTTTTCTTTTCTATTTCCTTAATCCTTTTTCATTTATTTCATTATTTATGACTTTAGTTTTTGTACCAATTGATTTCCTTTTCCTTTTTACTTTTACAATAAGGACAATGTAGAGTTTATGTGTGGGAGACTTAAGGAATTGCTTTAAGATGTGGTTAACTATAATGTTTTCTTTTAATTTATTCCATTAAATTGTTATGTATGTTATGGAGTTAAACTAGTTGAGTATGATTGTGGCATGTATTGAATGGTTGAATCAACTTGATGTATGAACTTTAATTAGCATTGACAATTGAGTTTAAAAGATAAGTGTGGAAACTTTTTAGTGAATTGATTAACCTGATGAACTTTTAAGCTACGTGTGATTGAGACATCTATGCTAACCTATATTTCTCCTTACGTATGATGTTCTTCTAGATGGATACATATCTGGAACTTGCTTTAAACCACTTTAAGAATATGGAAAGGATTAAGGTTATCTTTGATTTTAACTCTTAAGTTAAAAAAAAACAACCCAATTTAATATCTTTAATCAGTGCCTTTGAGCGTTATAACTTAATTTTCTTTCTTCAAAAGTCGCCATTTGGGCTCACATCTAATTAAATATCTTTAGCTAAATTTATGGATTAGTAAGAAATTTAAAACAAACCAATAAAAATAGTTTGTTAAAAGAAAGTTATCTTTAAACCAGAGGGTGCTTGGTGAGTAAATGGTATTTTAAAAAGTAAATTGGGGATTATGTTTGAACACTGGACTTGTATACTTACATTTGAATTTTTCATGTGTATAAAAGGAAAAAAAAGATAGTTTCACATTATAACAATAGTCATATTCTATATAATAGAGTGAAATGGGGGATTGTGGAGTATTTAAAGGTATACTATAGATTGTGTTCTTAACTATTACATCTACCTATTATTTGTTTTAAATTATATTATAATTTTCTTTGGTTTTAACCTTCTTCACCTTTGACCTTAACCCTATTTCAAATGAGAAATAAAGACCTTTTGATTCATTCATGTGTATAACCTAAGTAGTTGAGATTTGGTGTATTAGCAAGCTTGTGGTAATATATCTTATAAGAACTTAACTAGAACACTTGACCTATTAAATATTTAAGTGACTAAAGATTACTAAATTTGTACATTCACTTATGAATGAAACTATTATGTTGATTTTTATTTATATTTTCTTATAAACATCAAGTATAAGATATTATGTTTACCTAAGTCATGATTGGATTTATGTGTCGTAATGTGTATGTTTTTTTATATTATCAGGAATAAAAGGAGGGTTTTTTGTTATTGTTTACTTCAATAAATATGCTCTTTCAAGGTTAAGTAAAAGCCAATTATGGGAAATTTTCATATGAATGCAAAATAACTTTCTTTTCTCTTTAGTATTTTGTCCTTTTCACTTTTTTAATGCTTAAATGAAATTGTTGCTTGTATTTCAATTTAGAATTAAATTGAAGGTATTAAAGGAAAAATAAAGATATTTAGGCAATTATAGATTGCTTTGATAATACTACACAAATTTGGCATAAGTTTCTCTTCTGAGATTTGGTTGAGATTTAAGATGCTATAGAAAGCTTATAAAGAGCTTTAGAACTTTTATTTTTTGAATTTTAAGGAATTTCAGCTTTACACAACTTAAAATACAGCTGTGATCAAAAGTGTGTTCCACACTTAAATGTTAGAGCATAAGACATGGTTAGATTGGAGCCCATGTAACATTATGAATATAATGAGAAATGCAGCCTTTCACTAAAATTTTGTTTTTGAATAAATGAAAGAAGAATTAGAGTACATAGGCGTATGATAAGAAGGAGTTCTTAACAAACAAACCAGTAATTAAGCTACTACAACACTGAAAGGATGAAAATAAGGAGTTGTGTAACAACATTATGCTTCAAACATCAGAAATCCACTTATCGAAAAATTAGTAATGCAAACCAACATCACAACCCAGCAAGATCTGCAAAGGCCCCCCATCGAGAATCAACTTAGACATACGTCAGATACGTAATGTTGTGCAAAGATTAGAGCTGCAAGAGAAATGAAGATTTTTGGACGATACAATTTCACAAATGTCAGAGATAAAGCTGTCTTGTGTCAAAGATTTGAGCTAGAAGCGTCGAAGATTTCGTTCTCTCCAAAGCGCGTAGATACAAACTCCCAAGAAAATCATAAGAACAGGTCGTCTACACGCTGGTTGAGAAGAGAGACAATTTGCAATAGCAACCACATCCGAGTCTAGAGTTGTCCAAGAACATAATGCAGTGATATATGTCTATATGGTTTTATTGAAGGAAAAATCAAAGAAAAGGTCAAAGCATGATTCAATATACAGAGTAACATATGGGGCAAGATTGATCCATTTGCACATATGGAAGATTGTCCGCTGTGGGAAGCTTATTTTGAATGGCTAACTAGAAGATGAAGGAAATCCTTGGTGTTAAATGACGACTCCAAACAGTGGCAGCCTATGGAATAATGGGTCTATGGTTACGCAAGTTATCACAAATGAATTTACTAGTCAGATTGGTTATAGAAATACCTTTCCAGAAGAAGGCGTCAGGTTCTTGAGGAGTAGGGGGATAGGCAGGCTGAAGCTGGTAAAGACTTCTAGGAAGATTCCAAGAATTCCCAACAATGAAGGCCATCATTCATGTTTTTAGGGGGAACAATGGGAAAGCCCGAGAGAGATTCACCTGGTTGATTAAGGGGCCTCTACTAGACCAGTTATCATACCAGAGGAATACTAGCCATCCATATTTAATAACACAGGAAGTCTCCTGTCAGATATCATCCCTTAGCTTCAAAAGCTGATTGAGAAAGAAAGAATGTGAAGCTTTCGAATGGATAGCCCATATGAGTAAACATGGAGCCACTTGATCCACAAAGTGTTCTTATCCTCTAAAATCCACCAAAACCGCTTAAGAATCAAAGAACGGTTAGAAGTTTTAATAAATAGAATGTTCAAACCTTCTTCTTACTTTGGATAGCAAATGTCCGCCCACTTCACCTTTGCTGTACCAGGGTTGCCATTCGAATGGCTCCATAAAAAAGTGCGAAGTAACTTTTCAATTTCCTTGATAATGCTTTGCGATAGGAATATGTGGGAACTCCAATACATATGCAAAGAATTAAGGATTGATTTAATAAGCTGTAGCTTACCCGCGTAGGAAAGCGACTTATTCACCCAAGATTTAACTCTTTTCTGTATCCTTTCTAAGAGGGGGTGACAATCAACATAGTTAAGCCTCTTGGTCGACACAGTGAGACCAAGGTAAAGAAGAGGGGGATTTTGCATCTTTATGCCCGTGGCCTCGCTAATGATGGATTCCAAAGTAATGGCTCCATGGGATAAAATGAAATGGCTTTTGAACAAGTTGATCTTCAGCCCGGAAACAAGTTGAAAGACGTGGAGAGCATGCATAAATGTTTGTATAGATTCCAAATCAGACCTGCAAAATAAAAGAAGGTCATCGGCAAAGGTTAGTGAGGCTGAGTTGCTTGCACTTTGTATGATACTTAAATTTAGGGTTGGAAATAGTCTCCTTTCTGAGAGTGACGTCGAGAATTTCTATAGCCATGAGAAATAAATATAGGGAAATAGGGTCGCCCTGTCTAGTTCCTCTTGCAGCTTTTTGAAATAAGGGGTAGGGGATCCATTAATCAAAACCGAAAAGGAAGCTAAGGTAATTCATTCCATGACCCAATTAATAAATTGATCTGGAAATCCAAAGGCAGCCAACATAGCTTACAAAAAATGCCAATTGATACTATCAAATGCCTTATCGAAATCAATTTTTAAGGTACAATTCAGAGGGCTGTGAGAAGTAGAGTAGCCTTTCAAAAGCTCTTGGACGATAAGAAAATTATCACCGATGTATTTCCCGATAAGAAGGCACTTTGATTATCACTAATCAAAGGATTCAATACTTTCTTCAATCTGTTAGCAAGAATATTAGAGATCACTTTACAAAGGAAATTGGTGCATAGGATGGGACGGTAATCGGCAAAGGTAGAAGGATTTTCCGCTTTCGGAATCAAGTATAAGAAGGTGCGGTTAATCTCTTTAAGAAGTATCTCATTTCGAAAGAACTCATGTATGGCCTCTTTGACAAAACCACCAATAATATTCCAAGATTGTTGATAGAAGTAGCCATTAAAACCATCTGGCCCAGGAGCTTTCTTACCATTCATTCTAAAGACACATTGCTCGATTTCGCTATCCTCCACCGGCTTAGTTAACTGCTCCAAATCAGAATGAGAAATTTGGCTAAGATTGAGATGTTGAAAATCATGAAGAGAAGCATGAGTGCGTATGTTAGTGCCAAGTAAGGAGCTGAAGAATCTAAAAGCCTCTTCCTTAATATCTGACGAATTTTGAAGAACATGACCATTGTGAGAAGTAATAGAATAAATCTTGTTGCAGTTCTGTCTGGATAAAATTGAATGGAAGAAGAATTGTGAACAGCTGTCCCCTGCTTGTAGCCAATTAATTCTGACTCTCTGCTGTAAAAGTGAGGAGTGGTTATTGACTGCTTAAAGGTAATGGGTGAGAGCTAGTTTCTCCTTGTTAATGAGGTTTTGATTGC
Organism: Erythroxylum incrassatum; assembly: GCA_026546855.1. Taxonomy (NCBI): domain Eukaryota; kingdom Viridiplantae; phylum Streptophyta; class Magnoliopsida; order Malpighiales; family Erythroxylaceae; genus Erythroxylum; species Erythroxylum incrassatum. The sequence continues at coordinate 23,495,432 of JANVCL010000002.1, read as the reverse complement.
CAGGGTTAAAAGATAAAAGGTTCTGCACCTTAGTCAACTCCCCCTAGTGGTATTGATGGCTTCAATAGTTGAGCCTTGAGAATATTTCATAAGTTTGAGTTCCTGTTTGATGACTTTCAATTTTTGCATACACCTGAACTGCATAGTTCCCTTACAGCTATGCATAAGTCCTTGTCAACAAGCCTCAACAAAACCGAGAGCCTTCGCTCAGTAGTTGTTGAACCTAAAGGGGTGGTGGATGGCCACAAGTGGAGATGAGTTTGAGACTAGGAAAGGCGTATGGTCTGAAAATAAAGGGTCCATGAACCAATCTATGTTGCTGGGAAAATTCTGAATCCAAAGATCATTCACAAGGGTTCGATCAAACTTCTTTCGGATAAACCACCTTCCTTTTTGTTTATTCAACCACATAAACAAATGGCCAAAGAACTTGAGATCCGACAACCTAACCTGCTCCAAACAGTCTAACATATATGTGGAGTGATTTCTCAAACAAATGTTGCCCTAAACTTCAGAAGAGCAAAGTGTGGTGTTGAAATCACCATATAAGAGCCAAGGTTTGGTAATAGTGCCACTAACTTGCCTTAAGTTGTTCCATAAATCACGTCTTTGAAAATCAAAATTACTAGCATACACAAAAGATACGTTGAAATCTACATTACCTTGTAACAACAAAATTCAAAGGTGCATGGCCTGGGCAGTAGCCTCGAGTAGATCCACCTTAATCTCATTAGCATTGAAGCATATTATTATCCGCCCATATGCTTGCTGAGTATCGTTAGATAACCAACTCCATTGAGGACCCAAAATATGTAGCTTATTCATATTGGCCAACTTAACTTTTGTCTCAAGCAAACCAATCAAAAGGGGTTTTTCACGACATACAAAATCCTTTAAGGCTAGCAACTTAGAAGGATTGTTTATTCCTCGGACATTCCATGTCAAAATAGTCATATTAAGAAGAAGATGGTTTGAGTCTTTTACCCTTGCCCCGTTGGGATTTTCTTTTTGTAATCAAGAGAGAGGTCCCACTGCTTTCATCTGGTTTGGTACACGAAGAAGGATTAGATGAATCATCCACCTTATCCACATTGACTGGAGAAGGCACGTTTGGACTAATGTTCTCCTGGTTAGGGGAGTTAGTAGAAACAAATATTCGAGCTGAACAGGGAGAAGCAATATTAGACATGATGATTCCTTCAGCTGCAATATGTTCCTCACTAACTGATTTTTGAACTACAACAAGATTATCCGCATCAGGCAAGCTTTCGACAACGCGAATAACAATAGTAGGAACTTCTTCTCTGGCATTACATACAAGATCAGTCGACCGGCCAGAAGTCTGGTGTTCATCAGAATGGATGTCCTTTGTTTGAGTCATCAGCTCATGATAGGTGCCAGTTTTAAAAAGCTTACCCGTGGGTCTCCATGTTGAGGTATGAGGCTTGGCTGGGGGCGCCAATAATACGAAACAGCTATACTGTCCTCCCATAACTGATTTCCATCACCCAACTACACGATTGGATTTCATTGGGAAGGTTGAATACTCACACAAAGACGAGCATACCCAATCCTTTTCTTTGTTGTTGTATTCTCATCCATACATAAGGGCTTAACGATGTAGCTAGCAAGTTGGCTGAGGCCTTACATGGTCCAATACTCCAACAGTATGTTGTGAAAATTAATCCAGATTGGAAGACTTTGTATCTTAATAGATTCCAAGAGAAGACCTGACTACCAAATTTGCAAGAATATTGGTTAGATCCCAAGGTGCCAAGGACCCTCCTCAAGAATTTTAGAGGCTGCCAAAGTGGAGGAGAAGGAGAAGAGGACAAGGTTATCTTCCGAGAGTAACACGTCAGTGAGGCCTCTGTTCTTCCGTAATCGATTTGCCCATCACAAAATAAGGGAAAAGGCTGGCCTTTGATCTAGGAAAAAATAAAAATTTTTATTCCAATAGTTTGCACCTCCTTGCAGAGTAGCCAAATCTGGGCACACTATACGCTTTTCGTCTACTTCATGAGGAGGAATGTAAGGCAGAGTAGACTCGAAGGAGTCCCCGACTACCTGTTTCCACGATTTCTGGGCAGTCACAGGTGTATTACGAGAAGGGTTGAGGGTATGAGGGGATGGGTCAAAGGATAACGAAGGAAAGTCTTCTGCTTGAGGGGGTGGTGGGCCAGTCATGGTGGGGACAGAGAAAGGTGGGAAAAATAAATTTGAAAGTTCCAGAAAGGTTGGGAAGAGAATGCATGGGTGGAGAGAAGGAGAAGCAGGTGAAGAAAGAAGTAAGTGAAGGGGATGAAGAGAGGAGAGGAAGAGGAAAACAAAAAGGAGAGGGAGGCCAGGGAATCGAGCAAGGAGCAAGCTGAAAATCTAAAGAGAAGGGGGAGCGTCTCTCTCTAACCCATTTCGCAACCAACTATGAAACTGGAAGATATGGTTACATACATGAGCATGTATTTACTCTCGTCTTTCTCTGGAAATCAAACAAAAGAAATAGTAAAGGATATAATCTAAAATATGGGTGTGTTATTTTAAGTATCCATCACTAATAAAAAAAAGTGAATTAAACGATCATGTTTTTATGTAGAACTTCTTTACTCGTGTCCATGAGCCTATATGGTATAACCTCTATACTTGGTCGAAGGAAACTAAATCCTTGGGATTTATTAAACTATGATATCTGGTTTATTGTTATTGTTTGATTTATATTTTTAGTATCAATTATTCTTCTATGACTATTTTTAATGATTTTGTAGATTAATTGCTAAGAGGCCTATTCGTTTATTATTTGTTACAATCTTTTACTAGGTTAAATATAAAATTTGTAATTCTTTAATCCTCTAATCTATGAAACAAATAGAGTTTAAACGGATTTTTGGGTAAGAATTCTTAGATCATAAGAAGGATAATCAATTGAATTAAATATGACCATGTCACTTATATTAATCTGGTTCACCAATCTTCCTATCTCTTAAGGCTACCATTAGGCTAAATATCCATGCAAAGGTTGTTTGTTAGTTAGGGTTAATTAAGTTGTATTTCTCTCTAATTTGCTATAATTAAGGAAAAATAGGCCAGTAAATATTTAAAATATAAATTAATTTATTCTTGTATCATAACTAAAAGACAAACGTTGTTCTACTTCCACATCGACCTTAGAACATGTATCAATGGCATCATAACTAAAAGACAAACGTTGTCCTACATCCACATGTACCTTGGAATATATATCAATCAGCAGAACAACGTTTGTCTTTTTGTTATAACTTTCACCATAATAAAGAACTTTCCCTTTTCTTTTTTCTTTTTTTTTTTGTCTTTTTGACAAAGCGTAGATTTAGACTCGGTGCTCTCTATGGGATTGAATTGAACCTTAGTCTCACTAGTATCGTAGTTTGAGGAGTTAAAGGTTTCATTTTTGGCTATGGGTGACAATACACCAATATAGACAATTAACAAGTGGTTTGGCGTGTTTGAACCAACTTTTGATGCAAGGTAGCTCACATAATTTACATGTCCTCAACGTCTTAATACCCATAAATCCTATCGTAAGCATAAACATGTGCTTGGTCAACATAAGTGTAATTTCGGAGTTAAATGACCCGTACTTCTAGAACACCGACAACACCAAAACCAGAAAATTGACTAAACAGTAGAAGATGCCATAGCTTCATCATGTGAATGTACGTTCTATCGTGTTGAAGGATTTCATTTGAATATCATTTGTCTTGCATTTGTTCACGATTCCCGGCCAGAGTTGGGAGTTGAAACTCAAGAATAGAAGATTATTACCAAGTCAGCAGATGGGTTGGCTTGTGAATTAAGAAGGACGATGATATTGAAGAAAGATATATAAGAGACGTACGGAAGAAAATAAATTAGAAATAGGAAAAGAAAAAACAAATGGAAGCAGGTGACATTGAATGTAAGCTGACAAATCACTTTCACTACAGTTTGACATGATTTTCTAGGATCATGATCATGATCATGGCCTTTCCATAATACTATAGCCAAGGCAAGAAGATAACAAAAGATTAAACAAAAACCAACGTTTAATTATTCGCAAGGGACCAGAAGAAGCGGTCCTATGTTTGTATTATTTTCTTCAAGCCGGTAAATGATGATAGGATCGCCGGGAGACTTTTCATGACAGAACCGGATGAAACTATAAACGATGGATGCGAGAAACTACAGCTTCAATATGTTCTCTTCTTTAGACAGACTCGATCAATAAAAGAAAATGAATTCCTCAGAAAATAATGAATGGAATGCAATGGCCTTTTCCTTTATACATTTACAACAAAGACAAACTGATGCTTAATCACTTATTCTTCTCCTGGAACTCAATGTTGAAGAATTGCAGAAGACACAGCAATCCAGCATTATGTGATTTATGATACTTCCTTTCTCAACTGCAATCTTCCTGCTCTGCTTATTCCATAGGTGCACGGCTAAGCTTTCCTTTCTAATCTGTTCCAGCTTTCTATGAATCCATTTTGAGTGGAGCTTACTTCTGGGACTTGCGAAGAGACCTCGAATTCTGCTCCAGTTCACCGGATAAAATGCTGATGGAGGCAACACGGTGAAGTTATTGAACCCAGGCCTCCCATTTACTCTTGAAACGACTCGTGAAACTAGATAAGGACCATTGTGGCCCCACTTGTTCCCATCAAAAGTGAGCGCAAATTCTTCAATGAACTCGAGAAGTAATGGATGTCCCTTGTCGAAAATCAGTACTGCATTGTTCAGTCTGCTCCAATTTCCAGTTTGAAGATCGATGTTCTGCGCCCCTATAGCATTTGTTATGTTGCAAAAACTCCTCAAAACAACCACATCAGTGTCCATGTAAACGCCACCAAACTTGTACAACAAAGCAAGTCTTAGCAAATTGGAGAGATTTTGTCCGAGTGAAATTTCACCGGGGTCGACGCTTCCTTTCTTTAACCTTTTAAACCAAGATTCTGCAGGAGTATCCTCGAATATGTAATCATAATCAGGCTTAATTGTAGTAACTCCCAATCCTTTATCCATAAACGGTTTGAAGACAAGCCTGCCTCTTTTAGAAGCCAGGGAATCGGAAACAACGACCAAACAAGCATTTGGGTGAGATTTAAACAAACTCTCAATGGACAACAACTCCCTATCACCAAATGACTCAAAAGAAGAAATCCAAGTCATAAAGAACCGAATTTTACACTCCGAATTTTCAATAAAATCTCTAAGTCTTCTAGAAAACCTCTTTGATTGGGCTTCAACGCGCAACAACTTGATGACAGCTCTACGTTGATTCACCTTCCTTGGCCTCAAGACGGAAGAATGGTTGGTAGGCCTCATTGAAATGGTTCTTTCTTGCAAAAGAGCCAATTCGGTCTTCAGAATTGGTCGCAAGTTCTCTTCTTTCACCACATACAAGAGTGAAGATGAGAGTTTTTTCAGGGACTTTTCAGGCAAATTTTCCGACGACAAACCCGCAGGTTCCGATGGGGGTTTGGCGGGAAAAGGAACATGAATGTAGAAGACAGAAAAGCCATTGTAGGCTAAGAGGAAAAGCAGCACAAGAGCAAGCAATGAAGTGGGCAAGCAAAACAGAAAAGCAAAGATGGACCTTTTAATGTTTTGCAGGCAGCGTACAAGAACAAGGCAGCTCTGACAAGCTCTTTTGATTGGAGACGTGATATTAATGACACTTGTCGTTTTTGGCATTTGGGTCTTCATGAAATGCTCAAAATGAAGGAAGCAGAGACAGAGAGATAGGGGAATGGTGGGGGAAGGAGACTTTCAATGGCGCAGAGGGACAATGCTCAAAAAACAAAGAGAGAAAATGCTGAAAACCAGAAACACTCACAAAAAGTCAGAGCCCAAGAGGTTGAAGTTCAGGTTTGAAAATTGGAGAAGAAACGTACATTATAAGCAAGAGAATGAACTATGTGGACTTGGCTCAAACAATGCATATGTTTAACAAGCGTGTAACTCCTAACTCGTGTTGTGTTTCATTTGATTTGGATGAGATGAAATTTGATAAAAGTGGAAGGTTAGTTATTTTCCTTCTATTTCTTTGTCTGTCATAGGTGAATCTATTTATTAATGAAGCCATCTTTTGTTTCCCCAGCCTCCCTATTCATAATTTAAACTTTTGATCTTGAAATGTTAAAATTACAATAAATTCATAAGATTTTGAAAAAGTTAACAAAATCGTAAAGTTCATAGAAAAGTAGACTAACGAAACGACAACATTTTACGCAGACGGTGTCGTTTAGATTTATAATAAATGTTAAAATTACAATAAATTCATAAGATGCATTGTGCTAAGATGTTAATTTTCTTACAATTTTGCTTTTTTATTAAGAAGAGATATTAAAGATAGATCTAAAAAATTTCCCTTATGCTTCTGATTTATTGTTAAACTCTTATGCGTCACATAATCCCAGTATAATGAAATTTCCATGTGTGACATAAGAGTCTATATCATATGTGTCATATCATATAGACTCTTGTGTCTATTTTCATCATTTTCTTCATGCAACCGCCCATCTAATAAAAAAATATGAATAACGTCGCTCTATACTTATTGCCTCTACGTAGTTAATGACATAAATGCACATATTTGGATAATAAAAGCTCAGGACTGGTAGTATTGTAGTAACTGACCTGCCATGTCAAACTTTATTAAATTCACTTCTCCACTTTGATACAGTGCATACTAATTTACAATTACCATAAAGGAATTCATTGTTAAACCAATTGAGCATTATAAGAAATTAATAGTCAATGTGATGTGTGAAAATTTGATTGAAAAAAATAATAATGCTTATCAAAAACATCCTAAATAAAAATCACTTCTTGTTCAAGGGATACCGATAATTACTAGGAATAGATACCACCTATTATTAGGCAGTGTGCTGAATTTGACAAGGCTGTGCCGTGCAGAACTTTCACTTCAACGAGGTTGGTATGCATGGTAAGCTTCGGAAGAACAATTTGGAAATCAAAGTGAATGTAAGCACAAATGTTCGCTGGTTATGATAATCACCAAATTTCATTAACTCTTATCTTCTTCTTTTTGAATCTCCTTGACGCCTCTTCTATTATAGTTTGGGGGAATGAACAGGACAGGAGGAGACAAGAAAGGTGAATTAACGGGAGGATCTTATCCTGCTGCCCAGTCCTAGGAAGACAGATAGTGCCTATTAGTACCAGCCATGACATTTCTCTGCATCAATCATCTCATCCTCAATTTTACATCTTCCCAAGTCAAAACTTCAAATATTAAAACAAAAGTACGTACTGATAACACCATAGTTTTTAACATAAATTCCACTCCTCAGCACCCTCCTCTTAGCCCTATCAGATTCCCTTGGAGAGATCCCATATGCAGTATAGATAGTATTAAATCTCAGAGAAGCCCCCTTCTTCTTTTATAGTCACTAACTGTTAAGGTCAAAGCATGTCTTCGGCCATCGTTCTCTGGGACGCGACATCCAACAGTTGCTTCAATCCTCTGTTTTCTTGCCATGAACCCTGCCTGAGCTCCTTGTGGTCCACCAAATTTTTGAAGTGAATTCAAGGAGATTGGAAGGTCAAAATTGTGAAGCATGTTTGATTCGGTGCCTTGATCCACTGGAGCACTTGTATCAACTAACTTCCCAGCACCAGCTGCAGCTTCCAACGCTGCTGCTGTCGCAGCCACGCCCATACCTGTTGTTCCTCCATCAGTATTTGCAATTTTGCCATTTGCCTCGACAGCCACATCTCCTCCAGCAGCAGCAGGCTTTGATGCATAGTAATTCCTTGACCTAGTCCATCTCCTTGAAAAGGGATCGTAACCAGCCTCCCCAGCTTTCAGACTTGTATTAACTGGTTTCAGTTCGGAAGCATTTTTAAAATTCTCAACTCGGTTCTTTCTGTTCATCTCAGCCAACCTAATAGCCTTAGCATCCACCTCCTTAGCTTGCCTAGAAGCATCCAGTTGCTGAATTCTTGCCTTAATTCTCTCCACTTCTGCCTCATCATGCTTGAACTGTGCGATTTCCAACTCCCTCCTCAACCGATCCTTCTCTGCAGCAACGTTTAATGGCCTTGTAGAAGCTGACTTTTTCTCCTGCAACATCTGCTTCACGGTGGCTGCCGAATAGACAAATGTATTTGTCTTCTTTATTGCTTCCTTCTTTTCCAAGATATCCTGTTTGCTTGGCATTCGGCCACAACTACGCTCAACCTCCCTAACCCACTGTTTGTACTCTTCCTCAGTTGGGCCTGAGTCTGAAACCATAGCCATCTGCCACCTCGCAGCAGAGCTTTCATTGCCCCAAATCACATTCAGATACTTGAAAGTTGACTTGTTCTCCAGTTTGTATGGTCGGTCAGGGTCAGCTGCATCAACATTTCGGACCAAGCAGAGTCTGTAGATAGGACCAGCTTTCGACCTCCCAATACCAACCCTCACAAAGCAACCTACAATCAACTCCTCAAACCATGGCTCCATCAACCATTTAGCAAGTTTTGACCTACGGATTGTAATTTCTCTTATCTCCTCATATGTTGGCCTCTCCGACTCAGGCCCCCTGTCATCATCACTGTCCCCCATTCCACCATCACCTGTAGACTCTTCATCATCACTATGAGACCTACTCTCACTCTCACTCTGACTTGAGCTGCTAAGACTCGTGGAAGTAACATGTTTTCTTTTCATAGATGAGAAACCCCGTGTACTTGAAGATAGTCCAGATGCATCCCTCAACTTACGGTGAGCCTCTGGATCTTGTTGTTTTAACCTTTTAGCTCTCAATTCATTCAAAGCATCATCTTTAGCAGCAGCTCTGTCAGCAGATCTAGTAGATGAGCGCATTCCACGAGATGGTGGAACAAGTGCAGCCTCTTTTCTGGATCTGGTGATCCTCTCACTATCACGTTTTAATCTAATCCTCTCTGTTAAACTTTTATCACCTTTCCTATCTGCCCGTTCCGACAATATCATCTCCCTTTCAAGTTCAGTCATCTCTAAAAGCTTCTGCCGATCATCTTCATCCTTGTAAAGATCATCACCTACGTCAGATTCATCACTTGTGTCATGTTCACGATCAGAACGACCATCATCATAGTCACCTCCTTCCTGGTTACCCTGATCATCATCTCTTTCACTAGGATCCAGCCTCTTCTTCAAAGGAACCTGTGATCCAGATGGCTTCCTGCTTGCATAGCCATGAGCATCATCCGAATCATCATCCCTGGAGTCACTACCAGCATCAGAATACGAATCGTCATGTGGCTTTTTAGATGTTGAAAGTGAATTTCGGTTTCTTCCTCTGTTGGTCCTTCCTGCTGCCTCCAGAAGCAAATTCTCTAAATCCGCCATGCTCTGTTACACACTACGGTAATTTCCAGTACCCTCCTGGACAAGCATCCAAACGTCAGTCACAACTAATTCATTAACTGCAAACAGCTTGAAGTACTTCCAACTTTTAAAAACAATAGAAAGAAATCGCTCACCAAATTCAAATATCAAACAATTATGTTATTGGCCTAATATTAAGAAGAGGGTAAAATCATAAGCTTTGGGTTGAACTTTTGGCCATGGAAAACTTTCTTCCAGCTATCGACCTACATTTTCAAAGCTCCAAAAGAGCAAAAAAATTCAAACTTTGAATAAAATGTACATCTAATACAGTTCAAATCTTTCAGAATCTATAACCTTCAGCCACCACAAGGGGGTGGGTCTTTCTTTTGATCCCCAATCCCACGACCCTTTTTGTCCCTTTATCCTATAATCCCCTCTCACTGTATTTGCTGGATTTGGTTTTTGATTATCAGAAACTTTAAACCTTTTGAGTGTCAAAGCTTAATCTTTCCAACCAAGTCACGTTATACGCATAACTTTTTAACATTACAAAGCCTAATTTTGGCCACCAAACGCACGCACGTTAAGACTAAAATCCATTAGCATAAGAAAAAGTCAGTACCCAGAAGATCTAATTCACCACGAAAGCCAAACGAATTAAGAATAAAAAACAAAACCAACAGTTTCAGGAGGGGAAAAAAAAAGATCTTACGCTAAAGATAAGAACTTCTCCGTTTCAAACTGCTTCCTGTGTACTAAACGCTTCAATACTTAGAAATCGGGTGAGTAATTGAGCTTGGATGAAGTAAAATTAGGGTTATCAAACAGCAAGTTGGGGAAAAGAGATAGTTGCAGTGGACTAACGGCGTCAAAAGCAATCTGGTTTGGTAACGACAGATGCGACTTCTAAACAAATAACCGGTGAGCTATGATAAGAAATCATGTCAGTGGCGACTAATAAATCAGAAAAATCAAAATTTTTATCTTTTCTTATAATTCATATTTTTATAAATAATTAATTTAAAAGTAATATATCAAAAATTATTAATAAATGCTAATCCATTTATTAATAAATAATTCAATCAATTAATTTATATATTTTTTAAAAATACAAGAAATTAATTCTCTTACGTATTAGCAAACTTAATGGCATATGAATTCTCAAAAAAAAACTTAATGGTATATGTAGTTTAATATTATATAATCAAATCAAATTATAATTAATTCAAATTATTATTATTAAAAATATAAAATTTAATCATATTTTTATTAATGTGATTACATAATAAATAAAATTATTATAAATAACTTAATTTATTATTATGTTAAGTATATTCATTGGTAAAATATTTTAAAATTAATAATGTTAATAATTAATAGCAAATAAATATTATTATATCTAATGGTGTATAATATGATAAATTAATAAATTATATATGAATAATAAAAATTAATCAATTCGTTACTTATAGGAAATAAGTAATATGAATTTTAATATTAAAAAAATAATATGAATTTTATAATTTTATATTTGGTTGGCAGAAGAGGCTTAGGAGAATATAATGAGCTTTGTATTAAGATTTCCTATCTTCTTTTACTCTTTTTTTCCCCATTATTCATCCATTCCTCCATTGTTTTCCTTTTACTTCATCCCTGTCCTATTTTTATTCAGTTTCTTTACTCCTCAAGCTATCTGCTAGTTTCTATTTCTTCATGCTTCCAGTGTTCCTTCCTGTTCTCTACTTTTATCTTGCTTCAAGTGTCCCTTTTTACCCTTTGCTCCTTCTTGCTCCGTACATAGCATTTGGTTGATATCTCTGTTGACGGAGACCGGATGACAGGGACACAAAAGTTTTGTGTATGGCATTGTTTGCTTAGAGAATTAGAAAATTCCCTCAGCTCTCCTTCCCTCCCATTCTCCTACTCAAGTCTCTAGAAATAAGTGCTTGAAGACTCTTCAGGTACTCTTCTCCGATGCATTTCTCTAAAAATTAGAGATGGTTTTGACCTTGTCCCACACCCGTGCCTGCCCCCTAATCGAGTTCCTAAAGAAAGAAGCAAGTTCTTGGGAGTCTTCTCTAGTTAGCTTCTTTGTAGGAAGGAGACCATCCTTCCCAATTATGAAACTTCAGGCATTGGAAACTCAAAAGGCTCTAGGAGGTAATGTTAAGTGAGCATCAACTTTTCCTTTTTAGGTTTAGCTCAAATGAAAAGGCACTCAAATTCATTAAAGAGGGACCATCGCATCTGAATGGATTACCAATCTTTCCCTAGATGTGGAACCGTGGTACTAAACTTGAAGAGATCAAGCACAAATAGGTTCCAATGTGGGTAATTTCCATCAAATCCCACTAAAATACTATTCAAATAAAGGGTTAAGTCTCCTAGCAAGATCCATAAGCAACCCTTTATGCATATAACAACCAGTCATTAAGGAAATGCATAGAATATGCACGAATCGTGGATTTAACATCTATGCAATTGCTGGAATTTCGACATTTGTTGGACAATTTTTGGTTGTTGATTATGTTCCCTTGTGGTTAATGTGTTTTGATGCTTTAGTTGAGCTTGATCAATTCTAAAGAGTAAAAAGGAATAGGTAGGAATTAGCTAGTTGGCTTTCTACATTTAGTTTGTTAAACGTCTCATATTTTTCAGATATATTAAAATTGCACGACTAAAGTAAGTTTAAAACATGCTTGTTCATTTGTAAATATTATGTTATATTTATTTGATTTCTAGATTTAATTTGATTCATATTAAATATCAAACACCCCCTAACTTGCTTTGTATATATGTATTAGCTTAGCTAAATTTATAGGTTTGTTATTACAATTGTTATGGTTTTCGAAATTTTCCTAATTTTAGCTCATTAATAAAGTTAAAATTATATGTGAAGATTTATATAACTAGGTATCATATATATTGACGATCATTACTTTTTGACCAAGAAACTAATTTTTAGCTTTTAAATATTGATTGCACTAAAAATGAATTATAAGTTTATTTTAAGTTTTGATATTGTATCTTATTTACGTAGATTAAAGAAGATATTATGTGTTTATATTTTATTTCGGAATTTTTTTCGAATAAGTAAAATTATTAGAGTGTAATTGTTTCTTTTAAAATATTTATAATTAATAAATTAAATTTGTAAATTAACTTTTCTCTTAAAATTGACTCATATTTGCTTTATCTAAATTGATTAATAAAATCAAAATTAAAATAAGAATTTAATTAATATTTGCCTTACGACAAGTATCAAAATTTAGGTCTTTCCCAGTTTAGGTTTTTTTAACAACCTTAATGAGGGGTTAGGTTCCAAGATACAATCACCAAGGGTTAAAATCTACAAGTGAATGGTTATGCCTCTAACTAATTTCATCAATAGATGATGGGAATAAAACAGGAACTTAAAGCCCTTCAACTAAGCCTACATAAGGACACTCATAAAGGTATTGATCGAGCTAAAGAAGCATTAAAGCAATGTGAGGATAATCTCTATGATTGTTCTAATGATAGTACACTTAAGAAACAAGCCTTGGTCAATTACGTGAGGGAACTAACTCCAAGTTCTCTCCTTCCTTCTTATACAAAAGTCAAGAGTGTTATAGTTGAAAGAAGGGGATTCAAACTCCAAGTTCTTTCATAGATCATTAAAAAAAATATGCTTGCTAACAGTGACATTAAAGTATCATAAGAAGGGTATTAGGTTATCCATCACCCACCATGCTTTTACTGATGGTTTGTTATTATTCTGTGAAGTTGATGAAGCTTTAGTTGCTTTTCTAATAAGATAATCAGAAGAATTCAGTGCTTGTTTAGGGCTTTACACCAACAGGGATAAGGGCCTCATAATCATTTAGTATGTGGATGCCTCATATTTAGCTTTTTTGCTATCTACTATCTTAGATTTATCTCTCAATTCTCCTCCATTCACTTACCTTGACATTCCTATCTCTTGAAGGAAGCTCTCATATAAAGATTGTCAAGTGTTATTAGATATGATCCAAAAAAGAACTAGAGCATGGTCTACAAAGTGTTTATCCTTTACTAGTAGGTTATAATTAATTTCTCTAGTTCCTAATAACATGTTTATCTATTTGTCATCTCCTTGCTTTTCCTATAAAGTTGTGTAAGAAGACTGACAAACTTAAGAATTTTCTTTGGACTGGCAATGAATCCTCTAAGCCTTTTGTAAAGGTAAGCCAGAGAGAAATTTTAATACCTAAGAAGAAAGGAGGTTTTAGGAATCAAATATGCAAAGATGGTAAACAAGGTAATGTTGATTAAGAGTCTATGGAAAGTAACCTTTCACAAGGAGTCTCTTTGGGTGAAATGGCTATATGAGTACTATATAGAAGGATCTAACTTATGGACAGTTAAACCAAGAATTGATGTATCATGGTACTGGTACCAAGTACTGAAACTCAAGGATCTAATCCATCCTCTCTTCAAATACAAGGTGGGGAATGGAAGGAAAATATGGATATGGTATGGCAATTGGAGTGCTTTGGGTTCAATTTATCTTCTCCCTAACTTTGCTTGCCTTAAAATTTTTTTAACTACAAATGCAAGGTTAGTTGTTTAATTGAGAATGAAAGTTGGCATATGCAGTAGAGGTTCGCAATTCTTTCAAGGTTATTTCCTTTAAGCCCCCCTAACTTAAACAAGGTTATCTGGCTCAAGCATTTCTTGAGCTCATTTACAAATAAATCTTGTAAAAATGATATTCTCTTGTCTGAAACAAGCTCTTTGTTCCTAGACTTTACTTTGTGGCTTGCAACTAAAGAAAGGCTTAACGAAGGTACGGAAGAGGGATATCAATTCTACTTACTTTTATTTTTACATTTTTACAAAGAAGTTATTTCTATGACTTGAACTTACTGTCCTTTTGTATTTTTACAAAAAAATTATTTCTATAATTTAAACTTGTAACCTTCTGGTCACAAAGAAATAACTTTACTAGTTACTTCAAGGCATAAAGAAGATAAACTTCTATATAAATCCCTAGAACCTTGGTTTATAATCCTGGTGAGAAAAGTTACCAAGGATAGGTTCAACTCTTTAAAACAAATAAGTGAACGCAATACTAGAGAAATAAAAATTGCTAATGGCCAGAAAACAAAGGTCGACACTTTTTCCACTTTTAAACTCAGATTGATCCTTCTAATAAGCTACCATGATCTTGACATGTTACATATATAGTGCGGCTCTAATAGTGTTGATTCTTTTTTTAATACTTTTACGCATTCCATATAAGCTCTGATTAGCTACTAATACAACTTATTTTCTTTCCAAAAAAATAAGAAACATATTATTTAATTGACACAGGATATTGAAAAGCTAAAGCAAAAGAAGTACGCTATGATTCTGCTAAAATTTCTTAATTGACAACAGGATATTGAAAAGCTAAAGGAAAAGAAGTACACTATGATTCTGCTAAAATTTCTGTATACAAGAACCTCTACTTGATCCGTACAGAAAGAATAATATATTGAAAAGAAGGGAAAAAAAGGAAAATAAAACAAAAAATTGAATGCCAACCCGACCATGTTGTAAGCATGCTTCGATGCCAACCCGACCATGTTGTAAGCATGCTTCGACACACCAATGCGGTGCAGCAAGTTAAAGTCGTCGTGTGCAACAGAGGATGATCCGAATGGAGAACAAGGACTATACAAAACTTGAGTTCTTCAATCATTCATGGCATCCTACATGATTCAATGACTTCGTTCACCATTTTATGAGTCTCTGGTGTTATCATGTTTAAGTTCATATGAAATGCCTGCACAAAACAAACAATATATAAGTTCTCGAAGTTGGCCGATATTGCCGATGTAGGCTGAGCATGAAACCCAAAGACCTGCTGATATCAAATCAAACTCATTTCAAGAGGAGGTATTTTAATTCAAAAGGCTTAAAAGCAACAAGTATTGGATCTTTGCATATGAATGCAAATGCT
Organism: Erythroxylum incrassatum; assembly: GCA_026546855.1. Classification (NCBI taxonomy): domain Eukaryota; kingdom Viridiplantae; phylum Streptophyta; class Magnoliopsida; order Malpighiales; family Erythroxylaceae; genus Erythroxylum; species Erythroxylum incrassatum. The sequence goes on along the minus strand of JANVCL010000002.1, from coordinate 23,480,127 downwards.
TTTTAAGAATAATACAAGCAAGACAAACAACCTACAACAAACACTTACCACAAATCTCTCTAACACAGGCACAAGAATCGACAGGTTGTGATTTGGGAGGTAACCAGCGATTGAACTGCGAATGCTCCCACTGTCATTGGATAGGGAAAAAAACAAGTGAAAACTGCAAAAGATTACTATGGTTAACAAGACAGAAAAGGTCAAAGAAGGGGGAAGTTACGAAACCTTTCAGTAGAAAGAAATGCTAGCAGCAACGCTGCATAAGCTTCTACAATCATCTTCTCTGCTTCTTTCTCGCCTTGTAGAACAGCTGCCTCATCATTCTGCACAAAGCAATAACATTATCTTTCGTCAGCATAGCTTCACTTGCTCCAGCTGAATTTCTAATGCTCTTGGAGACCATTATAACTAATCTTTAAGCAACCAAAGATGCACAAGTATGGATACGCATAGATTTGTAGAAACATTAAATTCAAAATTCAGAAAAGGAAAGCAACTCACCCATGGCAGCGAGTTCTCCTCAGCAGAGGCATCACCTGCTCCTTGGTTGGCCAAAAAGATAGAACACAGCAGCGGAATCACATCCCTGTGACTCTTGTTTTCTGACCCTTCTGAGTTAGGTATTGAAACACTTGATGTAGCAAGCCTAGATCTACCGGCCACCATTCATTAAGTTTCAAATAGTAATTGCATTAGAAAATGCATGAAATATCCAGGTAAATATCAGGAAAAGGAAATGCTTCCAGGCAGACTCAAACTGTTAAATCCAAAAAAAGAGTCCCAATTAGGGATGAACAGGAAGCCTGACCACAAGTCAATGAAACAGGCACAGTTTGGCCAAGCTATGGGCAAGCGCTCACCACGAATACTACCCTATTGCCATCCCCAGTCCCAATTACCATGAAGAAAGACCAAGACAAATCATCACAGATGAGGTTTCTAAACGGAGAATTTGCGTACATGGGATGATAGGATCTTTCATTGTCTTTTAAGCAAGCAAATAGGAGAGACAGAACATTGCGCAAGGAATAACATCTTTCTAACACATAATAATAAGGAAATGGGGCACAAACAAACAACAAAACTACAAAAACCAAAATGTTAAAAAATCAAATAACATGCTGTATGTTTGTAATGACCAATTTCAGAAATTAATAAGGTATAAGAGTGATAAATTATTAAAAGTGAAACTAACCTGTTATCCCCATCCTTCTCCACCAAGTTCACAAGCAAGCCCAATATAGCAACAAGGAAATCTAATTCTTGATCATTGAGACGAATTTCGGTCTTATTCTCTGGCGAAATAGTTGAAGTTTCATCTTTCATCACATTTGAGAAAGATAAAGGTGAGCTGAATGAAGGGAAGTGGCCAGCAATCAGTGAAGACATAGTCTCCAGTCCACCACAGGCAGCAATTTGTTGACACCCAATTGGGTTGTCATTTGTCAAGTTCATGAGAACCTGCAAAAACATCATGTCAATTACAGAGGAAAAGTGAAGTATGATGAAACTAAGGCTGGCAAGAAAAATACTTTAACGGCAGTAAGAAGACAGTCTTCCACTAGGCTCAAACATTCTTCATCAGTGGCACTGCAACCTGAGTTTTGTGGAAATTGCTGATTTTTCAACTTATTTGATGTTAGTTTGCAATGGTGACCGTTACTTGTTTCTTCTTGGCTCATTAATTGATATTGGCTTTTTTTTCCAAGCTCTCTAGACACTTTCAGACTATTTCGGTTCCTAGATTTCTTTGGTCTTCCATGTAGCAGTTCCCACTTTGAGGGTAGAAATTCATCTTCATCAAATGCGAAAGGATCTTGGCTGTCTTCCAACGGTTCACATGTAGAATCTTTTCTAAGAGTAGACCTCTCAACAAGTCCAAATCTTTTCTTCAAGTCAGTACTAATTAAAGATGATCCATTACTATAATTCCTTGGTGTGTCACTACATGAGCTAGACATTGAAGATCGAATTCTCACTTTTAGTGGACAAGCATCATCCATTAATGTGGTACTTTCAGACATGCCAGCAGGAAGACGTAATCGCATGGTTGACCTCTGAGACACAATGACACCACATGCAGAGATGCTGTCTTCGCCACAGCAATGTGGGGAGGAACTTATAGGCACAAGCTCATTGCTTTCTACTGCAAATCGAAAAGAAATGATCCAGCGTGAGAAGAGAGAGGGAGGCAACAAGAGTACAAGGAAATTATAGATACATTCGGGAAAATGAGCACCATTGTAGTCCACAGAAGAAAGTATATCAGATGCACGATCACTCCCATCAGAGACACTACTAGGCTTTCCATCAAAGGAGGTCAAAGAAGATGTTTTAAGAATATAAAGACCTAAAAATCAATGCCAGCAGTCCTCAGAATGCAAGTCAGGTTTAATCTTTCTTAAAGGAAAACTGGAAATGGAAAAAAACTAGAAAGAAATATAGTCACCTGATAGGATCTTGATAATGCTTATAGTCAGTTTCGTAAAAGAAAATTGGGAGCAATGGAAATCCGCATCTCCTTTCAGTTCAAGCAAGTGACTCTACATAACAAAGAGAAAACAAAACATAAATAACTCAATAATTCAGCATTTAGTGACAGCTCCAGTTCTAGCAGCTAACCTTAAAGACATTGTAAGGAGAACAAAAACAACAAGCGATATTAATCTAAAAGTACCTGGTTCTCTTTACTTAGAAACGTGGCATTTTCCATGATTTTCAAACATTTCAAAAGAAGTACCAAGCATTCCAGACCTAACTTCTGAACTTTATTCAAAGGCAACCCATCTTTGGACCAGCTCTGCAGGTAAAAGTTTGGTGGTTTTTTAGTTGCCTTTTCAATGCAAAATGTCCTAACTACGATTTCGAGACCAGAACAATAATTTTAAATAAAATATGGCATTATAGTCATTTTCAGCACAATCTAAGAATCAGAAAATTGTTATACACAAAAGAGTTACAGAATAATGAATGAATAAACATTACCACTCTACATATTAACAAGTCAACGTAGCATTAGTTTAGATCATATAGAGCTAAAGTAAAAAAACATGTATGCATGCACAGATTCTGTTCCAAAAAATAATACTATGAGACTGCAATAAGTACTATATGAGAATAAAATCCAACAGGCAGGGACAGCAATTATATAAGGGCTCCATTAATTATTAGAGAATTTAAGGAATGGATACACTACATTTTCTTACATAAAATCACTACAAGTGGTAACCCAAAGCAGAAACTCCCAAGTAACCTGCCAGTGTTAGTAATATATGTGAATGCACACATAAACTTTTAGTTAAGACACAATTCTAATTTCTCATAAGTTAACTGGAGAAACAAACTAGGGTAAGAAAACTTCTTAGCATTCAGCAACTACAAGTAAAGGTGCTTCAGCAGACACAATGGACCATAATTAACGACTGATGACATAGATCAAACATACTCTACACTGAAAAAAAAAAAAGCTCACACCTCTATAACACAGTGACAATTCATGGCAACTTCAAAAACAGCATCAAGTCCTCCTTGCTCTCTGAGCTTCTCCTTAAAATTTCCCCCCATCTTCCTTGCTGTGCCAGATGTGTCTGGAGAAGCAAAACCAGGATAAACAAATTGTTTTGCAAACAATAAAACATAAAATAGAGTTATAATATCACGTCATAAGTATGTGCCTCTTAGTCTATGATAGCAATGTATCACAGAGCACATAATTACATGCACAAAGGCACAAAAAATCTTGAGTGTGGATAGTTCGGTCAACAACTAACAGTGCGATGAAAATTAGAAACCCAAAACCCTTACCTACTATTGATCAGTTGATCATAGAACACTTTTTGACCATAGTGATAATCAACAGGTTTAAGTTCACCATAAGTTGTAGGATAATTGTGAAGGACAAGTCATGGCTAAAGTTTGTAAGAAAAAGCCAACTGAAAAGTGCAAGCAAATTATGTCAAGTAATTAATTAATATTTACAATAAAAAATAGTCAGACCATCATCAATTTCAAGCTGAAGGTGGCCAAATGATAACAATCAATGATACATCAAGATAGAAGAGAAGAAATGTCGGAAGTCAAAATCCTGAAAAGCTTAAAAGCATATAAAGAACAGCAGAGACCACAAACTTTTTAAAATATGAAATTCATCTTCAGTATAAACATGAAAGACTCTTTCTTGACTCTAACATTCCAATACTTCTGAGTCAAGGTCCACGATTCCAACTAATTTCATCACATCTTGATCACATTAAAATTGAATAATATCGTTAGTTCTCATGCAAAATCACAAGAGATATGGAAGACTCGTTGTCTATTCATACAGTAGAAACCACTAATTGTCAGGAATTACCTTCAAAAGATATCTTAGACAAACAAGCTTTCTCCATAATCAACAAAGATATCCATTTAGCACTTAGTTCTGGCCGGTCCAGTCCACTATCAGCCCCATTTAACTTCATATCCTTGCAGCTAACAAGAATTTCCTGAACTTTGGCAACAATTGCAGTAGAACTTGGGTCTACCAGTTTACTTGAATCTCGTAGGATATCAGAATCCTTGCGAAATCCCAAAAGCTTATTGCCTATACTTCGAGCTTTATTTTCAGCAGTTGCAGAAATGACAGGCTTCAGCAATTTTATCAGAAATCGGATGCAGCTGGGAGATTCTAATAGGTGATCTTCTTGACCCTTAAACAGTAAAAATAAATTTTTTTAGTAATTACAGTTTTAAAGGAACAAATAAATTCAGAGATTGGAAGTCAATCCTTAAAACAATGTGATATACACTATGAAGCAAATCTTAGACCAGAATTTGATTTCAATCTTAGAAACTATGTATTGGACAATTTAAGGCATATTACATAGAAGTAGTCAAGGTTTTTACATACCGGCTGATTCATGTTGAGAAAGTTGAACTTATGAAGGGGCCAAATTAACATTTTGACTTGTTTCAGTCAACCAAGGGGTCAGATTACATTATTGAGCTCATCCGCACACATATTACAAAACAGAGCAACTCTATCATACTCTTTGCCCACAAGATGATTTCCTAACTCTGTTTTCTTGTTAACCAGTACAAGGATGAAGACAAATAGCCAAGAATGTTACTTACATCACCCGTTAGAACATAGAAAAGAACTGCAGCTGCAACGTTACTAGAGAAGTCATCAAAGCTGAGACCCATGATAGCATCAATTATTGTCTTTGCCATCCTGAAAGAAAAACTCAAAATGTCTACCACAGGCGCAAGAAGATATGAACATAGTGATTTTTGGAAAATGATTTCCGTCTAAAATCAGTATACTACAAGGATAAGATAAAAGAGCCATCTCATCTATGATCACTCTGTCTAAATTTGATTTTCCTTCAATAGAATCCTACGAAGGACAAAAACTATTTAGTAGTCCAAAAATAAGTAGTAATGTCAACTGAAAACCAGTGATTTCCAAGAAGCAGTGGTGGAGTAGGCAAAATTTATTAGTTAGTAATCCACTAATTTCTATTTCGTGACGGGGTACAAGGCAACACCTTTTTGAATTCCAAAAATGTTGATTAAGCCAAACAACAGGTTCAATTGAGAACACTAAAAGCCAGACGCTTTGAATTTAACTACGGAATGACTAAAAGAAGTTGTTTCGTTTCCCATTATTATCCACCAAAATTTCAAACTTGTAAAGAAAAACGAACTCCCAATCAAATATTTAAACACAAAACCCAAGAATTCATACCCTTGAGCCCTGAAAAGGCGTCGCTGTTGCGGAGCTCCGCATATGGACAATAGCGACAACAAGCTCCCTCTCCTGATCCTCAAAGGCTGGCCCTTTCTCAACCCGTCAAGAGCAAAATTAACCTCGTCAACATGCTCCATCATTTCCCCAAACTCCTGGGTCTCCATCAATGTCCTGGAATAACTTGGCCTCTCCAATTTGGGTTTCTTGAACTCTTTTGAAACAACGCCGTTTGAGAAGCTGTAGGGATCGGGATCGAAGGTGGAAGAAGGCCACAGAGAGGACGACTCCTGAGAGGCTAAAGAGAAATTGTGAAAATCTTGAGATTGGGTTTCTTGGTCCGACACGACGTCGTCCTCCAACGAATCAGAGTAGCTTCCTCCGGCTACGTCACCTCGACTCCGGCGACCGTAAGTTCTAACCATCATCTTGGATACAAAGACTCGAATAGAAAGAAGTAGAACCAAAGTTAACGACTTTATCTCTATTTGACAGAAGAAGAAAGGGCAAAATTGGCACAAAAGGACAAGGGGTGGGGCGTTTAGGGAAGAAAGAAAATATTCAAATTCACCTCGGATCGGAGCTAGCAAGGTAAGAGCGAGAGCAGTGAGAGTGGCGGGGGTGGGGTTTGGTTTTACAAGGAGAGAGAAAGAAGCGTCCTCGTTCGTTTGATGGTCAAAGGTATATGGGTATCGGGTCGGGCATGGATTTTTATCTTGCTGCTTCTTTCTTGCTCCGGGGTTCTGAAATTCAGCGCTTATGATGTGTGTGAGAGAGAAAAAAAAAAAGTCAGTTTTGGTACTCTCTTTTGTCATTAACTAATAACACATATTTTTAGTAACTTTACATATGATTGATATCAGCACAAGTTTTAGGTTTTACCTCTAACCTTCCACATTTAAGATACTCTTTTCGCATTAACGACTAAACTTTAATAATGTTTCAAAAAAAATTATGAGGATTGGATTATGTCTCGAGTCCACCAATTAATTAAACCAAGTTTGAAGTGAAATTCTGACACATATCTTTTTATAATGATAGCATTAAATTAAAGGAGGTTTAAATTTATATTTTAATGATAATAAAACATAAATACTATTAATGAATTATTTTATATTGCCTTTATAAAAAAGGCAATATAAAATAATTAATAGTCATGCACACAAAAAGAAGATACATCTTATAAAAATATTAGATATAAGTTGAAGTTCAACTCATTTAAGAGAAGAACAAAATCAAGACTAAGGACCAATAAGCACAACAAAGTTATAAATAAATATGTGGTTTTTTTAAGAATGAAAAATATGTAGTATTTATTCATGCATAAACAAGTGAAATCGATAAGAACATTTACTTAGTTGTGGCAAATTGGCAAGAAAAACATAAGAAATAGGTTGGGGAGAGAGAGTGGTGACGGCTAGAAAGTTAGAGAGAAGAGAGAATGAAAAAAATGAAAGAGATATGGCAATTTAAGGGTTGTCGCACACTTACACAGTCTACTACATGGTCGCGTAGTTGACTGTGTAAGTGACAAACTTGTAACTTATTGCAGGCTTACAGAGGCGTGTATCTAACAATGTAAGTCTACATGAGAGTGGTGACGACCAGAAAGTTAGAGAGAAGAGAAAATGAGAAAAATGAAAGAGATACGAAAAGTTCAGGGTTGTCGCACACTTACACAGTCTGCTACATGGTCGTGTAGTTGGTTGTGTAAGTGACAAACTTGTAACTTATTGCAGACTTACACAAGCGTGTATCTAATAATGTAAGTCTACATGAGCATGTAGCTCTTTGTAAACGTGTGTAACGTGAAAAATAGTTGGAACATTTTAAAAATTTGCACTCAAAGTTATGAAACCTTATCGTGTATACCCTAACCTAATCATTATGTACAATCTCTTCAGGATGCTTAATGTCCTAACATAAATTGCATCATGTTATGCTAACATCAAATTAGAAATAAATGAAATAGAATTTAAAAACAAAACCTATTTTAATTGTTGGGTTACCTTCCAAGTAGCGCTTGTTTAATGCCATAAGCTCAATATACCTTCCATGCTCAAGGCAACTTATATAGATGGGGTTTTTGTAGTCTTATCGTGAGTTCCATGACCTCTAAATAAACTACCTGTTTTTGCTTATTTCCACCTTTTTCCTTTGGTTTACGACCTTGAACATGCACAAGCTTTGGTGGACCTTTAAAGGTAAAGTCTTACAAAATATCTAGAGTCCTACAAAATATTTAATAATGAATAATTATAAGATTCATTAGATTCAATTGCATAAGTTCAAGAGTATGATTAATGACACTAGACATTTTAAAAAACAACGTCTTCAACCCCTACCCCTAATATTAACTTGCCTTCGTCAACATCTATTATTGATTTAGCAGTCGCCAAAAAGGGGTCAACTAAGGATTAGAGGTAGTTCTACATCTTCCTCTGTATCAAAAATCACAAAATCAATTAGGAAGACAAACTTATCAGCCTTAATAAGAATATCTTCTATAACTCCCATAGGATATTTTATCGATCTATTTGCTAGCTGCACACTTATCCTAGTAGGTTTTAGTTCACCTAATCCTAATTTCTCAAATAATAAATAAGGCATCATATTAATTTCAACCGGTAGGTTGGCTAAATTCTTATTTATTTTTAAACTACCAATTTGATAGGGAATACTAAAACTCCCTAGTTTTGTAAACTTCTTTAGTAGTTTGCTTTTCAGAATTTTTGAGCTCCTTCCGCTCAGTGTTACAACCGAGAATTCCTCCAACTTTCCCTTTTTTGATAATAGATCCCTTAAAAGTTTCATATGCCGTGGCATCTGCACAAAAACTTCAACAAGAGGTAAGTTAACTTGGAGTTGCTTAAACATTTCAAGGAACTTACCAAATTGTGCATCCGTTTGATCTTTCTTCACTTTTGTAGGATAAGGAATGACATGTTGATATTCCTTAACTTTCTTTAGGTGTCCCTTATACGTGTAGTTACGTGTATAAAATTAAATCCTCATTTACTTTTTATTTATTAATCAATTGATTAAACAATCTACTAAATAGCAAATAAGAGTTGATCTTACGAGGGAAGTTAATTTACTACATTAGTTTAATGATTACAATTCTTTTAAAATAATCCTAATTTTACATTTACACATCTAGTTATATTAAAGCGCATATCTTTACATAATTCAATTAATAAAAAATCTTTCGATAAACTAATAAACCTTTAAAAGAAAATTTCCAAATTTGTCACAAACATATTAATCAATATATTCGTATGATATATCCATTACATAGTTATTTTTAAGATAATACATTAAGTTGTGCTATTTATGAATTAAAAAGAAGTTAATTATGAATTAAAAAGAAGTTAAACGTACATAATGAAACACATATAAAGATTTCATCCAATTATATTCACATATAAGATTAATCTCATCAATTATGAAAAATTCAAAAACTAAAACAATTATAATTACGGAAACCTGTGAATTACGCTAAGTTAATACGTAAATAAAAAGAGGGGGCCTTCAATGTTTAAACAAATCGAATTTAAGGATCAAAGAAATAAAACATAAAGCTAACATAATGTTTACAAATGAACAAGTATGTTTCAAATTTTAGTTTAGTCATGCAATTTTGATATATCCAAAATAATTCGAGACATTTAACAAATTAAATATAGAAAATCAACTAACTATTTTCTACTTGTTCCTTTTTACTTTTAGAAATTGAACCAGCTCAACGCATCAAGCACAACGAAACACAATCAACAACTGAAATTGACGTCAAAATTCTAACAATTGCATAAATGTTAAATCCACTAAGTAATCAATTTAATTAAAATAATATACCAAATAATCAAAACAACATAACTAAACTAGAATTCAACAATTAATCATAAATTAAGCATAGGAAACTAGAAACAAAGAGAGTAAGGTTTTTGAAAAACACTTTGAATTTTTCTGCCTTTATAGATCTCAAACCAACCTTAAGGTATGAAATTTCTCCTCCACCAGTCATGAACCAGCTCGAAACAGGAAGAAATATGGTTCTCCAAACACTCCCGCACCTCCTTGTACTAACTCTTTGCTTCAACCCACTTTCGAAGACAGAATCTCTCGGAGAACTCTCTTCTTGTTTGCTTGCTTGCTCTTTTTTTCCTCCCCACAGTTGCCTTTTTATAGCCTCTGAGAAACATCCCAGCTACCACACATTTCTGGTTCTTTCAGAAGCTTTTGCTTATCTCTTCCATTTTGAAGAGATTTTGAGTTGGGTTTTTATGTTTTCTGCTTTTTCTATTACTTTGCGTTTCATTTTTGTCTTGACTGCTACTTTGTTTCTTTTATTTCTACTCTGCGTTTATTTGTTACCTCTACTGTGTGTTTTTGGTTCTTGTCCTATTGCATTTTATTATGCTACTTGGATTGTGTTGTTTTGCTTCTGCTACTGCTTATATGCTACTAGTGTCGTTTTTGCTTATGCTAATGACGTTTTGGTGCTTTTATCTAGCTACTGTTTTGTTCTTTTATTGGGTTGTTTTAGGTTTTCCTTTTTAGTCTATCAAACCTATAAAAAATATTTAAAACAAATTAGATATATTTATATTTTTAGCAATAAAATATAAAATTAAATAACTTGAATAATCAATAAGAAAATGCAATAATTTAACCCAAAAGTGTTATGTGAATAATGTAAAATAGGAGTGTAAAATATATTATAATTTCTACCTAATCAAATTCTCGCACACATATCTTTTGGTCATCCTCAATCAAAATTGCATTATAATGCACAATATGAATCTAGTTTACCACCATACCTCATATAGAAGAAATTAGATTAAGAAAAACTAAACAACCAATCAAAAAATTTATTTATGAAAATCATAATGTCTTAGCATATTCACAATTGATTTAATCATCAACATAACATCTTTTAAAACATCTTCTAAATTTCAATTCTAACCTCAAACTTAAGAGATATTCATACCTCATCTAATAAAGTTAGTTTATAAGTAATGTCAGTATATTAATTCTACATACAAAACATCTTGGTTTGACTTGAATTATTTTATTGTATTATTTTTTATCACTAGTTCCTAATACCTTACACCTTCCCTTTGTGTTTGGTTCATCTTCTCACCTTACTTATGATCTCAAAGGAGTGCTTGGTCCCTTCTCCTTAAGTGTTTTCCCAGTAACCATTTTTTTTGTCTCAAAGGGGCATTTGATTATTAATAATAACAATTAAATTAAATTTTGAAGTTCAAATAAAGTATTTCTCTTGTAATCAAAAGTAAATGTATGTAAAATTAAAATAAGACTTCCAATTGGTCGTAAACTAAATTTATCAAACGAGGGTTAATTCTCTTAAATGTGAACCTAAAATTAAACCAAAAAAGTTTTAAAACATATTGTGTTAAAGAAAATAACCTATACAACTTGCTAATCCATCAAACATAAGGTTAAAATTTATTATTCCCCTTTTTTGTGGTGATAAAAACTAAATGCATACATATAAAACAAAATAATGTCAAAGCCAACTAGCCTAAGCAAGCAATCCAAATTCCTAAATTTTTTAATCCCTATTTCTATAAATAAAATGCACAAAACAACTAGCTTATGTTTTTATAATCTCCCCTATACTTAAACTTTACATTGTCCTCAATGAAACAACTAAATGTAGAAAAATGAATATTTTGATTTTTTTGGAAACATAAATAGCTATATATGTATATAAATAAAAAGAGCTAAGGAGAAAGAAATTAAAAATATGATTTTTGTTGTCTTGGGTTGCCTCATAATAATGCCTTTGGTTTATGTCGTTGGCTTGACGTCCTCCTCCACTATCAAGGTTGCTCAAGCAAAATTTCTTCAAGAATTTATAAAACAACTTCAAAAACAAAAGAATTGTCAGTTATGATTCAAAAATAAATAAATAAACTAAGTAAATAAAACTTTCCCCGGCAACGATGCCAAAATTTAATACGTGTCGTTAGGCATTTAAAATTAAATCCTTATTTGTTTTCAATTTATTAAATAATGTAGTATATAGTAAATAATAGTCCATCCCACGAGGAACATTAATTTACTAAATTAGCTTATTAATTACAATTCTTTTAAAACAAACCTAATTTGAAATTTACACATCTAGTTATATTAAAGCACATATCTTTACATAATTCAATTAATAAAACATTTTTTGATAAACTAATAAACTTTTAAAAGAAAAGTTCTAGATTTGTCATAAACATATTAATCAATATATTAGTATGAAATATCCATTATATAGTTCTTTTTCAGATAATACATTAAGCTATGCTATTTTACAAATTGAAAAGAAGTTAAACGTATATAATGAAACACATATAAAGATTTCATCCAATTATATTCATATACAAGATTAATATCATCAATTAGGAAAAATTCAAAAACTAAAACAATTATAATTATGGAAACCTATGAATTATGCTAAGCTAATGCGCAAATAAAAATAGGGGGTCTTTGATGTTTGAACAATTCAAATTTAAGAATCAAAGAAATAAAACATAAATCTAGGCTAATATTTACAAATGATAAAGCATGATTTAAATTTTAGTTTAGTCATACAATTTTGATATATCCAAAATAATCTGAGACATTTAACAAATTAAATGTAGAATACCAACTTGCTAGTTTCTACTTGTTTCTTTTTACTCTTAGAAATCAAACCAGCTTAATACGTCAAGCACAAAGAAACATAATCAATAACCAAAATTTGACATCAAAATTCTAGCAATTTCATAATTGTTAAATCCATTCGGTAATCAGTTTAATTAAAATAATATCATAAATAATCAAAAAATATAACTAAAATAAAATTCAACAATTAATCATAAATTAAGCATAGGAAACTAGAAATAAAAAGAGTAAGGTTTCTGGAAAACTCATTGAATTTTCTGCCTTCACAGACCTTGAACCAACATTAAGGTATGGAATTTCTCCTCCATCAGTCACGAACCAACTCAAAACATGTGGGAATATGGCTCTCCAAACACTGTTGCACCTCCTTGCACTAGCTCCTTACATCAAACTGCATTGGAAGACAAAATCTCTCGGAGAACTCTCTTCTTGCATGACTGCTTGCTTTCTTTATTTCCTTCGCACAACTGCCTTTTTATAGCCTATGAGAAACATGCCAATTGCCACATGTTTATGGTTCTTTGACAACCTTCCACTTATCTCTTCCATTTTTAAGAGATTTTATGTAGCGGACATTAGGCGGGTGAGTCTCCTCCAACTAAGCCCCACCCAGCGATGCTGCTTCTTATTATCTAATCCATTTCAAATGGATTTTTAGTTAGGTTTTTGTGTTTTTGCTCTTCCGTTGCTCTGTGTTTTGTTTCTGTCTCAGTTGCTGCTTTGCTTCTTTTATTTTTGTGTTACGTTTTATTTGTTTCCTCTATTGCTGTGTTTTCTATTCTTATCCTGTTGTGTTTTATTTTGTTGCGTGGATTGTGTCGAATTGCTTCTGTAACTGCTTATCTGCTACTATTGTCGTTTTTACTTTTATTAATGGTGTTTTGGTGCTTTTGTCCAACAACTGTTTTGTTCTTCTATTGGCTTGTTTTAGGTTTTCCTTTTGGAATAACAAATAAAATTAAATAACTTGAATAATTAATAAAAATGCAATAATTTAACCTAAAAGTGCTATGTGAATAATTTAAAACAATGTAAAATATAGGTGCAAAATATACTATAATTTCTACTTATTAGGCCTTCACCTTTAGCTTTTAATTGACTCTTATTATTCTCCTCCTTTTCTCATTCTTTTTTTAGAATCTCTTTTCCACTCCTAAGGGTGATTACCATTACACGTTCTTCATGGTTTGTCTCCCTGGTAGTAGGCAAACTACCCTTCAAATACTAATTTTGTGATTTAACTATTTTGAACCTCTAAGTTACGTGTAGAAGCCTCTATTCCTCGATGTCTTGGCCAGAATCTTGAGCAATTTTGTTATCATCATCTCCTATGAAGTAGGCTTCTTAGCTTGAGTTAGTTGTTGCTAAAATCTGGGTAGAGGGTTATTTCTTGCTTACCCTTGATTTCCCAAAGTGAAATTGGGGTAATTCCTATGTCTTGGATTGTAAGTATTATAGGTTGTTTTAGGGTCTAGGAGCATTCCCTATATAATCCACATATTCGGGCTATAACGTTTGACAGTTTTGACTTGTATACTCTAACTTGCATACTTCTCACTACAAAACTTGGCATTGTGGATTTATTGTTAATCTAATTTTTTTCAGCGCTTCCACCTAATTCGCCTACTGCACCACTTTGTCTACTTTGTATACGCCCACTAGCTTATTAATTATTTCTCAAGAGGAGCACAATTGGTAGTTGTTCATTTTTATGTCTTCAATAATGTCCTAGGCTTAAAGTGTCTTATTATTGATAGTACTTTAATAAAAAAAATTTCTCTTCCACTTGATATCATGTAATGGGTGTTGATCTTTGCATTGAGTTTAATCATTTCTTCGCCTTTACCCTTAATGAAAATGGGAATAACCACAGTTTTATTGCATCATCATTAACTCCATTTATATTGAAAGTGTCATAAATCTCCATGAAATTTGAGATCTGTGCATTCGCATCTTCATCTCGTAGTTTATCAAATTGGATAGACTATTGTACTATCTGTATAATACTCGGTTTGATCTCAAAATTATTAGCGTTCAACGTCAGTTTAACAATGTTGGACTTCGCTCTTGTCAAGTCTAGTATAGTGTAATGAACATCGTCCTTGGTTGGTCCGCTATGGTTCGTGATTCCTCAGTATCAATTTGATCCTCCAAGTCCTCTATTTATCGATCTAGCTCAAACTCTCTCAGTTGTGTCCTGCAAAGATTTCTATGAGTTGTTTTTATAGATTTTTGGATCTTCATCTACTAAGCTAGCTGGATTATTTAGGTCATAAACTAACCAAAGAGTCAATATCTGCGAAAACAAGAAAAATTAAAGAAGTAATAAAATGAAATAAACTAGAAACAAAAATAAGAAAAAATAAAATAAAAATGTCTGGATTAATAAAATCTAGGGTTTCCTAATATTACTAATTCTCAGAAACAGTGCCAAAAACTTGATTTACTTATTCTATGCTTATAAGAATTTATTAATGTAACATCCCACCCTCAACAGGAAGGGTAGTATGGTAATTTGGCATAGGATGAGAGTGATTGGGATTAATTAGGATTGTTCATGCATATTGGTATTTGTGAATAGTGAAATCTTGCACACAAAAAACTGTACATGCATACATGACATTCCCGGTATTTGGGCCTAAATAGATTTTGGTTGTAAATAACGTGGTATTTGTGTGTGAAAAATTATGCTGAGTGATCCATTGTGTGTTTTATAGTTTAAGGAATTTTTAGGAATCTTTTTGGACTTTTTCGGAGAAAATTTTTGGACCGAAAAAATTGCCAAGTGGCGAACCGGTTGATTTTCGGTATCAAAAATTGCTGTCCAATGGCACTACAATATTGGGTATATTATTTTGGTTTTGAATTTTGGGCCATTGGAATTGAATGGGTCAAAGATTCATTTCATTAGGGTTTAATTTTATGGTTTAGTCTTTTTCCTATTTGACTTTTCCTTATTACTTCCTACAATGCCAAGTGTCCCACCATTTAATGAATTGTTTGTTCCTCACCTATAGTATGTCGGCAACTTCTTTATAAAGGAATGAAAAGTTTAAGTTTGATTGATTATTGTCCTCATCCATCCGAAATCTCCTCTTCTTCCTCCTCCTTTGCTAATTTTTTTCCTCCTTTGTAAATTGCTACTTTTCTCTTCTCTCTTAAGTGATTCTCTCCACTTGTACACAAATCCAAGCCTAAGCTTCTACCTCCCTCAAGTGATGATTGTCGTGGGTGTGAGTGGAAGGGAGAAATTGGGGTAGTTTGAAGATTGAAGATTTTTAAAGCTTAAATAGGTAAGAGTTTGTTCTATGTTTGTTACATGTATAATTGTGACATCTTGTGCATCAATTGCATGAAGTTGTGCTTTGACTAGATGGGGATATAAATTGGTTATTTCATTGATGGTTGATTGATCAAATGATAGGGTAAAACCTAATGAATGTAAGTAGAGTTGTTAAGATGATTAAAAGTGAAATTATGCTTAAAGATTAGTGTAAAACATGATGGATGATGGGAGGAATGTATGCTGCAATTTGTGGACTTATGTC
>JANVCL010000002.1:23443319-23459818 GCA_026546855.1 Erythroxylum incrassatum | reverse complement strand
CTTCCAAATCTTCGAAAGTCTCCTTTTATTTCCTTTTCAAGTCTCAGCTGTTCTTCTTTCTCTTTTTGCTTCGACCAGTCATCTGTAACCTTGATCTTCAATGTTTCAGTGTAGTTTTATGAAGAATCCTTGTGTTTTCTTCACATAATTTACGGTGGGGAAATAATAGGATTGTGGTTTACATCTATAATGTTACCACCCAAACCGTATTGTAGTCTATTAGCTTTAACCTCCCCAGCAAATCCATATTTGCCAAGAATTTGGGGCTTAATCGTATATTGGACATTTTCAAGATTAATGTAAAGAGGCACCACAGGAACATCTTCTCTTTTATAAGGAGGAACGTATTTTTCATCTACAGAGGAAACAATTGGAAGGCGACTGCATTCTCTGACTACCTTCTCATTAGGAGCAAGATGCACTCAAGTCCTTCAAAAATTTGCTTTGCTAAAGTAGGAGAATCTTGCCTAGTAAATTGTATCAGAGTGATGTATAGTTTGTCAACCTTCTCTGGCAATATCTTGATTGCATTGGTCATAGAGGTTGTATTAGATTTTAATTTTGGAATTTTGTTTGTTTAAACAATGCCTTTCTGTTGCGACAATTTTGGATTCACCAGTAGCAAAGTTAGCTGAAGGTGAGGTTGCCTTATCAAGATTCTCTACCATTTGGGTTACAAAACCTTAATTCTCCATTGTTGTAGGGACTTCTTCCTTTAGAGTTAGAGGCAAAGTAATTTCCTTTCCATTATGTGTTCATAAAATTGCAGTCCCACCAAACATGCCAAATTTTTTGTTGTTAATCTAGAATTCGAGTGTGTTAAGGAGAAATTCTCATAGAATTTATACCTAAATTCTTATTGATAATATAAGTGGACTCCAAAAAACTTAGAAAATAAAATTCTAAGCTACTAAAATACTAGAATGTATGGAAAATTAAATGATTTGATTTACATAAAAAGGAAAATTTAAGCTACAAAAGGGAATTTGAGGTAATAAAAATTAATACACAACGTAAGAAAGCTAGAAAAAATAATAACAAAGTAATTTTAGAGTTATTTGTTTCTCTGAGGATTGCCTTGAGAATGTCTAGTGATTGAACGTGTTGTTTGGGAATTGTATCCATTACTGTCTAAGTGCTAGTGAATTTATAGTCCTCTCTCACCCTCAAAAAAAAAATTTTTTTACAAAGGAAGAAAACACTTGAACAGGCTAACTAACGCACTGCTCTACGTTACAAAGTGTCTATCTTGTCCTGAAGGATGAGCTCCCCGATAGAGAGTGGTTGCTCTTGAAGGTAGTGAATTCCTGGGTTGGCCCAGTCTGCTAAGGTAGCTAAATGGTCTACGCACTGGTTCCCTTCTCGAGGAACATGTTGCACGTTCACCTCCTAGTCTCGTTGGATGAGAGCACGGGTACCTGTTAGCAAAATAGGATTGTCATAAACATTGTACTGGAAGAGGAAAGGATGTTAATGACTTCTAGGATGACTCGGCGGTACCCTAACAACCAAGCCAAGGTGAGGCCCGAGTGGATTCCCCAAATTTTCGTAGTCAGCGGCGATCTGCGGTCAATGTGCTGAAAAAAGTACCACCACTGACCAGTCTTATCGCGAATTAAGCCCCCTGCGGTAGCAATGGATGACATGTGCTTAACCGCTCCATCAGTATTAAGCTTGACCCATCATGTTGGCAGTTTATTCCACCCCACTAGACTTCCCATTGATAGGGCCTGCATTGGGAACATACAGTTTTCCAACGCTCTGGCACTCACAATCCCCTCCACATATGCCGGAACTGCTCTTGGACAATCCTCCGACCACTCAAAATCTGCTTCAAAAAGGCTTCTATTACGCCAAAACCAAAGCATCCAACAGGCGACTCCAAAGGTGGTAGCCCAGGTCCCTGGCATCGCCCGGGTGTGTTTCGTAAGGTTGGATCCCATCCATTCTATCACCTCTGGTTGAAAGAAGGCTATATCCACCACCCTGGAGGGGAATTTTCTCCAGAAAGCCTGTACTCGCGGGCAGTCACGGAGGACATGGAGAGTAGATTCCTCCTGATCACATTTATGACAACTGCTATTAGTAGCAAGGTGTCGGATCACTCTTTGTTGGTTTGTCAGGAGCTTTTCCTTACTTACTAGCCAGAGGAAGGCCTTAATGCGCTAGGGTCTTGCCCATTTCCAAACTAAGTCCCAGAGACTATCATGATCTTCCGTGTGGCTCCCCTCGATGAGATCGTAGGTTGACACTATCGTGAAACGACCGGCCTCAGTCTAACCCCACTTCAGAGCATCCTCCTTGGTTGTCATATCTAGAGGGGTTATTTCTGCGATATCTATACAAACTGAGACAGGAAGATACTACTGGAACACATCCCAATGCCAGAAGCCCTCGTCAGAAATCAATCCTGCTATCCCCTTCTCTACATTTTATCTAACTACCTACCACTATCGCTTTAACTTCAACGTTTTGGACTTCTTGTAATCGCCTAACTTTTAGTCCATTTAGTCACGTTTTCATTAACTATTTTCACTATTTTCTCAACTTACATGTTCTAGTTAAGTGCCTCCTCGCATTATTTTTTCAAGGTACATGAATTCCGTGGTCAATTATTTTTCAGAACTTCTAATATTTGGAGCCTTTTCACTTGTGGGTCAAATATACTCAATTTATTTTAGACCATTAATAATAATATGATATTGATTCATCTTTCTTATTTAATCAAAAATTAAATAAGTGTAATTTGTTGAACTTATTTTTTATATAAAATAGTCATATTGATTTCTTATTAAACATTTATACAGACTCAATTAATATAATGATTAATTACATCATTTGAAGTTTTTTAACATTAAATAATATTTTTAAATAACGTAAGATAATATATATTTTTAAAAAAGTAAAATGGAATTAGAGATAGTGAGAAGAAGGCAGTAATCCCTTAAATATCTTGATTTTTAAAGTAAAAGTAAATTCTTTGATTTTTCTTTTTCTAGTCTCGGTGACCGGTAACTATATAAAAAGTCAAGCATAAGCAACTCTTTTCTTCTTATGCATCAAGGGCCATCCTCGTAGACAGAACCACATTTCTACAAAGAAAGATCAGTAATAACAGAGAAAGTAAAATGGCTTCATTTGATTCGTTCGAGGAGATCCACGAGCCCAATCATAGATCTTTTGAGGAGGTCGACGATAGCTACTCCAACTTCGGCTCCTACTCCGACTTCAATACCGGCGCCGAAGTCTCCGTCGATCACGTCGCCGCCTCCTCTCCTGATGCATTCGGCTTTGGATCTTCAGCTGCCGATGTAGATCCCAACCCTAACTTCTCCGAGAGCCCCTACAGCGTCGATAATGGCCACGGCAATGGCTATTCTGGAGCTGACGATGGCCTCTTCTCTTCCGATGGTCCCGTGCTTCCTCCTCCAACGGAGATGACGCCAGAGGAAGGCTTCGCTCTTAGAGAGTGGCGGCAGTGAGATTTTTTTTCAACTTTTTTTTAATAACTTTGTGTTGGACTATACAAGATTAGATCTATGTGGTTTTAATCGTTAGTACTGAAATTTAGGTTATTTAATTATTTATGTTCAAGTGTCTATTTCTAAAGAAATTCTCAGTAGTGAAGTTGTTTGATCTGTCTCCATCACTCTGGACGTGTTAACATCTGAAGATGTGCAGGAGTTTAAATTTTTGTAGTCTTGCATGCCCATAATTCATGGGAGAAATATATGGAAAGTTTCTGATCTGCGCTTCTGCTGACCATTGTATTAAAATTAACAAGTTTCACTTTGTTTTACTGTGTTCGGAAAGTTGGATCCATGGATTTTGAGTGAGTTGAGGAGTTTCATGCCATACCTGTTTTTATGTGATATGAGTCGTCATTGGGATACCAGACGTGGTGGCATTTCTCTTCCGTATGGTCAAGTGTTTTTATCCTAGTCAAGATGGTTACAATGTTATTTTAGTTGGTTATAAATTTTAGTAATAATAGGGTATGTGAATATATGAGTGATAAGGCCCCCTTGTTTAGGAGTTCAGATCCATATGTATTTTAGTTTCTTGGAATGATTTTTTGTTACAAACTATGTTCCTGAATGGTATGTGATATATTTTGATTATCTTCAAGCGACATTAAACATTGGAAGACACCTTAGTTTTGGTGATATAAAACTGATTCGAACTCTGAGAATCAATTTTTGATTTATAGTTACTCCATTTAAGGTAAATGAGATTCCTATAATGTCTAACCTGTTTATAGAAGCCCTGTGGCAATTTCTATGGAATTCTCTTTCTAGCAATTATGAGAAATTGATAGGCTTGTTACCTTTACTTTGAGAAGTCGACTATTTCTGAAATTTCTTTAGTTTCTCTTTTTCCCCTGCTCAAGGGGTCTTTTTCCTTTTTTACTCCAAGAGGACAAAATTTCTATGTTCTGATGGATATGGTTTACACAAATCTTGATCTTTTATCATACATTGTCTACCAGTCAGAATTGGTAATTGTATTGGATTTTTCTGCAGTCAGAATGCTCTACAACTTGAAGAGAAGGAGAAGAGAGAGAAGGAGATCAGGAAGAAGATCATTGAAGAAGCTGAGGAGTATATACAAGCATTCTATGAGAAGAGAAAGGTCAATGTTGAGAGCAACAAAACTAATAACAGAGAAAAGGAGAAGGTAATATCAAAGTAAATATCTTTCTCTGGGCTTTTGCCTGCCCTGTTTTACTCTACATCTAGGATACTGAGTTTGTGTATGGAACAGTTATTCTTAGCCAACCAAGAGAAATTCCACAAAGAGGCTGACAAACAGTATTGGAGAGCAATATCAGAGCTTATCCCTAACGAAGTTCCCAATATTGAGAAGAAAAGAGGAAAGAAGGATCAAGAAAAGAAGCCATCTATTACAGTCATCCAAGGGCCAAAGCCTGGAAAGCCTACTGATCTTTCCCGGTTGCGCCATATACTTGTGAAGCTAAAGCACACGCCTCCTCCTCACATGGTACGTCCTCCACCTGCCAAGGATGCAAAGAACGCCAAGGCTGGCAAAGATGCTGTGTCAACAAAAGGAGAGCCTGTCAAAGATGCTGCATCAACGAAAGGAGAGCCTGTCAAAGATGCTGCTTCTAATGGTTCCTCAGATCCACCCAAAGAAGAGGTTACTGCAGCCTCCAAACAACCTGAAGCGGAACCAGAATCAACACCATCTGCTTAATTGTCACGTATAGTTGATTCGTCTGCAGTCATCCAAATTTAGTTTGTTGCATGATATATTGAGATTTGTGTTCTCTACTGCTGCTTGTTTCTCCATTTGTCTTCTATAAAACAAGACTAGATGTAGGATCTGTTATCTTTTATTTTTTGGGTTATAATGTGTGGACAGAATATTAATCTGGTTTTGCTTGATTTTCCTCTCTGAATTAGTTGTTTAGAGAGTCCGGGCCAGTTTCCTTAATCGTCTTATTAGCATTGAATTCTTAATATTTTTCATATCAATTATGCTGGAAGATATCGGTCTCCATTTTTGTTTTTGAGCAAAAATGCAACATGCTGTGTCAAGTAGTGTAGTGTGAGTGGCAATGTTTTAAATTGAATCGGTCTCCATTTTGTGTTTGAGCGAAATGCAGTGTCAAGTAGTGTAGTGTGAGTGGTATTGTTTTAAATTGAAGTTACTTCCTGGATATGTGCTCCTTCCTTACCCATATATTTTAATGAAACAGGTATGCTTCCATTTTTGTTTTAACTTGTATTCGCCAAAGCAACATCTGGTCTGGTCTGGTCAAACAATAAAATTGAAGCCTTTGCAAATTGTAATTGCATGATTTTTAAGGATAAAAAATTGTTATTATAGGGAGAAATATTTGAAAGCTATTAACTCATCCGAACGGCAGCGTACGAGAGCAATATTGATAGTGTACTAGTAGTGAGTTCAGATTTTGTCTAATTTTACTCTGTTTTATTTTGTCAAATGAAATTTTAGTCATTTATTTTGTGGATCTTACGAAAATTTTATGTGAAACTCATATAAATAAATGACTGAGATTTATTGGACACAATAAGACATCGTTGCAACGAGAAGATTTGGACTCAGTAGTAGTAGCTCCTCCCGAGTCGTGCCAGCTTGCTTGCCTCTACAAAATGTGGTTTGCATAATTTCCTCGAGGAGAGACACAGGAGAGAGAGAGAGAGAGAGTAATGAGTACATCATCGGGAACGCACTCGCTGGCCTTTCGAGTCATGAGGCTGTGCAGGCCTACGCTCCACGTTGACACTTCTCTCCGTGTCGACCCCGCCGATCTAATTGTCGGCGAAGATATATTCGACGATCCCATTGCCGCCTCCCACCTTCCCCCTCTCATTCATTCCCACTTCATCAACCCCTCCTCCTCGTCCTCCGATCTCAGTTACCGCTCCCGATATATTATCGATCACCCCTCCGATTCCTTCGCTCTCTCTGGCCTCCTCGTTCTCCCCCAAGCCTTTGGGTTCTCTCTCCCCCTCTTTCTCCTATCTCGATTTCATTTTTCCCTCTGCTTTTAATATTTTCTTTTGGTGGTGTTCTTCTTCTTGTTGTAGGGCTATATATCTGGGAGAGACGTTTTGTAGTTATATTAGTATCAACAACAGTTCTAGTTTTGAAGTTAGGGATGTCATTATCAAGGTGTGATCCTTCATTCCTTCCTTGTTCCTCTACTTTCTTCTCAAGTTATAATTTTTTTACCCCATTTTGCTTATGATGTCAATGATACTGGTTGATTATGTGATGATTGTAGTAGTATTCTATTTAAGTGCATATGATGTTATTGTTTATATGAGAAGCAAAAAATTAATCGCGTGGTTTTGTAGTTCATACACCAAATGCCTAGTGTTCCTCTTTTTTCCCGTTGGTTTATGGAAGGCCTGCCTCGCTGTATTAAAGTGCTTGTTGAAAAATATGTTTTAAGCCACGGGTGAAGAAAAAATTTCATTATTTGAGATGTGTCCATGAAGATTTTAAAGGTCTAGAAGTGATTGAACGTTCATGACTTTTAAAAGTATGCATTGAAGTGTAGGCAGAAATCCAAACAGAGAGGCAAAGGATCCTTCTTCTGGACACATCAAAAACACCTGTAGAAACTATTCGTGCAGGGGGGCGCTATGATTTCATTGTCGAACATGATGTCAAGGAACTTGGGGCACATACGTAAGTTCTGTCAATTGACTAATGTAATTACAACGCCAGTTTTCTGTTTAGGTTTGTAGTCATGTTGGTGTCACCTAATTTCATTCTTTTATATGGCCTTGCAACTTTAAGATTGGTTTGCACTGCATTGTACAATGATGGTGATGGCGAACGTAAATATCTTCCACAGTTCTTCAAGTTCATTGTTGCCAATCCACTTTCAGTGAGAACAAAGGTATAGTAATTGTACGTGCATGGAACTTTTCCCAAATGACACCATTAGAAATTTATTTCATCTTCTGATCTGAATGTCTTCATACACCTTTAACTAATTTTTTAAAATCTTTATTTATGCAATCCTTTTTCTTGACGAATGAAAAAGTCATGCGGTCTTTATGATTCTTCTGCAGGTTCGGCTTGTCAAGGTATGTTCAACTTGATCCTATCTTCTACTGTAAGTTTATTATCCTTTAACTTACTGGCCAATATTTATATGGTGTATTGCGGCATCAATGCCAGCAAGACACTGATCTGGGAAGAATAGTTCTTAAACAAGAGTTGTGATTGGTATGTGAATGATTTTTGTTTCATTTTTTGTTGGAGTGGTGTATACTAATTAGGAACTATGTATGCCAGCTATATATTAGACTATTACTAACAATCTCGTGGGTAATATTACTTATATAAGGGTTACAGTTGTTATATGGATGATTTATGTTTTATCTCTCATTGGGGCTGATTTGTAATGCATCATTTTATTTCTAAGTTGCTGATCAGGTATAGTACTTTCTAAACTGACTCCAATGAAGACCACATTTGTGCTTATTCCAAATCTGACCCTGAAGTAGAGTTACTGGTTTGTTATGGAGTTTTACAGAACAGGCTGTTGGACATGAGTTCATATTTCTTACCTATTAGCTCCATATTGAAAAATGATTAAAGAATATCTGTAGGCTTCTATTAAGACTTCTGTTTGCATATTCGATAAATAACCAAGTTTCACAAGTCTGGATATCCGCCGGTGTTAATTGGCTCTTCCTGTAATTTCTGTCTCTTCCATCTCAGGACATCACTTATTTAGAGGCATGCATTGAAAATCATACAAAAACAAATCTTTACATGGATCAAGTTGAGTTTGAGCCAGCTCAGCATTGGACTGTGAAATTGTTAAAAGCTGATGAAGATGAATTAAGGACTGATTCATTATCAAGGTGTGCTTTTATGCATTGAGTTTATTTCTGCTCATTCTTGTAACGTTCATATTGCCTTATTGAGATGGTCTTTTTAACGACTTAACTTCCTAATTTATGTCTCATGCATATAGGAAGGTATTTAAGCAACCTGTCCTCATTAGATCTGGAGGAGGGATACACAACTATCTTTATCAGTTGCAGTTATCCCCAAATTGTTCTGTGCAAAGTAATGTTCTTGGTAAGCTTCAAATAACGTGGCGTACAAATTTAGGTGAACCTGGGCGTCTTCAAACGCAACAAATCCTTGGCTCTGTAAGTGAATTACTTTTTATCTAAGAAGTGTACGATCTGCACTCCCATTTATACCTACTTACTTGGAAACGGAAAAATCTCCAACAATTTGTTTGTTACCTGTGTTAGTGTTCCCTAAATCTGATCTTTCTTTATCATGGTTATATATACAGTCAGGAACATTCTCATGCAAATTTTACTTTGCCTTGTTGACGTAGTAATTTGCGAAAAGTATACTAGCATGTGTTGGGTTTTCCTGGTTCATCACAAAATGATGTTGCTTTGTATCTTGTGGTTGGAATTATATTATTAACTGGTGTTTATTTAAGCATACTGCTATTGTGTTTTTGGGTCGGTTCTGTATGTATGGTACTTGTATATATATTTCTTGTTTCTGTTCATGTATGAAATACCTAAGTTTATCTATCATTTATTCTAATCAGGATTTGGGAATTTCCTTCTGCAGCCTGTTAAACGAAAAGAGATTGAGTTGCATGTTGTTGAGGTTCCCCCTACCATCCACATGGATAGACCATTTTCGGTAATCAAGGATTAGTGCTTCCATTTTCCTTTTAATTCAACTTTCAATTCAACATTTTATCATTTCTACTACCTGCCACTCTTGAATGATTAAGTGCATTAAGACAGGGTATTGTTTTCATTATCTATTAAGTGAAATCAGTCAATTGTTGCAGGTGCAGTTGAATGTTACAAATCTGAGTGATAGAAAACTCGGCCCCTTTGAGGTTTGGCTAGCTGAAAATGATTCTCTTGATGAGAAGGCTGTAATGATTAATGGTCTTCAGACAATGGTAATTGTCTACTTTGGGCTTTGATGCGTCTCCTTACATCTGTCTAGATTTCAAACCTCACCTATATTTCAATGATGTTCTTTTGGTCTAAGTTATGCTTGTTGCTTAATCTTAAACTCAATCTGCAAAAGAGGCTAGTTGTTACACTTCTATAGGGATATCCCATCAAAAGTTCAAAAATGGTTTAACCTGTGATCTCAAGTTTGTTCTCTGCTATTATTATATATTTCATTTTTGGGGTTGCGAAAATACAAAATATTTGCAGCTTTTTTATTGGCATTTCTCATAATTCAAAAACTTTTTGTACTAATCTTTGCATATGATGCACATTTTCAGGAATTACCCCTGTTGGATGCATTTGGAACCTCAAATTTCCCCCTGGTATGAAGAAAATTTTTAATTGTGCTTTCTATAACAGTTCAATAAGCAGGTCACACCAGTAGTGATTCATTTTTTGTTCATCATGCTCTTGTGAATCATTGATACATGCATGAAAGCATGAAGTTTACCTATGGTCTGATGTAAGAACTTCGTTCTGTTAACTTCTTGATCCATCATGGCTTTATATACAATATCTTCAGCAGTAATTTAATAAGTGCTAACTTCAATGTTTAGAATCGATGACGGTATATTTGACTCTCGTTGCTACAACTTTACTGTACAGAACCTGATTGCTACAAAACTTGGAGTTCAGAGAATAACAGGCATTACTTTGTTCAATAAGACAGAGAACAAAGCTTATGATCCAATTCCTGATTTAGAGGTTGGTTACCTAATCTAGTTTGCAGCGTACTTGCCACCATAAATTTTTAATTGTTGCATGCAAATTCCTGGAATTCCTTTTGCCTACTGCTGTGAGTTCATGGGGACCCTTTATAGAAAATGGACTTCGCCAAATTTAGGAAGTTTAATTGAATTGGTCCTTTAGTATTCAGATTGTTGAGTATCCTAGAAATGCCTCTAGAATTGTGCATAATCAGAATACATAGTATAGTGGATTGAAGATGATAATTGTATTCATTTCTTCCTTCTTTAACTTGTCCAACTTGCAGATTTTTGTGGATTTGGATTAATCAATTGGCGGATTTTGTTTGGGATTACCTTGGAGATTCACGGGACTTGCCTCTCTACTTTGAGTTATATGTCCAACTGGAGACAGCATTGCCATTCAAATTCATGAACTGTGTCAAGAATTAAACATGTGAGAAGAGAAACAAATTAGAATGAGCCTCACGTCCTTGACATCTGCGGTGGTTGGGGTTGGATGATCTTATCGGCTCCGTACTTCAGAGATAAAAATCTGAATCTAGCTTTGATTCATGAAACATTTTTTAAACTGTACAAGTGAAAGTAGCCTTTACAATTCAAATGAAACAAATTAATTTTGGTTGTTAATCAGTTATCTTCCTCAGTTACCAGTACGGGGTTATTACTGACCCGTTCTTATCTTTCAGTACTGGGCACTGTAGTGAGGTTATGTCATTGAACAAACGGCTGTCAAAAGTTATTCGGGCTGCACTGCAGCTTCATAGTATTTAAAACCTTGAGGAATAAGGACTCTAAAACAATCCAAATAGCTTACCAGGATCTGAGATCTAATGACAATGACTATCTCTTCATGGTGAGAAAAATGTACTTAGAAGACCATTATTCAGAATGGCTATCAGATTAGATTTTACATTTTTTCCCCTAATATGTTTATTATTCTTGAGAGAGGTCAAAAAGAGGCAGGAAAAATCAGTAATTTCTTGCAGGCCATTAACTTGGATTACAGTGACGATTTTCATTGTCATGATAGTGAAACTGTAAATCAATTCATGTATCATTGAGTCAAGATAATTTGAAAAGGAAATCATAAGTGCTAGTCCTCGTAAGCTAGCTGCCCAGAACCCACTTAGCTTTACTTCCAAGCTCCAATGCTTAACCTGGAATGAACATCAACCTTGAAATTAGAGTCGCACGACTCCTCCACCGTCGATCCTTGGCAGTGCTTGAACTTCGCTTCTTGGATGCTCAGTTCATAGCTCTTCAATCCTTCATTGTGGAACATAACATTCTGATGGAAATGGTTTATCATCTCCACGTCGTCTGACATTACCCCTCGCCTATCAGCTGATATTCTTGAATATAGTTCTATACTCTAAAAACTTATATCAAAAAGAGTAAATGTTACATCGAACGCGACTAAACCAAATAGCTGAAGACTTAAAAAGGAGTATAAAGAGGCTTATCAGAGCAGTAAAAGACATATCTAGTTTTGGAAGTCAACATCCAGATCCTTGAGGACCTGGTGAGCAGGGTTACGGAGGATCCTGTATGCTTCAATAAAAAGCATGGCCTTATTGGCGCCTTTTCAGACCATACTGTTTGATGAGACTACATTGGTTGTTCAAATTTCCCAGATACCTACAAAACAACCTTCAATTTCACTTGTTAGATAGACAGCTCCAGAAAGAATAACTGAAACAATAAATAAGAGATCTTGGATTTTAACTAACCAAGTCCCTCATTTATTTTCCGGGTTTCACATTTCTCATTATGCCTGTCAAAGTTAGAAGTGTTTGCGTCAAAATTCGAATGGCAATACTAGAAAGCCGTACTTTTGATGTATCGTTCTTTGGTGGATTACAAGCAAGAAATGCACCATCTCCAAATCTAATTGAGAAAGCATTTGCAGGATTAGAAGACAAGAATGCCTTCAAAATTTCATCAGGGTGTTTTGGCTTTCTGGATGAACTTAGAGAAGCTCGGCCATTCTTTTCCTGAGGAGGATTTACCAACCCCTTGAAAAATCAAGACTTTAATATGATCTTTAGCCACAAACAACGAGAAATACTCCTAACACTACAATTGGGATGTTGTAAGATAGGGACCTTCACTTTATATATCTGAGCTCCAAATTAGGTACCGACGTGTCAAGTTTATCCAAACCCATTGGCAAGCCTTGGAAAAGAGGTTATCTCGAGTTGTTTATGCACTATATAATCATAATATACTAATTATTCCCGCAATCGAAAGTCTACAAACGTTTCTCCACGATAGCAATCACGATTTCAGGTCTCCTGTATAATATTATGGTGTCTTATTGTGTCCAATAAATCTCAATCATTTATTTATGTGAGTCTAGCATAGAACCCGTGTAGGGCTAGCAAAATAAATGACTGAGATTTCATGAGATAGAATCAGACAGAGTAAAACTGGACAGAAGATCTGGACTCAGCAAATACAAAAAGGACTAATTAGTATATGATTTGGGCTTGTAAAGAAGCGGGTCAATGAAAAATCAATATCGTTTGCTTATATTTTATTTTTTCTGTTGAAACATTTTGTTTTTGATTTTGACTTTTTATAAAAAATCAAGACCTTTTGATTGAAATTTGTAATATATATATATATAACAAATAATTTCTAGTAAATGGTTGAACGAAATACCAAAAATAATAAATTGGTTTTTCGTGATTAAAAAAAGTAATTAGCAAGAACATTTGTGCACCTTAATAATGTATTAAAGCACAACTTCTTAACATTTGTGCACCTTAATAATGTATTAAAGCACAACTTCTTAATCATATATTAATGAATAAATTTAAAATTTAATTATAAGGTATTAAAAATTAACTTGTAATCATTTTGTTTTATCCCTAACTTGAAACCATTTTGTTTTATCCCTAATTCTCTCATTTTTTTTACATGTTTTATCCCTAATTCTCTCTTTTCTTTCTTTTTTATTTTCATGTTTATCTTTTTCGCATATTATTTAATTATTTAATAGTTGTTTTGTTAATACAAGAAGTATGATTTTCTTAAATTATTATATATAAACAAATAGTAATTTAATAAAAAAGTTTTAATAATATAATATTTTAAATAAAAATATATTAAAATTTTATATAATTTTTTAATAATATTCACAAGTTAATTTTATTACTCATTTTAAATTAAGAGATAAAATAATTTTAAATTTAGTAATTCATAAAAAATATTATGATAATAAAAAGTAATTGTATATTTATTTTGTTGAACTAGTCTAATTCAATATTTAAAATCTAAATTCCTATAAGAAAATTTAATAAAATACTAAGATATATAATATTCATACCCTTATAATTTTTTTAAAGTTATGTCCTCATAAGTCATTTTATACATAAACAATTAATTTTATCAAATATCAAATGACAAACAACTAATGCAATCAGCTGATCAAATCAACTATCAGCTAATAATTAATATAATCAGCTGATTGTTAAATAGCCAAAATTTATGTACAGATTCAGTATATTCCAACTTAAAACTCTTGACGTTTAAATTCTAAAAAGTATGTTAATTGATATCTGGGCAGCCTAATTTAATCCAACATCATGGAATAGTATATTGTAAACAAAAGAAAAAGATCTAGAGACTTCGGAAAATTGATTGTAATAAATCCACGACCACGAAAGCAGCAGATTCAGACACCACAAGTTTTCATTTCCTATTGTCTGCATGTGATAATAATTGGCTTATACTTTGTCTTCAAGCCGTCATCAATCAATCTGTCATAAGAAATGAATTCAATTCCAAATTGGCTATTGACCAAAAGGTACGGCAGTCGCAAGGGATAACGCCGCCTCGTGCGTACCGTACGTACAGATAAACAGACAAAAGATGTGCACTGACTGCTGTCAGAGAAACCAAAAAATCTGTGTGAAGTACAATATCGTTAACCTTGAAGAAAGTATCTTATCTAGATAAACAAAACGCGGGATGTACGCGTATATGCATGTAACGATGATTTTTTTATACAAGATATCTTAAAAGAGTTTTAATTATAGTCATTAATTTTTAAACTAATTTCTACTCGAATCGAATAGATCTTTTATAAGAAATAAAACTCTAACATCAAATTTTAAATAAATACATATATTAGAACGGTTCAAGTTCACAACTTCACTTAAACTAAAAGAGTTCCTTACTAAGTAGCCTTTATCTCGAGATTTGTAACGATGAACATTAACTCCAATAATTTGGTGTTTCGAGGCCCACAACCACATGCACGTGTTTTTTCTCTGTCAGTTGCATTGCATGGCTCACCTGGCCAACTCGGGACATATGTCCTATTTCTATTAGCCTATTTTTACTTTATTATCTATCTAATAATTAATAAAACAGGATAAGAATAGATAAATAGTAACAAGCTCTGGTTTGAAAATCGGACTGAACCGGTCGATCTGATCGATTTGACAGATGATCAGTGGGCTATTTGGTCCTATTTATTCTTAAAAATCGGTTCTCAATTGAACCAGTAAAAATTGGTTTAAATCGGTCAATTAACCGGTTCAACCGGTCCGGTTCTACCACTAGTTTAATAATTTTTTTTTATTTTTATTTTTTGTATTTTTTTTTATATTTTTTATATTATTAATATTATATATAATTAAATATAATTATTGCATAATTATAACGTCACACTGGTTCGACCGATAGTTAAACCGATCAAACCGATGACCAGTAAAACTTTCGATTCGATAGCCAGTCCAAGTTTTAAAACACTGTTAACAAGTGATTTAAACCATAAACAATAATAACAGGTGATATGAGCTTGACCAAGCATATCACAACTGTACTTACTACTTACTAATTGTCCCTATTTAAGGTTGAAACATCGTATTTTCGTTAAGGTATTTTAATTTTGTGCTACTTAATTTTATTTATATATTTATATGAACCACACAGAACAGAAAATATGGTGCTGCCTATTTGCGATTTGAAATCTTTCTGGTGGGCCAATGAGCTTAGGTCATTCATGACGTAGCGTTTGGGTTAACCATAGCCTTTCCTTAGGCTCGTGATATTCAGTAATATTTGATGCACAAAATCAATTGTATGGCTAGAATTGGCTTTCAACCTTAAAATAATAAACCAT
The DNA here is from genome assembly GCA_026546855.1 of Erythroxylum incrassatum. Lineage (NCBI taxonomy): Eukaryota > Viridiplantae > Streptophyta > Magnoliopsida > Malpighiales > Erythroxylaceae > Erythroxylum > Erythroxylum incrassatum. The sequence continues at coordinate 23,444,459 of JANVCL010000002.1, read as the reverse complement.
TTTACTGAAAACGTAGGCTTATGGAATAAATTTTGTATACTGTTCACACGCCAATTTGTAAGTACACGAGTCGGTAACAATAAATAATTTTTCATTAATTTTTAACACAATTTAAAATGAATTTTAATATTTTAAAAATATTTAATTTAAACTTTAAGTTATATCTAACATTTTTTATTTTTTGTGGGACATGTGTTTCCTGTATGATAAATAGGATTAAATAATAAAATTTAACATGGTTCACCCTTAATTTTGGGTTACGTCAACAGACTAATCTCAGAATATTTTGTCTACTATTATAAACAATAGGTATATAGAAATAAAACTAAAATAATGACTCACGAGGTATTTTCCAACTTAAAAATATTAACCTCATTATTTTGTTACTTACCAACCCTTTAAGAAAATTTTTCTTAACTTCAGAGCATTTGATTTGCTCTGGTTTTCTCTCTGTTTTTCTGTGTTTCTTTTTGAAGCAGTATAGGCACTCCAAGGCAACTGTTTTTTTGCTTATTTTCAACAATTGCGATTACGGCACCTATTTTCTAGTGAATAGTTGAATGGATGATATGATTTTTAAGACCATTGGTAATGTTTTATATAAAATCCTCCTTTGTAACAAGAATTAGATGAATGTATGCTCATAGAATAAAAATAAACACACGGATGCTTATGGAATAAGGTAAAGGCCGAGTAATGTGAACAAGTGATCAATTAGATAGATAGATGCTTATAGAATAAGGTAGGCAGAGAATAATAGGAACAAATGCTTTATAGATAAATGGATACTCATAAAACAAGATAGCTTCAAAATAATGAGAACATATGATCTGTTTGCGTAAAAAAATAAATTGAGAAAAGCATTTAAAACATGGCGTGTAGGATCAAATACAATTTTAATATAAGCTTGCTTTTCAACTCAAAATGATGTTTATTGGTTTATGTAGTTTTGGCGGTGTCAACTTTGATGGGGCTTAAAATAATTCAAATTGCCTTTTGATGATAGAGACATAGTAAAAATTGTATCAATTTAATTAACAAGATCAACAATTCCTTAACTAAGAGACCATATATATATATAATTGAAATGAGGACATTATATAAATAAATATATATATACATATATATATTTGGCAGCCA
>JANVCL010000002.1:23391498-23408455 GCA_026546855.1 Erythroxylum incrassatum | reverse complement strand
ATGGAAATGAGATCTTCTATAAGATTAGTAAACAATGCAGAAAGCTAGTCATGTCAATCCATCCAGCAGTAGTCACCGTGGAAGACAGGAACTACTCTAAATAACAATGCAGAAAGCTAGTCATGTCAATCCATCCAGCAGTAGTCACCATGAAAGACAGGAACTACTCTAAATATTTCTTAAACACACGTAACCAAACAAGACTGCTAAGTGAAGCACATAGATTAAGTTCAGACCTCCCACTGTTCAAGAGCATAGGCATCAAGTTCCTCCAAGCTTGGGAGCCTTACAGTTATATTGGAAGGCATTGGTTCCCTTGGTAAAACTCCACTGCGGTGTCCGAGTTGCAACTTTCAAATATCAGTCGTAAAATATGATCAAAGCATTTGAATACTCAGAAAACAGTTTCTGTCCACGCCTAAGAAATACAATACCATAAATTAAAGGAAAGAAACAATACAGCTAGAATGTTTAGAAAACATGAGTAAAAAAGCAGGGAACTGTATGCTAGTTAAGCTTGACTGTTCTTTGGTTTTCATTATCCAAGATGAGATTGAAAAAGCAGAAAAATGAATAAAGCAATTCATAAGATCGTATTTCTACGCTAACAACTTATATAGCAAATCAGGTCCATTTGAAAATCTAGAGCTATCGTACAAAACCCGCAGCCAGAATCCAGAACCTCGAGCACAAGGAAACATCAAGACACACATCATCTTGAGGTAAAAATCAAATAAAAGAAACCCACATTGTTGAACATAAGAACTTACCCGCTAGTCAAATGCTTCTGGAGGTTACTTTGAAAAGTAGGGTTTATTCGATAACTGGTTTCCTTTTTCCTGTCAGTGGCAAATAAATTCGGGACAAATGAGAAAGTATAAGATGAAGAAAATTTTCCATTTGTCGTTAAATGTTGCATGCTAAAGAAAATCTAAAAAACAAAGGGAAGCATCGACCAAATTGTGATAGATCAATCCTAACAGAATAATTGAAACGCAATATACATGTAATACACATACCATATACTCAAATTGCAATTAGAAATGTTCACTGAAAGTTTATCTCTCACCAGATGAAACGGAAAAGCCACAAATGGGCTAGAGTTCGGATCTTTAAATTATTATTGTCATTCCAATCTCCTTTATTAGTGTCATTGCAGAAGCAACTTAACAAAAACGAAAAGATGGTGCATAAATAGGGTGGTGTTTACCGTTCCGTAGTTTCCATAAAAACTCTCAACTGAATCAAGCGATCAATGGCGACCTTATGCTTGGAGAATCCATCAGCGAGCACCCATTCCTCGAGAGACTTTGCAGGAAATGGACCTTCCATGTAAATCATTTGCAACACATACTTCTTAGCCAAAGGAGGCAGCGACCTGATCAAAACCCTAAAATCAACTCTAAATTTTTCTCACCCAATAGAGCCATTGGATCACATACTATGCCCAAGATACAGAGCAAAAGAGAATAAGGACCTGAGGATGGCTTCACAAATGAAAGAGTTGTGGTAAAGCCTGTCGAGCTTCATGGCGGGCAATGAAGCCACCATGTCCATAAAATTCTTTGCTATTATCCTCACCTGTGGCATCTCTTTGAACAAACTTCCGATTCTTATTTCTTTGGTTTTTGATGTTTTCGATTCAGTCGATGGTTTTGATCATAGGTGGATGTGAGAGCGTAGGGTTTTTAACTGTTTAAGCAAACCCGCCAGCGTATTTGTTTAATCTGAGTGAGTGACACGTAAAATTAAAAATTAATGTACGATCAAAATTTTAAAATAAATTAAAAAACGCATATTCGAATTATAATAAGTGTATAATTATACTTTAAATTTTCATTATTTGATATATTAATTATTTAAAAATTTTATACATTTCCAATTTGACCACATTAATGTGATTTAAATAAATTTAAATTATCGATCATCATACATTTAAATTATAAGTCTTTATATAACTTTTTCCCTTCTTTATACATCAATTTTTACTTTTTTAAAAATTTTCTTATTTTATTTTCTATATTCATTATGTTGTTTGAATCTTTAACCAAAAATTCAACCTTATATATTTGTTTGAAATATTTTAATATGTTATTGTTTAGCATTTGATTTTATTTCTCCTTTTCTCTAATTATATACTTCAATTTAAATAAAAAGAATATATATTGAAAAGGGGATGAAGAAGAGGTACATCTATACATTCATATCCACATGATATCACGACAACAATTATAATCTAGTGGGTCTACAAAGCAAATAAGTCATTCACTCTATCATAGTAGCAAAGTAAGCATCGACTTTTCAATAACTAGTCTCTATACCCATCTAAACTCATCTTATTAGAGTTGAGCTTATGTTAAGCCTTTGAGAAGGATTGGAAGATCTCTATAAGTTCCATTTTTGCATTAGTTTATCCTTATTATTATGGCTATGGTGCTACCGTGAAAACAATTGAGGTTCTAGCTCTTCCTTTTAAAGATTATGTTGCTCCTCTCCTGCCAAATGGAGTAAACCAAACTCCTAAAAGCTACAATAAGTAATTTACAATCATAAATTCTCTTAAACTTGACTAAAGAAGCCCATGTCACAAGTTGATCCCATGTAAAAGTAGCATAATTAATCCTAAAAAGTTGTAAGACAAGGAGGTATGTTCCTTTGAAAAATTTGTGTTAAAAGCATAGGTGATTGGTGTCTTTAGAGTATTTTACAATATATAACATGAGTTGGTAAAGGAACCATAAAAAAGTCTATCATTATTGTTCAACCTCTGTCTAACAACAAATTAAAGGATGGAATAAGCTTTTGGAAGACTAGTAGAGCTCCATACTAGTTTGTACTAACTAATAAATCGTTGGAGAGTTGAGAAGAGATTGAAACAAGATTGGTTTGTCAAGAAGTCTGAGTTATGGCAGCTCTAGAAGATCTTATATGCGCTTAAGGCATTAAGGCAATAAGGAGGTAGATTCTTGAAAATGAGACAACTTAGGCCTTGGAAATGAGAGGGGATCAACAAGGAAACACCTAAGACAAATCTGTTGACCCTAGTATTAGTTAGAATATGATGCATCAAGTTTGCAGTATGGATCGTTTTATAAAGGGGCCAAAAGTGTGGCAAGTATCATACTAAAATCATATGCATACCCTATTCCGACAGTGTGATAGATGTAAGGAACTAAATAGTTCTTTAACTTCAACATTTGGACATTGTCTAAGAGAAGTCAGTTTTAGGCGTGATTATCCAGAAAATGTTTCCTTCTAAAGCAAAGGAATGAATCGACTTGACCTAAATTGATTCACAATTAATGAAAAGCTTCTAAATTCTCTTGGAAAGAAGCATTTTATTGATAGATCTTAGGGCTTTTAGTCCTAAACCTCCTTAGTTTTTTGGTTTAAACACCTTCATCCATTTAAGTGTGTCTTTGTTATTGATTAACAAACTTTCACTCCATAAATAATTCTTGATTAACCTCTTTATATCCTTTGTTAACTCAAGAGGGAGGTAGAGATATGTGCACCAATGCATTTGCAAACTTAAATTAATAGACTTTCTTACTTACAACCCCTCAGTAAATGACAATTTCATGTTTCAATGCCAACTATAAATTTATCTCAAAATTACTAGTCACAATACTTAAATTATACCTTGATCATTCCAAGTCAAGGAGCTTTATACAAGTCAAATCTATGAGAGAAAATATTTTCATTGCACAAGACCTCTTTAAGAATTACAACAAGAAATTAACCAACAAAATTTATGCCTTAAAATTGATTTAATAAAAGTATTCGACTCTATAAGCTAGGAATTTTTATTTGTCACTCTTAAAGCATTTGGCTTTCCTCAAGCCATTATCACATGGATTAAGTAATACATCACAATAACCTCATTTAGTGTTATGATTAATGGAGAAAAAATCTTAGTGTTCAAAGGTGCTAAGGCTTAAGGCAAAGGGATCCTCTTTCTCCTTGCTTATTTACTCTATGTATTAAGGTTTTTACTAGGTTGGTTGAGTACAAGATTAATCATGGCAATAACTTCACATATCATCACAAATGTAAAAGAATGAAGCTCTTCAGCCTCTATTTTACAAATGATATAATTCTTCTATATGGTGCTAATCTCCACTGAATTGAGTTACTCATGAATTCCCAAATTATGTTTTGGAGACTTCCAAGCCTTACAATCAACACAAGCAATACCTATATATTCATTTTAGTAGGTTCTCATGATGTATTTGATAGTTTAATCAAAGCCTCAAATTTACAAGTTAAGGAGCCCATTTTTACATACGTAGGGATCCTCATCACTAGAAAGAAACTCTCTTATAAAGATTAATAACTCATATTTGGCATAATCCATAGAAGAATCAATATTTGGTATAGTAATTATTTGTTTTATGTAAGAAGATTTTAACTCATCATGTCAATACTTAATAACCTCTTTGTTTAGCATATAAGGTTTAAACTACTTGAGAGCTAACCTCCCCCCTATAACCTGAATTCAAATGTTGAGGATCTCGTAATCTAGATGGGATAGAATTCTAAGAAATTCACTAACCACTCCTACTTCTAGATGTTTAGAGCATCTACCTCGATAGTAAGATGGCATAAATTGACCTAGTGCAATTCAAACACACTTAGCGCCTCATCTATTTGTGGTTAGCCATTAAGAATAGGTTGAGAACTCTAGATAGGATAAAGAATTAATTAGTTAGCAAGAGATGCAAATAATGCAATCAAAAGACTAAATTAGCGGACCACTTATTCTTCAAATTGCTCATTCTTAGCCTCTATTTGCAATGGTCTTGGCCTTAGAACTCCTCAGGAGATTATTCAATATTATATATTTCAATTTTAAAAAAATTGTCATCCATCACTTAAAAACATCAAATGTATCTCTCCTACCATACTAGCACCACCCATAAATGGTAGTCATTGTAGGTAGCGGGCTAGCAAATTTTTAATTTGCAAAATGTTAATTTCAAAAAAATAAAACTTTACAAAAGATCATTAAGATAACCTTATTTAATTAGTTCTAAAAAATAATATTCATATGTTCTCCTAAATGTTAACAAGTAAAAAATACTTATATTTAAGAGAAAAGACCATACTACATACCTTAAACTATAATACCAATGTTAAAAAAGCTTGGAGCTAATTAAATAAAATATGGAATAGATTTTATATATACATATATATTTGCCATTGATCAATTAAGTATTCATAAAAAAAACACTTACAAATAACTCACAAATGCACTAAATAATCCCAACACTAATATTATAGTTATATTGATGGTCACAACATCACATCATGTCTACTTTTTTTATATTTTGGTTGGATTTTCAAGCGTTATACTTATAATAAATAAATCTAATAATTTATTAATTATGATAAATTGTTAAATACACATAATAATTTATAAATTATAATCTCGAGAAAATCACTTAACAAAATAATTTAAATGATGAAATACTAGTGCTTACAAGCCTTCAATATTTTGAAGGCTGAAGTGAATTACAGCACCCTTCACTTTGACTTAAACCTTTGATTTCTTAATTTAAACTCTTTAAAAAATCATCTTTACTGAATCCCAACTGGGGGTCACATTGAATTAAACAAGAGGCTGCTTCTTTCCGGAACAGATCACTTGTTCCATATGCCCTATGCCAATTATTACGAGTCACACATTTCATTTATTTATTGTGGAATGTGTGGCTAACAATGGATGACACAAGCTTGGAACAGGGCAAATGGAATAGAAGATCTCCTCTGACTCATTCCATTTCTCTCGTCTCTAGGAGTCCAGATAAATTTTTAGAATACCGTTTAGTACTGGTAAAAAATGATACCCGAATTTTATTTTCAGTACCGGCCCAAAATATTGGTTGGTACCGGTCAATTTCGACTGTACCTGTCGGTACTTAAAATACTGATCAAATACCGGCTAGTACCGGATATTTTAAAAAATTGAGAAATTTTTCTGCAAAATTTTCAAAATTTTCCTGCCTCTCTCCTACCTATTTTCCCCCCTTTTTTCTCAAAGTATTTTAAATAATAATAAATATTTTATTACTAATAATAATTATAAATTAAATAAAACTTAAAAAATAAATTATTTAAATTTAAATTTATTTTAATATTTTATATAATATTTATTAATAAATATTAATAAAAATATGTTATTTTTTAAAATAAATAATTTAAAAGTTATTATTTATAAACTAATATTTATTTTATATATTTTTAATTATTAAATCAAAATTTATTTAAAATATATGTATTTTAAATATATTTTAAAATTATTTATATTTATTAATAATTGTTAAATTAATTTTATAAATTAAATTAAAATTGTGATTATTATTTATTATTATAATTTTTTGAGGCATGATTAAAAATATACAGTACAATTACACAATATGATAATGAACTATTTCATAAATTTAAAAAATTACCCAAAACATACCCAGTGTTAATAGGTATCGGTACAATACTATATAAAACTCAATTCGATATCAAGTCCGAACTCAATTCGATATCAAGTCCGATATAATATTTGTAATATTGCTAATAAATCAAAAAGTCTAATTTATTTAAAATAAACATGTTTGAAAATTCCCAAATTTATCAAATCCTTTTTCACCAAAACTCTATTCTTAAATAAATTTTCTTTGAGAAATTATTTTATAAAATATATTTTTTAACTATTAAAATAAAAATACTTTTTATTGTTATAAATTGAGCATAAAATGTAATGCAATTCCGTAAATAAGTATCTTTCACCCAAACATTAATTTCTCATTGCTAAAGTATTTTTAACTTACTATTTTGTTCTTTCAAAACTCCAGTCTTTTTGGCAGGTGCTGAATCCAACCCAATAGAAGCTGTTAGTTCTTGTTCCAGATCACAAAGGGAAGGAACAGAAAGTGGTGTTTGATCTCCAGAGAATGACCGAACTAACGTGTTCTAAGTTAACACTTCTTACGTTGACAGCCATTCTCATCCAGTCCATTGGTCTCTCAGTCTTCGTCTTCGGTTTCTTTCCTGTTAAACCAGCTCTCTCCGGTGCCAGGTTTCATTTTCCTGGTTGCTTTTTGCTAATTGTCTTATGTTCTTTTCTTGCTTTATTTAACTTGGATTGATTCGGTAATGGCAGTGGTCCGGAGTCTTTCTTTCCACCGGGTTCCCATGAGCGTCCAACTGACGATCTTCCTCCTCAGCAGCTCAAGTCCCTTTACCAGGTTTCATTCTTTATGGTCTCGTGATTTGTATTCCCTTTAGTGGATATGTGTTCTGGGTAGTCCAAGAAAGCTGTTTTTTTTCTTCTTTCTCAAACATGTTAATGAATGTTGTGGGAGAAAGTTAGGTTGGAACTTCAATTTATGTTTGAAGGCTATATTGTTGTTTCATGTGATTGTCTTACTATTTTGCTGTCTTATTATTTTGCTTTCCGTGATTTTACTATGTCCAAGTTTGGTTCAGATATGAAAGATTTTGGCTTTTATCATGCTAGAATTTGATGCGTGCAATGTGAAATCGAGCAGATATTGTACTTTTTTCCCCATTTCCTATTGTTGGCGATTAATGGCGAGTAAGTTGACTGCGGGAGACTGCAGACAACTGAAATGAAATATTGCATTGGCATGTTCGGTCGAATCTATGGTTTTCAAACACTAATACCTCTTTAACAAGAGTTTTCTCTTTGTTGGTTGATAATTTCTATTCTGCTATGCTTTAAGATGAAGGACCTTTTATAAGAACACTTTTAATAAGCGAGTGCACATTCCTTTTATGATACTGAAGTTTTCTAGCCCGTGTGGTATGTAAAGTATGTATTAGAAATCTGGAATAGTTGCTGAACTTCTAGCTTTGCATCTTCTTCTTCTTGTTCCTTGTCTTTGAACTGTCCACTGACAGGCAGATCTATCATTTACAGGAGCTCTCTGGGATCCCCCCACTGTTTGACAGGATCATCTTGATGGTATGCAAATAAACCTTGTGATGAAGTGAATGATTTTAGCAATTGATGTCTATTATTTCATTGGATGGACTAATATGCAGTTCAGGTCATTGATGGTCTTCCAGCAGAATTTGTTCTCGGAAAGGGCGGTAAACCTCCACGCAGTGATTTGAAGGAAGCCATGCCTTATCTACAATCTTTACTATCTAATGGACTGGCAGTTGGCTACCACGCAAAGGCTGCACCTCCAACCGTTACAATGCCTCGTTTAAAGGTAATTGTAGCTGCTTTTATGTGCAGGAAGGCATAATTCCATCAAGACGTACTTCTTAATCGAGGTTATTATATTACAATTGCAGGCTATGGTCTCTGGTGCAATTGGAGGATTCTTAGACGTGGCTTTCAACTTTAATACTCAGGCTCTACTAGATGATAATCTTCTTGGTTAGTTGAAATAGTCAAAGTTTTAGTGTCAAGATGAATGCTTCAGTTGTTTTTTTCCCCCTAAATAGATCATTTTGCCTGTCAACTTGTTATTTGTCCCTATTTTAATGCTTTAACGCCGTTGTTTCTTATTGAAAAACTTTACTTTCAAGAATATAACAATAACAATATAGTCATTTGTGTTAACTGTAAAAGATCTCATCAATAACTTTGTGTCATCGGATTTTAGTCTCATTGATTTAGGGTAGGAAGACTTTTAGTATAAGTAAGAGGGTAGTACAGTATAAAAGTATGATAAGTAAGCAGACTCAACCATTTTCTGGTCTTATATCGGCTGTCATACACATGAATAAATTCATTGTTCCTTTCTTTTTCTACACTATTAGGACCAAATTAACAAGAAAATAAGTTTCATATATTCAATCATGGCAAATGGGAAGAGTTAAAATTTGCTATCCCTTTTATATATCTTTGTGAGAGGCATATCACTTGTTTGAAACTTTTATTGCAGGTCAACTTTTTAGAATTGGTTGGAAAATGGTGATGCTTGGAGATGAAACATGGCTTAAGTTGTTTCCAGAATTATTCATGAGACACGATGGAGTTAGCAGCTTTTTTGTAGGTTTATTGCTTTATTTCTTGCTTTTGTGCTTGATAAGTGGAGATTATGTTATCATTTTCTAATGTCTTATACATTCTCATAACATTCTTGATTATAGAAAAATAGTGTAAGGAGGAGAATCTTCCACTGTTATTCATATATGATAATAAAATTTATTCTTTTCTTTGCTTATGACTTGAAATTACACTTCTATTCTAACTGATATATTTGGGCTGTTTCAATGAAAATTTAAGTTCAAGAAATCAATTCTTTATATTGGTTTTTACTGGCTCTTAGTTTGCCATAGGTTCTGGGCTTCTTAATTATTCTGGAAAAGGTTCAGGAGCAAATTATTTCTATCAATTCTCAATTGTTACTTAATATTTTTCTTGGTACAGGTTAAAGATACTATACAAGTAGATCAGAATGTTTCTCGTCATCTGAAAGATGAACTCAGCATGGATGACTGGAATCTTCTAGTAAGGCATTTTGTTCTTTTCAATGGTTATTTAGTTTGACTGTTGTAAATACTATATTACTTTGTTTTCTTTGATGTTAAGAGGGTCATGGCTTGGGTTTTCTTTAATTGTTCATCTCTAGTTTTAGGATTTGATTTATGTTTCTATTTCCATTTTTATTCTATTCTATGTGACCTCATTCATAGGAATTACTGCAGATGTGTTTGTTGATCAATAATTTTATCCGAGTCTGATCAAATAAATTTCAATTATTTCATCATGTCTAGTGTTTTGTAATTCACATGTTCTTGAACATTCTGAGCAGTAGTTGCTGAGGGTTGAGGTTATGGATGCAATATTTGCTTGTTGTCTCTTACACAGAGTGATGTAAATTTGAGTAAGATTGCATTTGAAGATGGAGTAAACTGTTACTTGTAAAGTGCCATGAGTTTATTCAGAGTTGTGATTGAGCAAAGATCCACTCTTCGTAGTATTAAGTCTAGATCATTCGTTTATCTGCGTTATTTTCAGATGTTTCTTTACATAGAAGAGAGATTTTTCCTTAGTAGATGGGTGGGATAGAAAAATCCTGGATTTCTATACGAGGTCCTCCTCTAAAATGAAAATGGATTTTTATCTACGAGTTTTTTGTGTTTCAGGTGGCTATTTTTGGTATTGATTACAACATAATGGGAGCCACCATAATTTGTGGGTCAAGCCTAAATGGTAAAGAACTTAACCACATAATATATAACATTTCATACAACAATGAATTGATAAAGGTGATGAAAAATGTGTAAAAAAATGTGTTTACTTGATTGATTCTCAATAACATCAATATTGCTCCTTAATTTTATTTCAAGTGGTATTTTGTAGTCTGTTAAATTGTTTTGTATTAACTCTCTAACCTATTGGTGTTTTTCAAGCCCGTTGCCATCTTTCATTTTATTCCTTGTATTCTTATGTAGAATATTCCTGCACAATATATGTTGAAATACATGGTGTTTTGCTGGTCACTCTGATGACAGCAAATCTGTTTTGACACCAAAATACCCTAAAATGTTTCTTATATGGGTCCATATAGATGAGTTTTTAATTTTTTGTGGTTGAGCGTTAATCATTTTCTTGGATGGATGGATGATTCATATTTTTTCTTGTTTTATTCTTCAATGGCATTACTTCTAGATTCTTCATTATCTGGGTGTGGATCATGTTGGGCATGTTGGTGGCCGCAACAGGTACTATCTTGTCTAGTTCCACCAATACTTCTTTAAGTATGAAATTTTGGTTGTTATTTTGTGAGCTTCACTTGGATCAATGTTCAACTTCTTCAGTGTCTTGATGATCCCAAAACTTTTTGAGATGGATGAAGTGGTGAAGATGATTCATTTGAGGACTATCCTGAATCAAGTTAATGATGCAAGGAACACACTTTTGGTTAGTTCTTCCTCAATTCATATTCTTTTCCAGTGTCAATACTATCATTAAAAATAAACCTCTCTATTCAAAACATCCGAAGTCAAATAGTGGATGGATTTCATAGATCATCAGAAAGATTCTTTGATCCAAGTGTTGGGACTAGCATTCAGCTTGTGCTGTCTCCTCAGAATTTTTTATTCTTGCTGCGAAATATTTACAGCTTCCATCATTAGTCAGGATACTTGAATAGATGTGATTAATAGCTCTTTGCATCTAAGTTTCCAAAATATTCATGAAAATTGATTATGAAGGTATTGAAAAAGAAAAATATGCTGAGTTATCTACAAATTGGTCGTACCTCTGAATGACTAATTGGTAGTGTTTCTAAGTGGAGAAAATTATGGAACTATGAGGTGGTGCCATCGCTAGGTTTTGCTCTTTCATATGATTGTTTCAACATTTCAACATACGTGCATCTGTTTTTGTTTATATAGGTGGTAGTAAGCGATCATGGCATGACTGAAAATGGAAACCACGGTGGTTCTTCATATGAAGAAACTGACTCCTTAGTTCTTTTTATTGGCCTGAATAGGATCATCGTTGATTATTCATCAACAACTATACAGTCTATTAGCCAGGTGAGCAAATTATGCTACATTTTGACAAGTTCCTTCAGTAGTTTTTCTCATGTCTCAAATTGGGTTTTATTTTTCTAGATGATTAGCGAACTAGTTGTCACCAGTTTATTGATAAATAAATGTTATGGTACTCTTCAATTCCACCAAAACAAATTGCACTAGAATTTAAAATAATCCCTTAGCTCTTTCAATTTGTTACCTTTATACCAATTAATCCTTTGTTGAACTCTCTTTCTTCTTATCCAATTTTCCTTGGACAACTAATTTTTATTGCTGAGCTGACAAGTTAAATGGATCAGGTTGACATTACTCCAACATTGGCTGTTCTTTCTGGCGTACCAATTCCGAAAAACAATGTTGGTTTCCTGATTTCAGCACCGTTTGATTCTTTGCCAGGTCAGCTGTGCCCATTTTTGTTGTGTATCTTTGTGCATTTGAGTAGTTGCACCTTCCAAATCTCAGCTTAAAATAAGTTAATGTGAAGAGAAAGAAAGCAGCTGTAACATTTAGTTGCCTCTCATGCTTGAATAATGGGAAATTTATACGCTTCTTTTCCTTGTTCTTGATCAAATCAGATGATAAAAAGCTCAGAGCATTGGAGTTGAATTCCTGGCAGTTGCTTAGATTAGTAAAAGCCCAATTACCAGATTTATCATGTGGAAATTTTGTACATGTTGCCCATGCTAATGGTCAGAAGATTAGACGAAATTGTAGCGGTCACATAGAAGAAGTTCTTTGTTGCTTATATCTGAATGCTTCAGATCTTTATCATTCCTGGAAATCTAATGAAACCTTTGGGTGAGTGCAGTTGTAATTTATCAAAATATTAAACTGCATTCCCTCGTTCCTTCATGCTTAACTATCAATGGTATTATGCATAATTTTGAGTTATCTATCTTGGTCTTACTGTAGGGAGCATGTTGCTGCCACTGTTGCAGCATATTATGAGTTCCTAAAAACTTCAAGCGAATGGCTATCACGTAGAGTCACTGATGTATGTAAATTCTTTTCCATCTTGAAACGTGTGTCATGTGCAGAAAACAACATAACTTTTGTCCTTATGTTTTCTGATGGTTCAAGACATGGGATAACAATAATCAACTTGCGTCTTTCGTTATCATATTTCTGAAATTGTTTGCAGAAACCTGTCGGAGTACTTACTTTTGGTGTTGTGGCAATGACCATTTCATGCTTGATATTGATGAGCCTCATAATTTGGATGGCCAGAACTGTTTACTCTGGGGAGAAGCAACAATCTTCTAATCTGAGTAATTGGATGCATGGTTGGTGCATAAACGAGATTTTTGTTTTGGGTATAATTCTGATTTTTGTTATGAGTATGGGTTCCAGTTCTATGGTAGAGGAAGAGCAATATATTTGGCATTTCATGATATCAACGACATACCTGTTGTTACTCAGAAAAGTAATGCAGTCTCTTCCAGTGAAAAGTGCAGTAAACTTACTCGAATTATTAAGAGGACCAAATGGTGTAAACACTTACCAGTTCTGTTCTATATTTTTACTTCTTATTTCTGGACGGATTTTGAGAGGCTGGCATCAAGGCGGCGTAAACTGGACCCATCTTCCCGATATATCAAAATGGCTTGAGCAGGCCGGAAGTCACCATCTTAGATCAGTCCTGCTTGTTTCAGGCCTTTTTGTGATCAGCTTGGGCTTATTTGCGCTTTTTCAATTAAAATCCAGAAGAAAATTTTGTCAAGCAGTGGGAGTTTTTATCTTGATACCTGGATTATTGGTCCTATGGCATATTATTGTGCGTGGAAGTAATGAGCCTTTGTTATCCAGTCATGGTGATACTACACTGGTACAGGCAATCTTTGCTTTCTTAGGCATTTTTACCATTGGAACTTCCGTTGGTTTGCCTTGGCTTATGCCTATTTCAGTCTCTTCCTGTTCAACCCAACAGAATAACTTGTCAACTTTAGTTTCTGTTGACACTGAATATAAGTCCTGTTTGGTGGAATTTAGAGATTCTTTGTATATGATTGGCCTGGAATATATACTATCTTGGTGTCTCTTACAGCTCTTACTTCAACAGCCAATCAATGCAATGCCTATCTCTTTGCTTCTCATACAAATCTTATCTACAATGCTCTACAGTTATCATAGTCGGCCACGGCATAAGGAATGGGTTGAGGTTAGATCGTTTATCATGTCCAGATGCTTGCATGCAAGATTCATTATTTGCGACTAAATGATAGTATATAGCATAGTCGTCCAATCAAAACCAGCAGTTGAAACTTCCAATTTGACACCTAGATATGGATTCCAGGACTGCTTAATTTCCCATTAAGCAGCCAAGAAGTCCAATTGCATTTGAAAATGGTGGTATAATGATACATGCCGCATTGGCTTACAATTTCAACTGATGCAAAATCCAATCCTGCATGTGAAGATTTATTACATGTTAACTAACCCACTTTATTAGATTGTTTTGACAATGTAATTTTATCCTGTCATTTAGTTTAAATGTGGGAGCTGGGGCTTCCTCCTTGAAAGGAATTGATTGCTAGAAAAACATAAAATACATATTTGACTCTCTTTTGCTTTTTCTAGCGGAGTCTCAATATACTTTGTTATATGGTTCTTTTAAAAAAAAAAACTTTTCCTGTCTCTTCGTTACCTTTATTGGCTATTTCTGTGTAACATTTGAAGTTAAGATCTACGTCATCCCTGACTACATCGTTATGATTTCAGCTTATTCCGCTACCTACTATTCCTATTTCCTGTGTGATAGATTGAGTATCAATTTCTTTTATAGGTGTTATATAGTCTATTTTTTGCCATATTTGACAATGAGGACAAATAGGTTAAGTTTATTCCTTCAATATTTTATTTTTTCTCATCTGAAACAAAGAATGAGCTTTCCAAAATTATCAAAACATTGTTTAACCTTTATTCTGAATTGCTTTCTGTCCAAGCATGTGAGATACTTCATGCAAATGTTTGAAATAATTAACTGGAATGGATGATGAAGAATTGCCAGGTCCTAATAGCAGTGATTTGAAAATATGTTGGATTTATGTTCACTTGCTGGTCGACTTATGACCTTCCTTCATGTTGCAAATTTTCAGTTTTGATGACTCTAGAGCTAAATTCGTCTCAGTCACTTATATTGGGAGCTTATTTTTCTGTCTTAGGTTGCTTTGTTGTACTACACAGGAATGGCAGGCCATTTTGCCCTTGGGAACAGCAATACTCTTGCAACTATTGATGTTGCTGGGGCCTTTATTGTACGTACTTCCGATTTTGTGTGTGCATTTTGTTCTCCCCTTGGATATATCACTTAGATTGTAATTTGACCCTATACCATTCCCATCCGTTTCTCCTAACAATTTTACTTATTTCCAGGGCCTTTCGAGTTACTCATCCTTGCTTTCTGGCATTCTGATGTTCCTTATTACCTATGCTTCCCCCATGTTAGTTCTTCTTAGCATGGTGATTTACATCTCCTTGAAGGATGACAGCTATCTTGCTTCTCCCAAAAATGTAGAGTT
Source organism: Erythroxylum incrassatum (assembly GCA_026546855.1). Lineage (NCBI taxonomy): Eukaryota > Viridiplantae > Streptophyta > Magnoliopsida > Malpighiales > Erythroxylaceae > Erythroxylum > Erythroxylum incrassatum. The sequence continues at coordinate 23,393,417 of JANVCL010000002.1, read as the reverse complement.
TGGGAATCTTCTCAAGCTGATGCTTGGTTTTCCCTGTCTGATTCCGCTCGGCTTGAATTCAATTCTCTTGACTGCATACACCATTGTTTTGTTGTTAATGAGGAACCATTTGTTCATCTGGAGTGTCTTCTCCCCAAAGTAAGTCTTACTGAAGTTGCACTTTACTACTAGTAGCTCAAAGCACGTGTAAGCACATTATATTCGTCTTCTATTAGCATCAGAAAGAAATTTATACATGCATCTACACTGAGAGGTCGTTGGAGTCGATAATGTGCATTGATTTCAGGTACTTGTATGTTTGCGCTACTACCGTTTGCGTCTACGTTGGAGTGTTTGTGGTGGCTGCAACTGGGATGTATACATATGCAGTACTCATGTTTCGAAGAAAGACAGGTGCTTGCCACTAATCGCATTAGATAGAACTGGACATGGCAAGACAAGGAGTTTTAATTCTTTAGACCAAGCTAGCACTGACCGTTCCTTCATATGAAACATTGCAGATCTCTTTGTTTTTGCTTTCTTTTATTTCTTCTTACGGCTAAATTTGGGTCTATACTAGGACTTGAAACTGGTAAGAAGAGGATGTTTTTACTTGTTCTTTCTGCCACTTGTTCTTTTCATTTTAAGCACTCTCATTCATGATGAATGAAATAAGTTTAGTTATCTTCCCAATTTAGGTTAACAAACAAATACTTACCCTGTCAAATGATGTTAAAAGTTCTGCAGGTAGAGTGCTTGTTCATTTTTTTCTTTATATCGGCCTATGGAACATGAGGGGTCTTTGTAATGACTCTAAATTTTAATGTCCTTTGGTCCTATGGAGGATAACTAGAGATGACAATAGGTTAGGCCTAGGCTGGGTCTGTGGCCTTAAAAATGTGGCTTGAGGTCAAAACAACTGTCGTTTTTTCCAACTGGTTCTTGACAGGTCGGACCAGCCTCCCAAGTCCAAATTGATTTTGGCCGGACCCAATTCCCCAACCCTAAACCATACATATCTGGGTAAAATCTTCTCTTTTGCAACATAAAAGTGAAGGATTGAGAGAAAAAGGAAGATCATAGATGCATAGTCATTTCTCATCCAAGTCACTAGGTGTTGGAACTTGATCTTAAGATGGCAAGCAGATGACTACATGCATCTAGAGTGATATATAGTCCAAGACATAAGCATCAAAGTTGGGAAATATTATGTAATGTAGCTTCTTACAACGCTTAGACTGTTTCGAAACATTATTGAAATCTAGTTTGCATGGTAAGAATTACAACTTTGTATATGATCATGCGACAAAAATCTCATGAGATAAACAATTCACTAGACACAATTATCCACGGTAGATTATAATAAATCAAAATAAGTAATATTATGCATAATTTTAGTATCAAAAATAATTTTAATTTCATTTTACTCTAAACAATAATTAGACTAATTTCCACCCAAAAAATCGTTAATTTCATTATTAAAATAAAATTCATTATATGAAATGAAAGTCAAATCATATTGTATGGAATTACAAAAAAAAGAAGATTAGAAATAGATTTTGGAAACTAATGAATTGGATTCAATTCATTAATTTTATGTAATTAAATTTAATTCTTGCGTTTGAAATGCTAAAAAGGAGATTGACTTGAATTCAACCACGTAATTGAATCTCATTTTCTTTATGAATTCAATCCATATCTTTAATGATGTGAATTGAATTCTAAATTGAAGAGTCAATTCTTTTTAAAAAATTAATTTTTTTTCAAATATACACATCATAAATATACAAATTATTACAAAATACACAAATATTGATTACATATTATTTTTAGTTAAGGATAAAAAAAGTCATATAAAGTAGTTTTTTTTGAAATAAAACGGAATAGTATTAAAACAACAGAGGAAGAACAAAGTCAGGAGGGATAGAAGTCCACTCCAA
>JANVCL010000002.1:23375350-23391398 GCA_026546855.1 Erythroxylum incrassatum | reverse complement strand
AAAATGTAAAAAACAACAATTCTAAAAAAATAATTCAAAATTTTGATAAAATAGAAAATAATTCAATTTTCATTATTTTACAATTAATTATTATATTTAGATAACTATTATATATAGATAATTATTATATATAGAAATAATTAAAATTTAATAAAAATATATAAAAAATAAAATAAATAATTGTCATTATTATTTGATATTAAGACTTTTAAAAACATGGTTGATGTAAACAGTAAACTAATAAAGTATACAGTACAACTGTATAATATACCAATATGAACTATTTTGCAATTTTTAAAAATTTTAGAGATTATTTTATAAATTTAAAAAATTTCCCGAAACGGTACCTGATATCGACCGGTACTGATACAATTCCGTTTCAGAACTCAATCCGATACCAAATCTGGTACGGTATTCATAACATTGCTCCAGATACACCTACTGAGCAAATCACGCCTCAGATTTTCCATAAATAAAGAGAAACGCGTGAGCTTTTCCCTAAAAGTTCCAGAGATACATTTTAGAACAAGTATCCCACTCATGGAGCAATTTGTAAATAATAGCGTATCAACAAAATTAAGGAAAAAAAAAAGGGTAATCAGTCGTTTAGTTGTGTGATTACGATGAGGATAATCAGGCATCCATCCAAATACCACGGCTAGAAATTTAAGCTACTGCCACTGCAAAAATGGCCATGATAAGATCAATAACTGCCAAAGCTGTAACAAAGCTTTACTGGCATGATCGTTGGCATGTCACGTCATTTTTTATCTTCTTATTCTTCCTCATTATGCCGAAGTGCATGGTACGTCTTCCGTAACTTCACCAGGTCTGGTAGCTGAAGGAGGTGGCTTTTCAACGGGGCATGGCTTTTCAGATGGAGGAAGCTTACATGGCCTGTTTGGACGAACATGATCAACAGTCTTGGGGTCCATCTCAAACTGTCATAAATAAGATAGTGTTATATCAACAAAAAAGAAGTTGCTGTGAAATAAGATAGGAATGCTCATTAGCTCACAAAGGGAAAAAGACATGATTGAATAGCAGTTTTAGACATATTTCTTCAAGACAAACTAGCTGATTTCTGAATAGACAAGCTTAGAAGGAAGGATCAAGTTCTAATCTACTGCATCCTATATTGGTCCAGATGGATCCCATACGGATCAAGTACAACCCAAAGGGTTGTAGAACGCTGTTTGGACATCAAAGCAAAGTTTTAGCCTCTAGGCATCAAGTTCAACAACTAGTGCCACTAAATCTCATACTGCCTCCATCAAAAGCAACAGAACCTTCGTTTCGACTGCTCTGAGGAAGCATGCCAAAGAGGTTAGTGGAAGTTTTTGCATAAAATCAAATAACTTTACAATCTTATCTTTTCTCAGTAATCAGAGAAGTATCAAACTCCATGAATTCCCCAACAGAAAAGGGAGCATGAAATATAAACCATGAGGACAAACTCACCTTGAAACCACAACCAGCTACACAGGCATGGAAACATTCCTGGAAATAATAAAGAATCAACAAGATGTAATTACTAAGTCATATAATTTGATGGCAAGAAGATGCTTTCACTTTATACTACTTTTTAAATGAAAATTGCAATCGCCCCACAAAATCATCAAGTCCCATTACAAAATTTTACCAGCCACAACTTTAACTAAATGATACCACTTAATCAATCGGCCTCAGGTTCACTCCAAAAGGATGACCATATTACCAGTCTTTCTTTCACTGATCCTCTGACAGCGAATATATTATCTGAAATTACTTAATTATGTGAAGAAGCAGATTAGAAAACATCTTGGTCTGCATTCCAATGTCTGGTTAGTCAAAATGCATTACTTATCTAAAAGACCAGAATGTCAGAAGCAAGGTACAGAACAACCTTCTATGGCCTTGCAAACTTATCAATCTCCTTATCCTCCTACTAACATAGCATCAAGTTGTTCCATTTATTGCCAGAGGCCACAGAAAATCACCGGAAGAATTAGACTTGATAGCAGATTCTTCTACAATTAACACTAGATAGGAAAAATGACAGCACCTCCAAACTGACACGAACCAATTGCATGACAGAAAACCAGATTCCCCTGACACCCCAACTCACTCAAACAGGACAAATTCATAAGTTGATAAAGTTGTCAAACTTCTTAGAAGATATTTAAATGCCAATTCCTTTGCATATAACATAACATACCTCAGAGTAGGTGGCAGCTCCAGGAGAACGATCAATGTAAGCACTCCATTGCTTGTCCCTAAAAACAGGGTCCTTATAGCATATCTGATTGCATTCTGCCAAACCTGGATATCCCACAATGGTAGCAGTTGGAATGCATGATGTCTAAAGTCAACTTTTTTTCACTTGGAAACATAAAGCTATAATAATTACCGTAAGTCCTAGGAGTCAAAACAGGAATTTACAATTTAAATGGTGAGTCCCCAAAACTGGTAGTAAACAGATGAATACTTACAATCCTCCCACGTATCAGCGTCAGTGTCACAGCCCTTCTTGCAAAACACTCTCCCTGTGAAAACCCATGCCACGCATTACACTGATCAAATCAACAGTTTTATATTAGGCAAACGAGAAACACCCAAAAACTACTCTCAAATAGTAAAAACCCGGTCGAAGTAGAGCAAAGCAGGGACATTTACTAGAATGGAAGAAATGGGAGAACGTAGAAACTGTGGTCTCTAATGCAATGCATGATTTATGTAGCACTTATGGCGCTCGGTTCGGTAGTAATTTAATTAGTTCCCAGATTCCTTTTTATTGCTATCCGTTTCTAGCAATTTCACCTAAAGCAGCCAATTGGTATCTCCAAATATCTAAATCAGGATGATGCAATGGAGGCAAACAGAAGAGCGTCAATCTAAAACCATAAAATCAATACCCGCAAGAAGGCATTAATAAGAAATTAATACCCAATACTGAAAGAGAAAACAAAATCTTCAACAGATTGAACCAGATAGTAAAGCATCCTCTGGCCTAGGATCTTATCTGACAAACCAAGTAACGAAACAAAAGAAGATAAACAAGAATAGAGGGTGAAGAGGGAGGGATTTACAGGGAATCTGGGTAAGGAGAGCAAATTTGTGAGTGCATTCACTCCCACATGGATATCCCCATTGCTCCGGTAGCATCTCTTTCTCTCGCGCGCGGCAAAGCCAATGCGACGACCGATGATTGCGGCGGCTAATCTAGACTGGAAAGAACTGTTTGTAAATTAAATTTTAACGTTTTAAATTATTTAAATTAAATTATATCTTTTCTAAATTATACACAATCTTTTTTAGTATTTTAAAAAACTACTAAATAATTTTACCAATTATTCCAAAACTTGTTAAACTATAAAATTTAATTGTTTGAAATTAATAATTAAAATTATACAAACATTTTATAAAGTTAAATATAATTTTAATTTAATTTTTAATATAATTAACCTTACTAATTAATTAATTAATTAACTAATAACCGTAAATGTAAAAGCCCCGTATCAAAAATTTCAATTCTCAAAGTTCACTTGAATTTCACGCCCCTTCTTGAAGCTTGACGTCAAAATGTTTTTGTTAATATTTTGCTACTAACGAATGGAGAAGGTACAGAAATTTAAGCTCGCAAGATACCAATTTCCTCACGATCCTCCGCAAGAAGAGGATGTAATTAAACCGAAGGATCTTCATAATAAGTAAGCCCTTAAGGTGATGAGTGCGCTAAATTAGCAAGTCGATCCACGCAGCGGTTACTTTCGCGGCAGATGTGCCTAATATCAACAATCTACCCTCCTTTAATAAGCTCTTAAACAATCACTAACAAGAGTATAATAAGGGTTTGAATCGATTACTCCATTCCGATGGAACTGGACAGCAATCGTAGCGTCAAGTTCTACAATCAATTTTCTATTATTGCACAATTTCGCCAAAAGCAAACCTTGGCAGAGCCCCATAGTTTTCTGTATCAAGACTTCCTGAAGAGCCAATATTTAACATAAAACCTGGCACTCACACGTCATTTGAATCCCGAATCAATCCACCTGCTCAAGCATGACCATCAACAAGTCGTCTGTTAACTGCTGGGCAAGTTTTAGTAACAGAGCAGTCGACTGCCAACGTTATGGCATACTACAGTATGACTTCCACACTTGGGCGGATACCATTAAACATGAATCCAAAATGTAGTTTTTTCGCAGTGACATGCTCTATTAGTTTTTTTGTTGTTCAAGTCGTTCCTTAGATATCTTGAGCTTCGGAATCAAATCAGTCTGTCTCTTTTCAGTAGTCTTAAGTTTATTTTCTATTTGTGGATTGGAGATTTTGATTTGAAGCTTTTTACATTTAGGTAATTAGTTAATTTATTAATTAGGTTAATTATGGTATTTAGTTAGGTTAATTACATTTAAGCAATGTTTTAAAAACCATACCAGACATCGAACCAATCAAAGGAAAGATTTAAGATTTAAATATTTAGCCGTATTAAACCGTTATAAAATCGGTATATAATACATAAGAAAAGGTTAAATGTTTAAAGTGTTTTATTAAAATAAAAAATACACTAACATCTATTATTATATAATGAACTAAAAAAACAAATTTTAAATTATCTTAATGAAATTATTTATTTATACTAAATTATTAATTAATAACCTTTTTAATGTCCTTCTTTAAATTTTAAATCAAAATGTTAAATTTTGATCAACAAATCATAAAATTAAGGTTTGAAGTTTGATCAAGTTTTCCATCTAAAGATGTTGTCTTTTGTCTGCATTATTGGTATTATGTTCATAGCCCCATCTCCACTGGCTTTGCTTGTAACATAAAGTCCAGGGAACGTCTATATTCAACCAAGAAATGCCAGTTGAATAGTTTGCACTTCTGCCTAAACTTACTTTTCACCTATTTTTTACAATTATAATAGATGTCGTTATCATCAATACTATAAATATCGTACCCATTCTAGTATTGAATTGGGTTTTGATACGACACTATATTAGTATTGGTTAATATTGACTACCGCTTCAGGCAATTTTTTAATTTATGAAATAGTCATTATTTTTTTAAAATTACAAAATAGTCTATTATTATATTGTACTGTATACTTTATAATTTTACATTAACCCCATCTCTAAAAATCATGATAATAAAATAAATAACAAAAACTTATTTATTTTTATTAACATTAATTTTTAGGTATTTGATATATAAATAATAATTACAATTTTAATATAAAAAAGATAATCATCATACAAATAGAAAATTAAGAATAATATAAAGTATTTAAAATATTACAATTACAGCATATAATAGATAATAATTACATCAAAATATCAAATAAAAAGATAAATAAATATCCTTAACTCTTTAACTATTACAATTTATAACAAGAGTTCGTGATGAGGAAACAACCAAGTAGAAGTATAATCTGAAACAAAAACATTTACAATTATATTGCATATATATAATTTAACATATACATCAAATATAAGTAAAATTAAAAGGAGATGAGAAACAAAAACTTAGAACTTCATTCAATCTTTAACGAGGGGATACTTGCTATAACCGCACGAACTTAATTATAATTTGGTACAAAATCTTCATCATTAAAAGGAGCCTCATCATCATCAGCAGCATTCAAATTCAATGCATTAAATGATATGTCAATACTTTTCAATTCAAGATTATCTTCCAAGTCACTCACTTCTACGAAACTCGATTTTTCAGAAACTCAATCCGCCAAAACATCAATATTATCAATGCAAATTGAATTTATACAATTGCTTGTTCTATTAAGAGTCTTAATAAATAATGCAATTTAATTATTAAAAATTTATAAGAAATTATATCTAAATTAATAATGGTAATAACCTACCTTTCCCAAAGCTTTAAATTGTAATAAATGAAGACCAAGTTATTCAATCTCTTATGCTCCAATCTATTCCTTTTCTTGAAATTGATGAATTCAAATATGCTCTAGTTCCTTTCATAGCCTATTACACTCACACATTGACTTAGAATTCGAATTGCAAACTTTTACAATTCTGGAACATCAATTCCAAATTGATCCCATTAAGAAACTGTAAGTCGCAAGACAACAAAAGTAACGTTATAAACAAAATAAAGTGATAATTAATTTTTAACAAGTAACAACATTATATATATATTTGGAGAAAGTTTTGCTATTTTTCAAATAGTAATTGGAATCCCAAAATCCCCAGAAGACTATTTATAAAGGTCCATTTGTTAGTTTAGGAGATCTTACATCATCTTATGGGCAATAACTGTTTTAATAGTTAGTAGTACTCCCTTATTAACTTCAACATTCTTTGTAAAACCTGGTCTGAAATAGGCACTAGGATTTAAAAACGTCCCAGCTACAAACAACTGTCATTGACGACTGCAAGATAAGGTGTGTATAAACAAGACTTATTTTTTAGATTGACCTTGATTGCTTCCTTCTCCCTTCCCATGGCATCAAAAAAATAACACATTATTGCCTTTTCAACACCATTAACCAAATGAAGCACTCTCACCAATGGCTCGCAAAATCGGATAACAAATTGGCATTGGAACTGAAATTTAGTATCTTCAAGTATAATTCTGGAAACTTCTAATCCAACATTAGACCTAGCATGTTAAGATGTAACTCACTTATTACTTGTAAACATCTATCTCAACTTCTTCTTCATCATAACAAAATACTAAAGTGATAAGAAATTCATTGCAAATCTTATAATAGCAAGACGACACAAATTCCTATCATTGGTAAAATCTTTTCCCATTAAATTCAAGACCTATGCATGAATATAGATGAACTTGGTCACCTTTTTAGCTTTCTACACAGTTTTAATAATAGAAAAATACCTAGCATCCCCTATTTTTTTAAGCATTAAGTTAATGCAATGTGCAACACAAGAAATAAAAAGAGAATTATAATTGTTCTTTATAAGCATAATCATTTTCAGTAATGAACTAAATAATATTTTCTAGCCCTACTGTTTTCACAATTTCATCGAACATCTCAAATAAAGTATCAGTATTCTTAGCAATGCCAGATGCATCGATAGACTTTAAACACATTGAACCTTTTGCAAAATAAACCCAAAAATTAATAATAGGCTCATGTCTCCTATTTGTGCAACCATCACACATGATTGAACACCTATAAGTAGCCCAATCCATTCTTCTTTCTTCCAAATAACTTATAATTTCAGAAACTAAGCAACTCAAATGTTTACCTTTGTATTCATCAATAGAAGGAGCTTTTTATATCGAACCGTAAGAGGATATAACATTCACCATAGGTTGATAATAGTAAGGTTGGGAAGCATTAAATGATGCACCTATATCATACCACCTTCTAGGCATTTTCATATTTACATCGTGAGGCGTATCTCTTAATTGCATGGCACTACGAATTGAAGGCTAGGCTCCAGGAGTCGTTCGTGGTATAAAAATCATCATTTGCTTTCTTCTTTTCCTAACATCAGGTCCAGATGTAACATTCACTTATTGATGGGAAGCAACACTAGCACTACCACTACCACCTTCAACATTTACCCTATCATCATGAACACCAGCAAACTTCCACTACTACTTTCATAATTTAGTCTCTCCCTTCTATCTTTCTCATGATGATATTCTTTAAGCAAAGTTTTTATTTTTCACTTCACTTTATGGCTTAGTTTTTTACAGGGTTCCATATCTCCTTTAACCTCATCTAAATGCTTCTTTAATTAGGTGATTCTTTCACCTTTCAAATGCTTGTTACAAAACAAGCAAATAGTATGGTTCTTCATACTGAGAATCAATGCAGTATGAGGCCAAACTAGATCATTGGATCTTCCTAAAGTGGTTTGATTAAGAGTATTTGAACTTCCTTCCATTTGTTTGTAAAAATAAATAGACATAAATCAAAAATAAAGAACATATAATTTCTTTACACAATACGCATGTCCATCTTATATAATATAACTCATTTTGTATGATTACGTCATACACAATTCAATTTCATCCAACACAATTTACCAATAAGTCAAAAACCAACAATTCAAATATTCAACATACACAATTACACAATACACATATCTATCTTATATAATATAACTCATTTTGTATGATTACATCATACACGATTCAATTTCATCCAACACAATTCACCATAAGTCAAAAACTAACAATTCAAGTATTCAACATATATAATTACACAATAACACATCCCCTATATTTAAGATATAATAATCAAGTTTTAAAAACGTGTTTTATTTTCCAAAAATTTTAGTTAACAACTCGTTCTTACCATCTTTTCTTTTATAGAAATCGTAAGCATATAATACTAATATTGTCTCCACATGTTTATCTTCGCTCATCACACATATGTTGTACCTTTTAAGTGTTTTTCTCTTTAATTATCTTGAAATATATGATTCATAAATTTGAATATATGGTGTAAGAAACTAAGAATGAAATAATGAGTCTATATATGGAGAGTAGATATATATCACTCCCATTGTACATTGGGTATGAAATAATAATAACTTGAATGATAAATGCAATACTCTCTAAAAGAAGCATTAGATAACACATTCCTTATTTGGTATAAAGTGTTAAAGTCATTCTATTATGTTAATTTTGTAAATTCTTATTATAACAATAAATAAAGGTTATATATTGTCATGAATATTAATACACATGAGAATATTATTAGGGCTTAATCATTTATTTGTAATACAGACTATTGGTGAATGCACTATATACATATTAATTAAGTCCTAAGACTTGTAAATCCTATTAAATATATATACATTTAACAGGATCTACAAGTCTTAGGACTTAATTAATAGCCTATTGTGATGGTCCCAACCAAGTAAGTTGAGTGATAAAGAGTGAATATATATAATGCTATGAACTGAAAGGATAGAGCTTCACAATTACAACATTATTAAAACTTGATTATGATATCTTAAATATAGGGTAAATTGTTAAAAATTAATTTTCAACAATTTCAACCATCACAATTCACAAAACATATGTAAATAATTTCCATTTCCAACAATTTCAATTCAAACATTACAAAACATACATAAACAATTTTCATTTCCAACAATTTACAAAATTTTGAACAATTTCAAGTCAAATGTCACAAAACATACATAAACAATTTTTATTTCCAACAATTTACAAAATTTTGAACAATTTCAAGTCAAATGTCACAAAACATACATAAACAATTTCCATTTCCAACAATTTCAATTCAACCATCACAAAACATACATAAAGAATTTCTTTTTCCATTAATTTTAAACAATTTCAATTCAAAAATCAAAAAACATACATAAACTATTTCCGTTTCCAACAATTTAATTTCCAATAATTTTTAATAATTTCAATTCAATCATCACAGAACATATATAAACAACCAAATATAATGCAATTGTTTTTTAGATTTCAGATCAAAAAACACATAAAAAGTCAAAAAAAATCAATTCAATGTCAGATCGGGTCAGGTTTGGATCTAAATCTATTCTAGATTTGGCGATTTTGGATGTGTTTGATGATTAGAAATGTTGTCGGAGATCAGTGGTGTCAATGGTGGATGACTAGAATGTGGTGGCTTGGTGCGGTGGCATCACTGGGTGGAGGAGAGTGGTGCGGTGGTGGCATATAGGAGATTGGAGAGTGGTGTGGTGGTCCTATCGTTGCCAGTTAGGGAAAGAAAATTGTTGGAGAGGAGAACGAGAGAGAAAGAGTGAGAGTGTGTGAGAAAGAAACAAAAGAAATGGGAGAAGAAGAGAGCAGATGAGCATTGGGTGGGTGCGTTTTGAAGTTTCTGATTTTTTTTAATTAATGTTGTTGCATTGCATCTACAATGACACATTCCATTTAGGTGAAATAATGATAGAGACAAAGATTGGTATAAGTTCAACTTCAATTGTTCCAAATAGAAGCCTTACATAACACATTGTTTATAATGCCATTAGGTATTATTTTTAAGCGTGATTAGAAGTTATATTGTTACCAATAACTATTCAAGCTTTTAACATTCTTTTTTATACGCAAACTATCAAAAATGCTTTTTAGAGAAATTAAATTTATTTCTTTTTCAAGTAACATACTATTTAAAATATTATTATTTAGTCAAACTAATTTTTATCATATTATTTATAAAGTAAAAGGGCATACTATTGCTGAGTGTACACAAATTATAGGTGTTTTAAAAGAAGCACAATAATAAATCAAATAAATCCTTACAAAAATGTAATTACGCTAAATAAGGAATTATTTAGGCAAAAAAAAAGAGGGAGGCATTGTGTAACCAAAAAATAAGGCTTACTATAAAACTAAAGACTCGGAAAAAAATATCAGAGAACGGGAAAGACCTCTCTATGTGAGATCTTTTATTCGTACTATAATACGTTAAAATTTTCTATTATAGATTATGTCATCAATAAGTTCTAACAAAGTCATATCATTTTTTATTATTTCCTCTGTTCTCTTCAATCTTTTTTTCTCTTATGTGAAAAAAAACTTTAAATTACAATATTTATATTTTATAAAATCATATTATTATATAATAATAAAAATGGGACATATTAAAGAAAATGGTGTGAACCTTCACATTAGTTTATGCTTAATCCAACCTAAAAAACTTCCCACATTTGTGTGTAACTTAGGTATCCTCCTCTCACCTTTCATATTTCTTTGATTTTGATTACTATTCATATGTAATTGTAGAATCAACTCCTTGATCGTTTTTTCATATTTAGCTTCCATTTTTATATATGATTTTTTATATTCTTTTCTAGCCATTGTACACTCAAAAACTTGTTTCCCTCCACCATTTCTTTTCAGTGCAATACAATTCTTGTTGAAATTGATAGCTCTTATACCAGTTTGTATGAAAATAATTGAAAATTGAAACATGTTTATGTTTTAGAAAATTTCCATTAATTATAACAACAATAACAACCTATTGAAAGTCTCGCTAATATGCGGGGTCTAGGGAGGTTCAGTAATATGTAACCTTACCCTTAACTAGTAAAGAGGTTGTTTCTGATAAACCCATATGAAATATATATATTAAAATAATAAAATAATACTAATTAAACATAAAATAAAAGTAAAATAAACATAAATAATAATAATAATAAAAAATAATCTTTCCATAAAGACAATAACATAAATGAATAAATGGCCGCAAGATGGGGATGAAGAAGCAGTAAAGAACACCACACTATATATGTTCTAACCTTAATAGTATACACTCCTTAAAGCACTTTAAAGGGCTTTGGTTGTGGTAAAAAAAAAGGAGACTTTATGTTAGACAGATGTACGATAGACCAACTAATTTATAACAAATTGAAAATCTATGGGATAGGAGTTTTAAGTAATTTACAAAAGGAATTAGACATCATTCTTAGGAGTTGGGCAAATAAAATTACTGGTCTTACAACATAGGTTCTTAAAAACATTTCTGGGATTTTAGAAGTTAATTCTACGTCTAAAAATCACTCCTATGAAAGTATACACTCTTTAAAACAAGAAATCCCTAACATTTCACTACAATAAAAAGTGTTTTAGGCAATATTAAATATTTAACATTTTAAAATGTATTACTTAAAACTAATATAATGTAATGGTTTTTCAAGCATTGCCTTTAATGATATTAATAAACAACAAGTTTTTGTCATATATTTGAAAACATAACAAAATTAAAAGGGTTAATTAATTACTAAAAATTCCAAACTTTGCTCAATTTTGCAATTATGGCCCAAACTTCAAAAAGTGTCAATTAAATGCTTAAACTTTTTAAAAAAATTCAATTTTAGCCCAACGTGAGTTTCTCCATTAAGTTTGCTGACTTGACTTGTCACGTGTTTAGAAACCCTAACTATTAATATACGTCAGTCAAAATTAATATGACAAATGTTGATTAATGAAACGACATCATTTAATCACATAACTAAACGACATAGTTCTTTAAAAATGACCTAAATCAGTTTGTGACATCCGACTCTCACCCCCTTCATTCAGTTTGTTCTTTTGACTCTCACCCCCTTCGTTTTTAGTTTACACATCCTCATCATTTCGTTATCTTTGAAGGTCTTTGTGAGCACATGACCAAAGTGTGAAATAGTACATAACAATTAACTAGGTGAGAGTCGGGAGAACAAACTGAACAAAGTGGGTGAGAGTCGTGTGTCACAAACTAATTTATGTCATTTTTAAACAACAATGTCATTTAGTTATGTAATTCAATGAGGTCATTTCACTAATCAATATTTGTTGTGTTAATTTGTGTTGATGTGCATTAATAGTTAGGATTTTTGGACATATGGCAAGCCACATCAACAATTTTAATGAAGAAATTAACTTGAATTGAAAAAAATTAAAAGTTTGAGCATTTAATTACCACTTTTGAAGTTTAGGCTATAATTACAAAATTAAGCAAAGTTTGAGATTTTTATTGTAATTAACCCAAATTAAAATATTGTTGTTATAAAATTTTATATAATCAACAATTAAATCCGTTGTGACTTTAAACAATAATTAAAGGTGACAATGGGTCACATCGAACTCAGTTCCACTAGGTCCAAAGCCTACTTGAAATTTTATATTTGAGCTAATGCTCGACTTGAGGCTTCTGCTCCAAGCCTAAGCATAATAGAGCCTAAACCAAACTCGATTATATATATTATTTAATTTTTAAAAATAAAAATAACATCGTTTTGTTTTTAAATTTTAAAATTTAGATCAAGTTAAACCAGACAGTATATTAGGCCTGTTTTTTTTTTTAAAGTTGAGCCTTGAGCTACCCAAGTCTGACCTTATATGGGGCTTGACCATTATAAGCAATACTTGCATTTTTAATTTAAAATAATTTGGGCTAAGTAATACTTTTACATGATCGTAACCATCACTGACCAACTTCTTGTAAAGATTATGAGAATGAACAAAATAATATGAAGGCTTAATTCATTACTTCATTTGCAGAGTTATTAATAAGAGAAGAGAAGCTTTTAGTTACAACAGAATCCTATGAATAAGTAGTTTAAATTCAAACAACTATGGCTATCTTGATACAACAGATTGTACATGTTTGAACTGGTCAAGGAGCTTGAGAATCTTTTGTTCGTTGAGTTGTATCCTTATCCTTAACACTCCCCCGCAAGATTGAAGAACCATTGAGGAGACCAATCATGGATCTGTTGAGTTGAAATTGGTGCTTGGGAAGTGGTTTGGTGAGTAAATCTGCAAGTTGATTCTTTGAAGTATGTGTGAAACACGAAGAGCACCACATTGAACCAAATCTCTGACAAAGTGTATATCAATTTCTAAGTGCTTCATCTTGGAGTGCAGAACAGGATTATGGCAGGTATAGGTAGTCGAGATATTATCACAGTAAATAATAGGAGAAGGAACCTTAAGACCAAGCTCATAAAGAAGTGACTTGACCCACTGAACTTCAGTAGCAATAGCTGCAACAGCTTGATATTCAGCCTCAGTGGATGAACGAGCCACGGTTCGTTGCTTTTTGGAGCTCTAACTAATGGGAATATTTCCAAAATAAAAAATAAATCTAGATGTGGAAGTTCTGACTGAAGGATCGCCTACCCAATCGGCGTCCGAGAAGGCATGAAAGACAAGAGAAGACTGAGGTGTAATATGAATGCCAAACTGAATGGTGGAGTTGAGATAATCTAAGGAGACGTTTTAAAGCAATCCAATGAGAGTTGTTTGGGCAGTGCATAAATTGAGAAAGTTTGTTCACCGTGAAGGCAATATCTAGTCTTGTGAGACTTAAATACTGCAAGCCGCCAACCAATTGACGATAAGTTGTAGGATCAACTGCTTGATCAACAGAGGTTGATTTGAGCAAAGGAGATGAAGTGGCAATAGGAGTAGAGACCTCTTTAGCACCATCCATATTAGCAATCTGAAGAAGTTTCCTTACATAATGATGTTGAGACAAAAAAATACCCTTTGAAGTCTTGTGAACATCAACACCGAGAAAGAGAGACAACTCATGGGGATCTTTTATTGAAAATTTCTCACCAAGTGCTTGTATGAACCGAGTGTTGAATGCAGAATTATTTCCCGTCACAATGAGATCATCGACATACACCAGGAAATAACAACAAATGAAATCATGTTTGTATATAAATAAAGAGTGATCACTTTGAGAACATTGAAAACCAAATTGTAATGTGAAGGAAAGTAAAGCCTAATACCATGCTCGAGGTGCCTGTTTAAGGCCATAAATTGCTTTAACCAATTTGCAAACATGATGAGACTTTTCTAATTCAGTAAAACCTGGTGGTTGGCTCATGAAGACATTTTCTTGCAAGGGACCATGCAAGAAGGCATTGTTTACATCTAGTTGCAGCAATGACCAATGGTTTGTCACTGCCAAAGTAAGAACAACACGTATTGTGACCGGCTTGACGACCAGACTGAATGTATCACTAAAGTCAATTCCAGGGTGTTGATTGAAGCCTTTTGCAACCAAACGGGCTTTGTATCGTTGAAGAGACCCATTAGCGTTTCTTTTGATCCTAAAAATCCACTTACATCCAACTAAATTTTAGTGAGAGTGAGGAGGAACAAGAACCTAAGTTTGATTTTTTAGCAGTGCATTAAATTCAGCAGTCATAGCAGAGCGCCATTTAGGAGAAGAGAGAACCTCTTTAACTGTAGTTGGTTCTATTACTTTGAGTAATGGATGTTTAGTAGCATTGTGAACTTGGTTGGGTTTAAAAATGTTGTTTTCGGAGCGGGTGACCATAGGATGAAAACCTTGAGGGGGATTTGAAATAGCAGAAGGTAAAATATATAAAGGTGTTATAGGACCAGTTTGCATTGAGATGAGATTAGGTTGTGTTTCGGTTGGGACAGAGTCATTGGTGGGAGAGGTAGTCGGTGTAGGGATTGGAAGTTGTGTAGGCTGAAAAGGAATTTGGGTGTGAGTAGGAGTATGTGAGGGAAGATCATACCAACTTGAACTGGAGTGGGACTCTGAGAGAAGTTGTGTTTGATAAGGAAATGTGTTTTCTAAGAAAAGAACATGACGGGACACGATGTATTTTTGGAATTTAAAGTCATAACAGATGTAGGCACTTTGATGGAGGAAGTAACCAAGGAAGACAAAGGGACAGACTTGACATCAAATTTTGATTTCATGTAAGGACGTAGACAGGGATAACAGAGGCACCTGAAGACTCTAAGAGACTGATAGTTGGGAGTTCGATTAAATAACTTGTGAAAAGGAGATGAGAGATTGAGTAGTGATGTGGGTAAACGATTAATAAGATAGGCTGCAGTTTGAAAGCAAACGACCAAAATGAATAAAGAAGAGAGGCAGTTTGCAGCAAGGTGAGGCCTGTTTCAACTAGATGACGATGACGGTGTTTGGTAGCGCCGTTTTGTTGTGGTGTGTTAGGTGGGGTTTGAAGATGATTGATACCACAAGATTGAAAATATCTTTTAAGAGCAACGTATTCCCACCCCATCTGTGTAAATGGATTTAATTCTGTTAAATTTTTAATATGGGTAGAGTGTAGAGCCTACTAACAAGAATTGGGCTTGGGTCAACTATTATCTAAATAACTAGAACTAGTTGTTTGGATAGTTGACCCTTACCACTTATAAACTTTTTTAACATCTTCTTGTCTAGGCAATATGGGACACTCTAACACTCCCCCTCAAGTGCAACTGGGGCTGGACATCCAGTTGTCACTTGAAATATACGCAGTGAAAATCTGACGGGGCCGCTAGGAATGAACATCCAGACAGACAATCGAGAAATTAATAATCCGGGCCAAACCTGCTATGATGTCATGAAAAAAACTGTAAGATATCATTTGTGTAATATTCTCAATGTTTGTCTTATTAAATGAGTAATGTATATATACAACAAATGATTCTAATCTAGCTATAGAACACAATTTGTTATGATCTAATGGTCTCAAATATGACAACATGATGTTTGTCAGTAGCTACAGCTGGAAGGCAGTTATCGCTTGAGCTAATTGTCTGGTGTACATGTGCAGGTTTG
>JANVCL010000002.1:23352077-23375250 GCA_026546855.1 Erythroxylum incrassatum | reverse complement strand
TACCTTTTATATTTTCAATATAATATATTTAAATCTTCTTTATAAAATTTTACATGTGAGCTTAAAGAGAAATTAAGGCAATGCATTTTCTTGCTAAAAAAATGGTACATGCATTCATTGACAAATTCCGAGTATAATTGATTTTAAATGTGATTTTATTGAAAATGAGAAGCAGAGGGAGTAGAAAGAGTGATTATTGGTATGAGTGTGATAAGGAAAAATTTAGAATCAAGATTGGTAGTGATCTGGAAAATATTCACTGAATATGCTTCAGTCTTTTAGCCACAACGTTTTCTCTAGTTGTCCAAACGAGATGATTCTTAATTTGAATTAAAATAGAGATATAAGGCTACATTTTGTATGAAGACATCCAATTTCAATTCTGTCGTTAAGAGTCTCAAAATTTCATGATGTTAAGAATTGGGTGCAGTACATTAGTGTATGAATGGAAAATTTGTCTTCAGATTTAGGGGCAAATTAGGGAGTGATATAAATAGATTATAGCAAACTTGCCTTCTGGAAAGTTGTAGATCTTTGTTTTATCTTTCCAATGGTATATAGTATGAAAATTTTGGATATTGGAGTCAAAAGTTATGATAGTTATAAGTGGAGATGTTCTAGAGATCGTCAGCAAAACTAAGACGAAGATGATGTCAGCAAAACTAAGACTAAGATGACGTCAGCAAAACTAAGATGAAGATGACGTCAGCAAAACTCAGACTAAGACGAAGATGACGTCAGCAAAACTAAGACGAAGTTGGTCAAATTAAGACTGAAGCAATCAAAAGGGCATAACTTTCACTACAAATATCGGATTAAGGTCGTTCTTAGACTATTTTAAAGAAGACTTTTAGACCTATAACTTCCGTGAATACCTCATAATCGATTTTATCCTCTAAAAGGGCTAAAATTTCCAATAAAAGAAGTTTTGGCTAAAGCATCCTATTTCTAACATGATCCTTACTCTAATTAACTAAATATGACCTTCATTTTCCAATTTTTGCATTTTGTTAAAATGATAAGAGTTTATTGCTCCTGTAATGAGGGGAAAAAAAGGAATGCAAAGGAGAAGCCGATGACTTACAATTCAAAGAAATTACATGAATTGATTAACAGTTGGGTAGGGGATAAAAATAGAGAAAAAGAAAAGACAGGAAGAGGAAACTGTATTTCCCAGAATATACAAACCAAAGGAAACTCATCCAGATATTTACTTCTATAAAGCAATCTTTTTCTGAAAAAAAAAACAAAATTTCACCAAATTATTTATTGCATTGCACAGGGGCCTAGCATACTATTTACTTCCCAACCCAGTAAAATTTTCCGTCACTTCCATCTTCCTGAATGTCCTCGAGGCCAAAATCCTCCAGTGATAAAGATTTGGCCTTGTCCCTCTGCAATCTTAAAACTTCTGCTTCCTCCTCTATAGGGGCCTCATGGAGATTGCCTTAAAAATAAATATGAAGTCCTTACCTGAAAATCATAATTATCAGCATTGTAATATTAAGGAGACCATATGTATTTTAAAATCTAAACCATATAAATCAATTGATTCCACATACCTTGTTAGAAATTTCAACTTGATCATCAAGTTTGCATCATCATCAGCTAAACCCTCCTTAGCCGTTATTTCACTATCATCCTTAAAAGTCCTTACTACAGAATTGTGGTTTCTTGCAATTTCAGTAGCATTATGCTTATTAGCCTTGAATAAATTAATATCCACAAAGAAGCCTGGAGAACGGCAAAAAAAGTGCAGAACACAGATAAAATTGTATATCCCATTAAATAAAAACACCTACAGCAATCACCTCCATCAGCTTGCCAACTCCACAATGTCAACATATAACTGGGTAGGAAGATATTCCACTTCATACACAACTAAAAACACCAGGACATATTGTCTCAAATTTCAATTGCAGAAACTAATAAATCAGCCTTTTGTGCTATTTTGGGGTCATTAAACTAAAAGAAATATTTGTTTGTGATAGACACTCTCACATTATTGACTAAAAACATAAAAGAAAGAAATTTCTATATTAGATCAAATTTAGAAAAAGGCTACCCCAAGAAAGAAGCACTAATGAAATAATAATCAACGTAAAATTAGATAATCAGTTCCACGACCTGACACATACTGATTAATTTGGAGGAAGCAACCAGACATCGAACGTTGTTTTAGATAAGTAGGTGAAGTACTTTCACAACTTTCTTCCTTCTTAAATACTATATATAGAGGTTAGGATTCCAATAAGAACAAAGCAGAAAGAAAGGATGACTTGCGATCTTACCTGCATACTCCACATTCATCACAGTGATATTGGTTCTTTGAAACGCGAAAGAAACAATTGGTTTTAAGTTACTGCGCCCAACATGGCCGGTCCTGGAAGTTTAATTCGATAAATCACCTACAAGTGGAAATCAAGATGACAATGGAGAAACAAACCATAGTATCTGCAATTGTCAATGCATAAAAAGTTGTACAAATGAATAGCTTATTTATAGCATGTACTAACCTCGTCTAACTTTTGAACTGGCTCTGAAGAATCGATGGACTTTGGTAAGGCAGCCTTCACTACAGCAGAATAGAAGAGAACACACACCATATTTGAATGAAATAACAACAACAAACCTGGAAAATTTTTTTGCAAGTAAAAGAGGATCAAAACACCATCTTCATTTGACACCTCCAAATCATGCAAGGAGGACCTGCGGGTGGAATCGAAACACCATCATCAGAAATTTACAAAGCAAAATGCAAAACAGTAAGAAATGAAATAGCAGAAAATTGAATCATATAATTTTAGAAAATTTTGCACGAACTTCAGCAATTCTTGTATTTTATTAAATAACCATTAGATAATTACTCAACCGAAATATTTTCCGTACTTTCCATGTTTGCAACACTTCTGTGAATTCGTCAGCGTTCATATTCATATCATGTAGTGACTTCTTTTTTGTTTCCACTCTTTCTAATATTTCTTATTTACCTAGATGAGACATTAAATTCAGGTTTTATAAATGGATAGACATCAGCTCCAACATTTGCAGTCCGTCCTGCATTTCAACTTCTTGTTTCCATCATTATTTTCAAGGGCATTATTATTTTCTAGATTTCAATGATGGGACTTAATACTGATTCCATTTCTACACCAATCCCCATATTTACTTTCCTATTACATGAACATTGTTATGGAAACTAAAACCCCAAAAAAGAAAAGGTCGACTTAAATTTATTACACAAGTGAAGAAAAAAGTAGAAATCTGTTTTAGGGAAGAAAAATTAAAAACAAGATACATGTATTGAATGATAATGACAAGCTAATGATGCATAATAAAAATGTTCACTTACGCTATGCGCTCATCAAGTCGTTTCAGTAGTGGAAGGAATTTCTCATTTCCCACACTCATGCTTGGAAAGTATTTGGTGGACTGGTGTTTCAAGTTTGTGCAAAGACATTATAATGGCAATTACATCACAAACTCAATCGACTTCCATCCACAAATAAGTAGGAAAACAATATCTTCATCAAATAGCATGTAAATTCTTTATGCAAAGGTCCACTAAGCATCACATTGGAAATCCGTGCAGGTTGTCTCCAACTTTGCACACTGTAGATGTTCAACCTAGAGTTCAGGTTACTACTTCCTGTAGCAGTGCTTGAAATCATTTTAACTTCTGCAAGAAAACAAACCCAAAACATCATTACTGGATCAGTAATCAATAAAAAGGTTTGGATCTTGAACATGTTCTGCACTCTTGGCCCCTTTCATATAGGCACAAAAAAAGCAACAGAATTTAAACCAATTAACCATTTTGTGTTCTCTTTTTACGTCTTTTTATCTAATATTTCCCCTTTTTTCGACTTTACCTTGTGAGCACAAGCGTGGTATTATATTAAAATTAACTAAGGCTAATAGATAAAAAGGAAATACAGTTGGAGAAACCTACAATCACATCTCCTGTATGTTTTCGTGA
Organism: Erythroxylum incrassatum; assembly: GCA_026546855.1. Lineage (NCBI taxonomy): Eukaryota > Viridiplantae > Streptophyta > Magnoliopsida > Malpighiales > Erythroxylaceae > Erythroxylum > Erythroxylum incrassatum. Next base: position 23,371,271 of record JANVCL010000002.1, on the reverse strand, counting down.
GGTTCGTTCTGTGTGATATTAGTGCTTCAAAATAAAATAAAATATTTATTAGTTAAGACAAAATGTAGAAAGTGAAAACAGAGAAAAGATGATGGAAACATAAGCAAGAAAACACAGAAAATATGACGATAAAGTGGAATAGAAAGAGATAAAGCAATAACCACACGGAGAGAGCAGATCTCGCGATACCCACTGAAACTCGGTCAAAACCCAGAAATTACAAGAGAAAAGCTTAGGGTACTCTGGTTAATGGGAAGAGTTATTAATCGGTGAAGATGAAGATAAGAGAGATTGGAGAGTGAAGCAAGAATAGGACAAATCGTGGAGAAGATAGGAAGCCGGAGGAGAAAGAGAGTAGAAAGTTCGAGAGTGAAGGGGACGGGATTTAACAAAGAAGCAGGCAACCGTAAGATTAAATGGACGGTTGGGATGGATTGCGTGGTCATCCATCCCAACTCGTCCTTCATATATATACTTAAAGAGATGATAGAATAGAAGAAAAGAAACAACTTTTCCTTTTTTTATTCTGAATTCAGTTGCGGCCACATGTAAAAACTACATATGTGTTTTTTTAATTCTATTGTGATTTTAAAAAAGAAATTATAGCAATTGAAACCAAATAAGTATTTAATAATTTGTTTCCATATTTTTGACAATCACAATAAAACATTACAGAAAAGCACAACTAAACAACCCTTTAATTTCAATGATTATAAAAAAGGTTTAAATAATTTTGAATGGGTGAAATATGCCTTAACTTGATGTAAATGAAATCACTCTTCTAAAGAAAAAATTTACTATAAATTATGAATTAGATTATCTCATACAGAAAAGAGACGAGAAGAAGGGATTTCCGGGCAAAAATAACTCCTAACTTAAATGTATTAAAATATTTAGTAATAAATGATGTATTTATTTATATGTAAACCAACTTTTAGTTGGTCAAAATTCTTTCCAATGAAATTACAATTCCAGCCCTTCATAATCCTATCGTTTTCCATACTTTCGTTCATCTTATGGTGCTCTTTCTTTTCAAGTCTCATTTAATAAGATTATTTTTTATTGAGAGTTTAATAATAGAATGTAATGACATATAATATTATTCTATTGTTTGAGAGGAGTTTATGATAGAATGGAATGAATGAGATGAAAAAAGAGAGTTTCATCTTATATCTCATTACATCATAAACAGTAAAAGTGTGAAACCTCTGATTTAGGAGGTTTAAGATGGAATATAAAATGATAAATAACTTTTTGCTCTATTATATTAGAAACCCTTCTTCCAAATAATATTTCCCTATATTACAATATGAACTCTTTCATCCCTCCCAAATATAACCTACGGGATCTAAATTTTCAAGAACACGAAGCACCACTTTGGACCTTAATAATTAAAAATTGTTACCAACTATATTGCAAGTTATGGCAAATCATGTCGACCATTATTTTTTCAAGCATACAGTTAATTTATAAAGCAGCTGTAACTTCAATTTGAGGTGGATGTTTTGGTAAGTCCCATGCATACATTTAATATATTTTCGGAAAGTTGTACTTTGGGTGGGGTTTACCATCCATGAATTATTAGTATATTTTAGTGTTTAGTTAGGTGAATCTAACAAAAGCACTAAAGTGGTCAGAAGGCGCATAAAAAGAATATCAACAAACCAAAACTCTGTAGAGCTAGATTTAATTGGATTATATTAACTGGGTAACTCAATACAATCATTTTATCTTTAAATATCTATTTACAAAAATTTTGTTTTTAGTGACATCTTTTAACATAACAGTATATAATTAATAAAGGATCATAAAAGAATGATGATAATGATTAAAGACTATTATCTTTATAGATACATTTTCCTTATATAACTTTCTTAGTTGTGCTTTGGGTTGAAATGATACATGAAACTAATTTTGTCGTTTCTTATCCTTCTTTTAATAATTTTTAAGAAATTTATGTTTTAACTAAGTTATTTTTTATTTTGAATAATTTTCTCGCAATTAATTGATTTCAAATTTAGGCTTTTATTCGTTCAAAGTAAGTAGTAAATAACGTAAAACATATATTTGTTACGAATATTTTTTAATGTCTGAAAATATAGTGGGATATTGAACAAGTGAAAGTCAAGAGTATTTAGATAAATGTAATGTAATATAATGATTGTAAATTTTAATTATACATATCTGTATATTATAAATTTAATTTTTATTTTTAATATCCAGAAAGAAGAATTCTCATCAACATAAATCGGTACGTCGAAGTTAACTACTTGTGTTGCCAAGAAACTTCATTCTATATTTAAAAAAAGATTTTAAAAATAACTTAATGAATAATTAAATCATCATCATCATAGTCAATCCGAAGTCCCGCAATGAAGCGAGATCTGAAGAGGTCTGATAGTACGCAGCCTTACCTGTACATAGTAGAAAACCTGTTTCTGGTAGACTCACATGCAGATGTAACAAGAAAATAGTGATGCAGGATAAAAGAGCAAATACGTAAAAGCTGGCATGCAAAATATTAATAAAATAAAATAAAATACAATACGATAAATACATAAGGAAAATACCTGATGGTGGCCAGATCTGTTAGCAACTCACACCCTACGAAGACTGGCTCTTCTCGTTGCTAGTTACACTAAGAGTCTTCACTGAGAGACCCTGAGTGTGACAATCCTACGGTTTTAAACGCCATCGTGTGACTCTTACCTGACTACCCTGACTTGACAAACCAAGTTGATGGCCCGAAAGCCTTCACCAAAACTTACAACTCGCAAAGGTAGAAAGGACATTAGTTTGGACTTCCTCTGTGGTAAGTATGAGGCACGAGGACTTTAAAGGGTATCGTTTACCTTTATCCTATCATGCCAGACTTTCCTAATTCTAGCCATTGTCTCAATAAGGGCCAACTCTGACATATCTTCCTTGATCACTTCCTTTCAGTTCTTGTAAGGCCTCCCTATTCTCCTCTTGTAGCCACTAAGGTCATTTTCTCGCAAAGTTGTACCGGAGCATCAGAGGGCATCCTGCGCACATGCCTAAACCACCTAAGCCTAGTCTTTCTCAACTTGTCAACAATACTAGCCACCTGCAGTCTATCTCTCACCACACGATTCCGTACCCTATCTCTTTGGTAATGTCACACATCTACCTAAGCATACGCATTTCTGCTAACAACAACTGTCATTTTTGTCTACGTTTAGTAGGCCAATACTTTGCCCCACATAACACGGTTAGCTAAATTATCATTTTATAGAACTTCCCTTTAAGTCTTAAAGGGTCCTTTTATCATATAAAACACCTGATGCACTTCGCCATTTTCCCCAGCCAGATCTAATCCGATGTAATATATCATCATCGATATTACCATATCTCTTAATGATGGACCCAAGGTATCTAAAACTCGATGTCTGTGGTATGATGTCATTACCAATTGCTACCGCCTCTTCTTGTACTATTTGGCTACACGAAAAGTTACATTTTAGATACTGCATCTTGGACCTACTCATTCTAAAGCTTTTCAATTCTAACTCTTTTCTCCAACGTTCTAACTTGGCATTGACCCCCTCCTTGGTCTCATCTACCAGGACAATATCGTCAGCAAATAACATACACTAAGGTACCTCTCCTTGAATATGTTTGGTAAGTTCATCTAATACTAATGTAAACAACTCGGATGCCAATTATTAATATACTAATTGTTTTGATCGCAATTGTCGAGTAAATAAAAGTTATATATGAAAAAATAATGAAGTAATAACATAAAATTTATGTGGTTTAATAAATATGTGGCCTATGCTTACAATTAAAGAGATTTTTTTTAATTCTAAGAAAGACAATACAAGAGAGTTGTTTGATAACCATCTTCTTATATAATGGTTACCAAGGTATGTATAAAATAGTGTTATATTTTAAAAATCTAATGAAAGTGTAACTCCGTTTTCACATAAACCTAAAGTTAGTAAAATTCTATTTTTACAAATTCTAAGGTCAGTGAAATTTTATTTATGCTTGTCCTTGGATTTTATGTTATAAGTTTGAAACTTGACCCACTCTTGATACTGATGCCAAACTGTTTTCGACTTCTCAATTTTTTCCACTTGTATGAGCCAGATATTGGTCCCATATACGTATTCAAAGTCAATTAGCTTCTGTAATTTTTCTATATGCTGAAATTCAAGACATAAATGTTCATCTCGATATAAAATTTTCAACACCTAATCGAAAATATAACTTTCTATCATACATGCCCTAAGGGTCTCAAGTTATGTGAACATTTACCATGTCTAAGCTATAATTGAAACTTTCTACATGTAACGTCTTTGTCAACATGTCATTTTCATCTTCCAAAATGTGATCCTTTTCTAACAAGATCAGACCAAATATAATCAAATTTTCATTCTTGTGAAACCTCACATCCTTCATTATAGCACTCTTTCGTCTATCTTTCTTCTGACTATCCACAATCTCCTAAAAGATAGTTGCATTTCATCACTAATGGTAAGAGCATACGCTATCGAGTTTGCCTAACCATATCTCTTTGGTGTTATATCCTTGGCTATATCGTGTTGATACTTTCTTCCTATCGTTATTATATCTCCCAAACCATAATTTTCAACTCCCATATGTTTTAGGGTGTTCTAGTTCTATTTGTACCACCTTTAAACTAGTACTACTCATTGTTGGTTATGGCACATCCTTTTCATATGTTTTCCCCAGCCTATGTCACTCTCCAAGCACTATATCCTTAAAGGTTATCCTATACTTTTTACTAAGTACACAAAACTTATAAAAGTCTACTTTCTCTTATTTGTCACCATTTAATAAGCTCTTCTTATGAAGTTCCATAATCTCTTACTCATTAAGATGACCTAGCTACATGTATTACATTATGATACCATCATCATTCTGTTTTGAAGATTAAGAGACAACCATCGATCCCAGTAATATCTATCTCATTAAGATATAGATGACATACTATAATTTTTCTTTCAACAGTAAATACACCTTTTACCACCTTAAGTAACTTATACCGTTGACTATCAAGAGTATCTATTATAATTTATTTTTCAAAGCTCAAGCATCAAATTTCCTAATAATTGCAATGCATATTTTGATCTACTGTAAACAAATTCCTTTAATAGTATGCTTTCCATCTTCACCTAATTTGATAATACCATTTCATTCTTTAAAAGAATATAAGTAATCTTTATTATAAGACACCATAGTCTCTATCACCCACCAATGTGTAGAATTACTTATATCAAAACATTATAGCCTCTTTAATCCTTTTTATCATAACTCTCCTACATTATAGTAACACTTGCTCTTCCATCTGTTTCCTTTTTCTTGTTTTTCTTCTTCCATTGTGGACAATTCCTTTTGAAGTGACGTTTCTCTTAACAATTAAAGCATCAAATAGTTTCACCCTTCTATTTAGATCTTCATTTAATCCTTCTATTTATATCTTCATTTACTCATAATTTCAATATTTTTTTCCTTGTTCCTACCTTTTTTAACAACCTAATTATAAATTTGATTCACGTTTATATGTGTTAGGGACCTTTTTCTCTAATTATTTAGATAAATAGTCTCTTTATCATACATTATAGTATTAAAAATAACATTCATATGAATCAGGTAAGGAACACAAAAGATTTATAGCTTAATCTTCACCCTCAATTTAAACCTCAATACCTTATAAATCTAAGATGATATAATTAAAATTATCAATGTGATCTTTTACATGTGTATTTTCTATCATACTCAACGTATATAAATGCTACTTTTAATATAAACAATTTGTAGCTAATTTCTTCTTATATTTATTTTCAAATTTTTTATAATGAAGCAATAATTATTTCATCAGTTACCTCTCTCTCAAGACTTGGTATACTAAACTCAATAGTATTACATTATGCTTCTTTGATAAAATCTCACTACAACAGAACAAACTATTAGCTACATTTTTTTGGTGACAAATTGTACATCGTCGCCAAATGTAGTTTTGGGGACGATATTCCATTTTTTCACAAAAAGTCTAGATTTTGTCAACGTTAAAGTAAATCATCAAAAAAGCAGATTATTTGGCGACAATTTCTAGGAGTTGTCGTTAAAAGTGGCTAATTTTGTGACAGTTTACTCATATTGTTGCCAAATATCGAGGCTTTGGCGACGATTTCCAAAAGTTGTCACTAAAAGTTGCTAATTTTGCAACTGTTTACTCATGTCATCACAAAGGATGGAGCTTTTGGTGACGATAATGTAAAATGTCGTTAAGTATTTGAACTTGTTGTGACGAAATGTATAATTTGTCCCCAAAAGTAAATTTTTGGTGACTAAACCTTCAAATTGTTGTGAAAAGAGTAGATTAAAGAATTATGTATTAATAATGTTAATTTATTAATTTTTAATGGTAAATGTGCTTAATAATCCTAAGGTTAATTATAATTGACATTTATATATGATTTTTCATATTTTTTACTTATATTTCATTTGTAAATTTGTTTAAATATATACTTAATGTATAAGAACTCTATATATTCTCTTTTTTGGATATTAAAAGATAAGCATACCTAACATTTTACATATTCAAAAGATTAAAATTTAATAAATTTAAGTTGACTATTATTCTTAATCATTAATATTTATTAACAATAAAATAATTATACATAAAAATTGAAAATTGTAAGCAATATAATATAATGATATATACAGGTTAAGTATTACAAGATTTTAATTAGAAGTTTAACAATTTTTACAAACATAGAACAAAAACAAAAAAACAACATCAACATCCAGTATAAATTTCACTAATACGTGGGGTCTGAGGAGGTCCAACAGTACGCAGCCTTACCCCTAACTAGTAGAGAGTTTGTTTCCAAAATTCTTGCAAACGTAACAACAAATAAAGTTTCGAACTTATTCCATCGAAAAAGAAAAGAAATGATTATTTTTTAGATTCCAAGTGACAAGAGAGTCAACAAAGGTAAATGAGTTTGCTATGTCTGGATTCTCAAGACGGATCCTTGCATATTAAAAGGCATCAATTGAAATCGTGAAAGATCTTCCCATAAGTGTTGGGTTATTGACACCTTCTTCTAACAACTTCTTGGCTATAACTAAACTTATAGAGGATACAGTGAACGAATCCCTAGATGCAACATGGATCACTAAATCAAATGCGATGCATTTAAGGTAACACAATTAGTATGGAACTTAAATAGCTAGTTAAGTCAAATTGTATTACGAAGCCAAATTTGAACACATTCATACCTGATTAAACAAACATAATAATTGGAATTGACAATTGATAAAAAACAACCGATTGCCCTAATCCTGTACCAACCATCGAGATATTGCCATTGTTTCCATTTTCATCTATGTTCTTTTGAAGATTAAAGTAAGCTTTACACAAGACATAATATATACAATCAAACATTCATCTAATAGCTTACTATGATGCAAGTACATTACAAATAATTAAGGAAGAGAAGTAATTTAGATGATCGGCCATGGAAGGCAAGCGGTAATTAGTGTATGATGACAAAATTTGTATCATCCTATTACCCATGTTGGGGTTAGAATAGTAAATTATGAGGCATTTTTGAGAAATCAAGCAAAATGCACATCATGCATAAGTTAAGTGTGACATGCACATTTTTACACATTTATATGACTGTACATGCAATCATGAATAATTTCGGGTATAATTGGATTGGTTAGTGTGATTGTGATATTTTTGAATTTTGGTGATTTTTGGAAATTATGAATTTTTATGAAAAATAGGAAAAAGGAATCAAAAGAAGATTGGAGATAGTTGTATTGTAAAGATAGAATTAATGGAGTTAGTTTCAAAAGAAACTAAGTTAGAGCTTAGACCTTAGGAAAGTGACAAGTGTCCCTAATTTAGAAAGTTGCTTTTATAACCTTGTAGAAGTAAGTTATAGTTATTTGAGAGTTAAAAAGGGTTGAGTAAAATGTCTTAAGTGTTATTTCTAGCCACCTTCTTCGAACTTCCTTTCAACACACAAAGTTTTTCATCAAAATCCTTCTGAGGGATTTCTTTGCTTTTCCTTCTCCTATGCCAATCCCACCTTGCTATTTGTCTCTTCTGCCTTAAGAAAAAAAAAACCAGAAGATGTTTAATGTTCACAGTGAATACATGATTTTTGCATGGAGCTTAGGGCTTGGGGATAATTGCAGATTGTGGAGTTTTCAACAAGTAAGTAGTGAATAAATCCTTTAGAGTTGGGGATTTATGAAATAAATTTGATGAATTGTTGTCATCTACATGGAAAATGGCATTTACGTGTATATATTCATGAACAAAGCGTTGATGGGATGAAAATATAGATATAGTGTTATTTTAGTTTTGATGATTATTAGTGATAAGATGTTGTAGAAATGAGTTTTGCAGTTTGAAATAGCAATAAAATGGTGTATAGGATGAGTGTAGAAAATTAAAGAACGAAAAAGTGGTATGCTCTGTTTTCTGTTTCTTCGCTGTGCATGTAAATATATATATTATATGTATATGTATATGTATACATGGGTAAGTGAAAGCCTTAGGGATGATCAAGAAAATGAATTTTGAGTTAGGAATAATTGTAAAATGATGGTTTGAGATGGGAATGATTGTATAAATGAAAGTTGAGAGGAAAATAGAGAAAATGGACAAAAGTTGAAAATGCAGTGAATGGTATATAGCAGAACATGAAGAGTCAACTACTGATATTTGTTTCTTTTGATGATTTGGATGGAACTTGGTTAAATTTGCATTTTTAGAGGTAGTGTGAAATGTGCTGAATGAGTTTAATGAAATGGAGTAGACATGACTAGAATAAGAATTGAAGTGATGGTTTTTGAAAAGTGGAAGTTGTCTGAAAATTCTAGGAATGAATAATGAGAGTTGATTTTTTTTATCTGAACTTCGATGAATTTACTGTACTGATTTAGGCAGATTTTAACAAAATGGTTTTCATAAAAGTTGTAGATCTTTCTTTTAGCTTTCCATTGATATAAAGTTTGTAAATTTTGGAGTTCTGGATCAAAAGTTATAGAGGTTTGAAGTTGAGATGTCGGTGGAGAAGAAGAAGTGGAGTTACACCGTCATGCATAAGCACGATGGTGACTTTTGAGCTTAGTAAAAATGCACCGTCGTGCTTATTCCACTTTGGTGGTGACTTTTGAGCTTAGTAAAAATGCACCGTCGTGCTTATTCCACTTTGGTGATAAATGGGAAAATGCACTGTCGTGCATAAGCATGATCGTGCATTTGAGGTTTTCCCTTTTTTTAAACAGTCTTACTTTTTTTGGCCATAACTTCTTCTTTGGACCTCCAAACTAATTGATTCTTGAACCATTGGATTCGTAAGAAATTTTTATACCTCTACATAAAAATTGGTAGCATTATGAATTGATTTGAAAAATATTGATTGAATGAAAGTGAGAGAATTTGTTGGAATGGTATGAGCTGGTGTTATTTTACTGAACATACTTCGGTTTTTTTATTATATCTAGATCTATAGGATTCCAAATGAGATTATTTTTTTTATTTGGAGTAAACTAGAGAAATAGGGATACAAACCATATGAAAAAGTCTAATTGTGATTCAGTCTCTAAGATGATCAAATTCTGAATGGAATTTGTGCATAGTACATTGTTTTTGAATATGAACAACCTGAAAATGTTTGAGGCATATCTTCCAAATTACTGAACCAAATTAACTGATTTTGGTGTCAATAGAAACATAAGACATTGAGGAACACTTTCTTAGAAGAGAGTAAGACCAAATTACATCATTTTCACCTTTTGATTGAATGTGAACAGTAGACCTAGAGGTCTGGATTTTTGGAGAATTTGTAAGAAGAAATGAGAGTTTTGATAATGTGTGATCATGTAATGTTGGAATAACATTAATAAGTGAATTGTTGGTATTAAAGTACCAAGGACATGTGTTTAATGGAGATGAAGTGGTCCATATGATTAAATTTGTGATTCAAAAAGAGAAGTAAAGTGTATCTAGTGAAAATGAACGAGAAATGAGAAATGAGTGATAAAAAGTGAAATTTGATAATATACCCAGGATTGTCATGAACATGCAATGTACATATTACATATACACACGTGTGCATAAATGAATGCTTATAATTATGCAAAGTTATTAATGTATGTGTGCAATGTGTGTATTGCATAAATGGGTTGTGCAGGTTAAAAGTCCGCATTTAGTCGTTTCTAAAATTTGGAATCAAATGCTAATCTGGAGCATACTGTGAGTAGATTGAGATGGTCTCACTACATTGTTTGTTTTTGTTTGAATTTTGTATTAATTGACTACTGGATGATGATATGAATGTGAATGATGGTGTTGATTCTAGACAGAAGGTCCGATGATTGTCCGATGAATGTGACGTTTGATTGGGATATTAAAGTGCTACTTGTATGTGAATGAGATGAAATAAGTGTACATAATATGATTGTTAAATGTCGGGCCACGATCTGATGATAAATGTGTTTGAATGTGCATTTGCATATGAATGAAAGTGTGATTCTCAACTTTAATGTTAAATGCTGGACTAAGGTCCGGTGATATATGAATGTGAGTGAATGAGAATATGAAAATATAATTGAGGCATTCCATTTCATGAATGCATGAAACATAATGGCAATTGTGACCAGAGTAGCCACCAATCAGAGCTTAAAGGTCAAAGTGAGAAAAAGAGCCTCGAGCTCAAAAGTCATTAAGAGCCTAAGGCTCACTATGTAAAATGAGCCCTATATCCCTATCAGATAAGGGACAGATAGTAATGAGCCCGGTATCCAATGGATATGGGACAGTTTAGGCACTCGATCATAACAAAGTAATAAATGAAAAGTGGGTCTCATGTGCACTGCATATGCATAATACGAATGATTAAAGTGTATTGAGTGTGAAATGTGAAATGATGTGAATGTGAATTATGTGTTATATGATCGGGTGAGCCATCGATGATGGTTACTCACTAAGTTTGCAAAACTCATCCAAAATTTGCAAATATTTTTCAGGATCAGATGAATACCCGTTATGTAGACGGAAGTATATCTACTGCATGCAAGTGAGGGATAGAGGTCAGGATCAGTTCGCGTCTACATCACACTTCTTTATTTTTTTTGTATCGAATAATGTATTCAAATTTTTTTTGCACAATGTGTTTACAAATGTATTTATGTTGTAATGTAAAGACATTAAGACTAAAGTGTTTTGTATTTTGTAACGGGCCCAAATGGTTATTGAAATTCTGTTGATTGTATTGTTATGATTGAAAAAGTTTACGAACAAAGTGGGCCCGATTTGATTGTTGATTTTCGCATATTATGGTTGTAGTTTCAAAAAGAATTATACCAATTTTTGACTGATTGAGTACTCTAGCATGCCACCTTTACGAGACTCGGACTCAGATATCATTGATGATGTTGGGTACGTGTCTTGTGAGAGTGGGGTGTTACAAATTTCTACATCAATTTTTTACACACTAGGTAGAATTTTCCCACATTCCTCCCAGCAGAGCTAATTTCCACCATCGAAAACCAGTCGCCACATTGACATTCCTCGATGAATTGATGTTAACAGTTAATTTTGAAAATTAAATATATCATAAAATCATTATGATAAATAAAATTCATTCGGTAACCAAATCCCACAAATGAATTATTGTTGGAATGAACTGATGCAAAAGACACTTTCTGCATTCCATGTCAATGTGATCTGTTATGCTAGTTTGTTGATGATAAGTCAAAGTACTACATTTCAGTAGCGGTACAGATTTGGTGTAAAAGAAATCATATGGTAAATGTTTCACTTAATCATCTGTTGCACATTGTGCTTTGAATATCTAAAAGACTTTCCTTCAATTAATTAGGAGGGCTTCCTTAAAGAATAACTAAAGGTTGGGAAAAAATGGCTACCCATCATCATCCAATACAGAAACACAAATAAAAAGGGAAACCCATACACCAATTGTAGAACACAAAACCCACCTTAATTTTGGGATGTAGCAGAAAAATAAAGAGCAATAAGGAGGGTTCTTGATAACAGAAAAGAAGAACAATACGTACTAACACAGCACAGGATGCTTCGTTGACAGTGAGGACCACAAGACAGGAGACGACCACAAAAGAGGAGATCACGCTTCTTCAACTGATTATGAAGAGAAAATACAATGGTCAACAGGAGAACGATGACAACCTTGTTTTCTTGTTAATAACCTAATAGAAAATGATGTCGTTTGTTGTTAAGGTAAACCACATCATTTTCAATTAAGTCGGAAGAAATAAACCATTTAGTGAGGGTTCAAAAACCTGTCTCCAAATGCTTTGCCATTACCATTTGGGTTCACCTTTAGCTAACATAGTTATATATAATGTCACGACCTGATACCACATCGATCCCACGACAACTGCCGTATAACCGAGTTAAGGACACTTACGGTATCCTTAATCTAACTATGTTAGGCTAACTGAATATCTCTCCTTTTTTTTGAAAAATTTGGGCAGCACAATGACTGTATTTTAAAAATCCCAAAACTCAACCAAATACCTGCAGACAATTTTAAACATACTTCTATATTCACATAAAAAATTTTACCACAACTTTAAGACTTTAAAGTCCACTCAAAGCAATCTCAGCTATAGCATCAAAGTTCATACATAAGGTCTTTTACAACAACAAAATATTCAAGAGTTAAATTTATATAATCATAAAGCATACCAACATAACCAATCTAATAAAAACAGTAAAACAGGTCATGAGCCCCTATGCAACTAAAGTACAAGACAAAAACTACCCACGTGCAGTAATACCCCGAAAATGTCAAAAGACCGTATGATTTACTTAGAGCTTCAAGTTCACTATTTAACCTGCATGGTTGGAAGGCAGAGGGGGTGAGTACACTATTTACTCAGTGAGTAGGAAAAACATGTATATATCAATATACAATAGCATCTTCAAGTATAGAACAATACAAAAGGGCTTACATATAATATATAAATTATATGTTACAGTACATAATTTTTATATAGTAAATAGATAATTATTACAAAATAGAGTAATATATATTACATAAGTAAGATAAGAGAAAATTTATAAACTATGTAATAATTATACTAGTTACAATTATTATCTATACATCCATATAATATTATATTAATTACCATATATGATAATAATAATAGCAATCTAATTAAAAATAACATATGGGACTTTTGGCCACATTTTCATTGGCAACGAATCACAATTTTAATGTTAATAAGATCAAAATATTGTAAATTTAAGTTAACTAGTTTTCTTAATCACTAATATTTATTAACAATAATACAATGATTGTATAAGTGTAAAAATAAATTTAGTGAAAAAAAGTTATTTATATTTTTATTAATTTCTTTAATATATACGATTTCATAATTTAATGTGGTATGTATTTATTATATATAATTTATACAGTACTTTATGTTTATGCAATATTTAAAATTTTAGCAAAATCTAAAAATCTATAAAAAAGTTTAGTATTGACAATGATTTCGTAAATTGGTAGCCAAATATATGACTACCAATTTAATATTATTAACAATGATTGTAAGTATAAAACTAAATTTATTTAAGAATAACGTAATTAAAAATATTCATAAAACAAAACAATATTTTATATATGAATGCATATTATATTTATTTATACATTTTCTTTTAAAATTTTCATATATATGATATGAAAATTTGATGTGGTCTGAAAAAACTCTATATATTATGTATAAATTGTTTACAATTTTCTAAAAATGTTAAATTAAAAAACACAATTGTAAAAAAATAAAAATTCATATTATTGGAGACGATTATGCAAAATCGTCGCCTATTTTCTAACATTTGGCGACAAATTTCTAAATTTATTGGTAAATGTTACAGACTTAAAAAAATTTAGACCCCGACCCCCTCCTCCCCAATTTCGTTTGTCCTTTTCTCTTCTATTTTTGCTTCAACGTTTTTGGTGAACCTTTGCTCTTCTCTCCGTCTGTTCATCATCTTCTCATCGTCCATTCTTCGTCGAGATAAGTGCTCTGTTTTGGGTTTTATTTCTGCTTTGAATGGGGATAGATTACGGTATGTGAATGGTTGATTTTTGGGTGATACTTTGAGTTGTTTGCATATAAATGGAGTGTTAATGTCGTTTGTATGTGTTTGTATGTGTGATGAAAGGTGTTAAGTTGTCAATTTGTGTTTATTTTGTATTTAATTCTCTTTAATGTGTTGAAATTATTATTCAAAATTAATGGAATTGTCTCATATTGTTCTCAGATGATTTTCAACACTTTAGAGATAAAATTGAATCAAAAAGATGCAAAAGAAACAAAGAAAATCCAAAATTCTAGATTGACAGCAAATTTAGTGACTAAGCGCGGGCACGTGCAAGGATGGAAAATATCTGCAGATATGTTTTCAAATTAAACTATGATTCGTTTGAGATTTTTATAATATTGGAAGATTAGATTGTTGGAGATTTGCAATCTGAACACGTGGGAGGTGTGATCTACGAGGGAGGATGGAAAAGAAAGGGATCGGGAGGCATTAAGGAGGCAAGACGTGTTACTGTTCACAACATCACACTTAGGACTAGTTTTTACGTTTTTGCATTTTTTCTTCTATTTTCTCAACAGCCACTGTTGGTTCTCAATTACTGCACTTTTCTTCTAGGGATTTTCGCATTCTTTAGGAAAAGACCAAGGATGGAGACTATGTGTTTTATTATTTCTTTGATTTTTAATTCTTTTATGAGTAGCTAAAACCCTTCTCTTGGTTGAGGGAAACCATGTTATCATCAATTATGTGTGAGATGTTTCAATAAAGTTTGTTTTGTTGATGAATATTAAGTATCTTCTGAATTACTTTTTCTAATTGAATTTATTGATTTCTAGGTGCGCAACTAGGGATTGATTCGTTTAATAGCTAGATCATTGAAATATGACGTTCAGTTTTTTTAATCACAAGTAGTAATTAGGATTACCTTCTTTGCGTTAGAGTTGGAAATTCTAAGAAGGTACTCATCTTGATTAATTACATGTCATACATGTATTATCTTGTTTATTGGTTTCTTAGTTCTTAAAGCTATTATTCAATTGAACCTACGATCGTATCTAGGTTGTTGATTAATAAGAATGCTTAGAATACATGTTTATAGTCTGTACGCTTAAGAGAAAACATCCCCTAATGAATGTTTATTAATGAACTGAAATTTTATATCAAGAATCTATTTTAGCGTGATAACATCGGTGACCCAAAACCAAGGTTTTCTATTAAATTTTAAGATCTAATTATTTTAGTTAATTTTTGATTTTTGTCTTCTTTTCTACATTGCCGTGAACTTAAACCAAAATCCCCCCTTTTTGCTTTGTCTTAGTTTTGAACTCGTAAACTCTTCATCGTTAAAATTCCTCATGGGAACAATATCCACTTACCACTACTACATTAATTTGTATTAACAGAAGTTGGTTTCTTTTTGAATTTGGTTGCTGGCGACAACAGTATCAAATTTTGGCGCCATTGTTGGAGAATTTCTCAACGGTATATGTGTGTTACACATGTAAACAAAACAACCTAATTGTTATTTGATTCAGAGATCGAGAAGACAACAAAAGAGGCTATGGAAATAGATGAAACGGTAGCAACAAACGCAAAAAAATGGAACAGATGGCATCAAACTGCACTCTTCATGAACTAGTTGCACCTACGAACACTCAACAGCCCCACTGCATCAACTTTGTGAATTTAGGTGATAATAATACTTTTGAATTAAAATCTAAGCTAATTCATTTATTACCTATTTTTCGGGGTTTACCGGAAGAAGATCCGTATAAACACTTGAAGGAATTTGACATGGCTTGCATGGGAATGAAGCCTACAAATGTGATGGAAGAGCAGATTAAGCTAAGGGCCTTCCCATTTTCCCTCAAAGATGATGCTCAAGATTGGTTGTATTATTCAGCCGAAGAAAACGTGCAAATATGGGCTAAAATGAGGAGACTCTTCTTTGAGAAATATTTTCCAGCATCTAGAGTAGCCAACATTCGAAAAGAAATTTGTGAAATTCGACAACATAAGGGAGAAACACTCTACAAGTATTGGGAAAGATTCAAGAAACTTTGTGCTAGCTGTCCACACCACTAAATAATAGACCAGTTATTGATTCAATATTTCTACAAAGGTCTTTTGCTTTTGGATAAGAGTATGATTGACGCTACAAGCGGTGGTGTCTAAGTTGACAAAATACCGATGGTCGCAAGGGAATTGATAGCGAACATGGCTTCCAACACTCAACAATTTAGAATACGTACTGGGCATGGATCAAAAAGCGTGAATGTGACCACATTGGAGAAAAGATTGGATGACCTTACTTTTTTGGTGCGACAATTGGCGGTTACGAAGAAAGAAGAAGCAAAGGTACATGGAATATGTTCAATGTTAGGACATTCTACTGATGTATGTTCCACCCAAATGTCAAGACCTAGGTATGTTTACTATCCCATGTCAAATTTGTGATTTGCTGATTAAAAGATCTATGTTAGATTTAGATGCGTCCATAAATGTCATGCTATACGATTTTTATAAATCTTTAAATGTTGGACCTCTTAAAGAAACTAATATAGTGATTCAATTAGCGGATCGCTCAAATGCTTATCCAAAGGATGTGTTAGAAGATATTTTGGTTCAAGTAGGGAATATGCTTTTTTTGGCTGATTTTTATATTTTGCAGATGGGCACAGACGATACATCTTCTTCTACTCCGATTTTATTTGGAAGATCATCCTTGAAAACCACTAGGAAAAAATAGATGTTCATGATGGATCTTTAACAATGGAATTTGATGATGAATTAATTAAGTTCAATATATATAATACCATGAAAATTTTGAATGATGAACAACCTATTTTGGGTCATATTTTTTCTTTGAAGGGAATTGAAGTCGATAGGGCTAAGATAGATGTTATTTGATCTTTATCTTACCCCAAAATTGTGCGGGAAGTTCGTTCTTTTCTTGGTCACATTGCGCAACCTATATGTAGATTGCTCCAAAAAATGTGAAGTTTGATTTTGACGAGTTATGCAAAAGTGCGTTTGATGAACTCAAAGAGCGACTCACTACAGCGACGATTATTCAACCACCGAAATGGGACATGCCATTCAAGTTGATGTGCGATGCTTTGGATTATGTAGTTGGTGTTATGCTGGGCCAAAAAGTGGACAAGTTACCTCATGTTATATATTATACATCCATGACACTTAATGATGCGTAGAAAAATTATTCTACAACGGAGAAAGAGTTTTTAGTGGTCGTTTTTGGATTGGAGAAGTTTCGGTCATACCTGTTGGAGACAAAGGTGATCGTATATTCAGACCATGCAGCTCTGAAATATTTGGTGAATAAGATAGAAGCTAAGCTGAGATTGATTCGACAGATTTTACTTCTTTATGAATTCGAATCCACGACAAGAAATGAGCTAAAAATTTGGTGGTTGATCACCTAAGCAGGATCACTCCAAATACTGCATCTGATGTTCTTCACGACAAGTTTTCGAATTAGAATCTTTTCACAATTCAACAAGTAATTCCACGGTATACAGACATAGTAAACTTTTTAATAGCTAAGTCTTTACCTAGTGATTTATCTAGAATTGAGAGAGATAAAATCAAGCAAGAAGCTAAATCTTACATTTGGGGTGAGCCTTACCTTTGGAAATTTCGTTCTGATCAGATTGTTAGGAGATGTGTCACAGATGATGAAATTCCTTCTATTTTACATTTTTGACATTCATCTGTGTAACATCCCACCCCCGACGGGAAGGGTAAAATAGTAAATTGGCTAGCGGTGTGAGTGATTGGGACTAATTTGGCATTGTTATGCATACTGGTATTTGCAGACAGTGAATTTGTGCACATGAAATAACTGTACATACATTCATGATTATTTCCCAGTATTGGGCCTAAATGGACTTTCTTGTGATTAATGTGGAAATTGTATTGAAAAAAATTTATTGGAATGTGATTTTGTATGTTTATATTTTAAGAGATTTTTAGGAATTTTTCTGGACTTTTCCGGAGAAAATTCCCGGACTGGAAAAATCGCCAAGTGGCGAACCGGTTGATTTTCGGTAGCGAAAATGTCTATCCAATGGCACTACAATATGGGGTATATTATTGTGGATTTGAAATTAAGGCCATTGGAATTGAATGGATCAATTTTCATTAGGGTTCTTAAGAAATCCTATCACATGGTTTTGTCTTTTATCATTTTTGTCCTTTTCTTCAAAACAAGCCAAGTGTCCCACCATTTAATGAATTGTTTGTTCCTATCCTATACATTTCGGTGACTTTCTAGTGAAGGAATAAAAAGATCAATTTGGATGGCTTAATTCCTCATTCCATCCGAAAACACCATCTCTTCCTTCGTCTCATCGATTTTCTTCATTTGTTTCAATTAGTTGCTACTCTCTTCTCCTCCAACCTTAAGTGTTCTTCCTTGCTTGCTTATAAATTGAAACCTCCAACCTCCTTACCATGATGATACCGTGTATGAGGTTTAGAAAGTAGAGAAAATGGAGAAGTTGGTGTAGTATTGAAGAGGGAAAAGCTTAGTAGGTAAGATGATGTTTTCAACTTTAATTATGTATTTAATGCATGAATTCATAGTTAGTTGCATGGATTGGAAGTGATTGTTCATTAAAGATGATGTATGATGCATAATTATAGTTTGAATTGTTGGATAAGGTTATGCTTGTGTAAGACATGAATGAGGGTTAGTGAATGAACATGGTTTAGATTGGTTTGAGTTTGATTTTGGATTGATTTTTGATGACTATTCTTGCATGGAAATGAAGTGTTAGGTGCTGCCAAATTTTGTCTTTTGGCCTAAGTGAAAGTAGTGATGAACTTGTGACTGATTTCTTGTCCAATTGGATGCTTATTGATGTGTTATTGGCATTGGAAGTGATAGTAGATAAGTGTAGGAGCAAAGCTGGAAAATTGATATTTGACCTATTGCACTGTTTTGATCATAACTAATTGTGTGGTTATGCAAATGAGGTGAGGTTTGTGCCAAATGAAACTTTAGTTGATTGGCTAAGATTTCTTGTGAAATAGGTGTTGTCTAATTGTAGCCTTAAGAGGTTGAA
>JANVCL010000002.1:23324176-23351977 GCA_026546855.1 Erythroxylum incrassatum | reverse complement strand
GTCCTGTGACAGCCAGATTCTTTACAAGTCCACAATTTTCACCACAGCGAGTCCTCATGACAGCAACAGCTCGGCATAATCCTCAAACGACGAGCCATCTAACTCATCAGAGACGCAAGCGTCGCGGCAACCCTTCAGGAGGGAAAGTGACAAATCATGAGCAAGCCCTAAGAGCCTCTCGGCCAGGAGTCGTTCTTTCCACCGCTTGACTACGTTAATCTTCTCCCCCTAATAGAATTTCGCAACTCCATCAGTCTGTTCTCAACCTCCAACTCGTTCCTCATCTTCTCCGACACCCCAACCATCTCCGCCGCCATCTCCAGCGGTTCAATTACGGGCAAGGCCCTTTCGGGGGGAGAGGAATCGTAAGGACGACAATACAAAGGATGGAAGCTGGGAAAAACAACGCAGAATGAAGAAAAATCGTCAACTGCAAAAATTTATAGTGTCAACAGAGCGGGACTACCAATCGACGTCGAGCACGTGGTAGTAATATAAACCGAAGCTAAAAACATGGAAAAATCTGAATGAAGAGAAGTTAAGGCCGCGACAGACCCGAAGCGGCGAAGCGGATGAAGGGGCACGCGTGACAACGCCTGACAATGGCACGACAGTTAAAGGGACGCGTCTCCCAAAATTTTGAACGACACCTGGCAAACATGGACCGACAGCAATAATTACACTTAATGAGCCTTGCCGCCTGGACGATCGGTCTACCACTACTCTCGTCTGGTCGACCTCAACATCACTCCCGAGTGACTTATCAAGTCATTATAGCCGGTCGGTCTTGTCGTTATACCCGTTCGACCTGCCACGTTGCTACAGTTGATTGGTTGGTTCCATCATTGCCTTCGATCGGGTCGCCGAGACATTACTGTTTGCACCTATTCAGTCGACCGCATCAAGTCATAACCTATCGATCGGGCCTAGCACAAGCTACCTAGGAAGCACGCAGCCTGTTATTTACATACTCCTTCGACCCTTTCCCGGGCTCAAGCTCGAGGAGTAGGGGGCTTATGGTCGGGTCGGTTGTGCTAGGCCCAGGCCAAAGACATTCAATTTATGCATCCACGGCCCATTCCTCAACGTTGACCTAATCCCTACAGGTATTCACTATATAAACTCATTATCTCACCATGAAAAAGGTACGACAATACAACCCTAGCTTTTTCTCTATTCTAGCTACCGAATTACTCTAAAAAATACTAACTTGAGCGTCAGAGTGACCTTCCGGGAACCAACTCCCGGAGTGTCTTTATCTGTTTTGCAGGTACCCATTAGCCGAAACCACTCAAAATTATGGATCAAAACAACGATGCTCCGGTTCATCAAAATCCGACTGAACCAATAAGTAAAATGAGCTATTTGAACAGAACTACAATTTCATAATTATCTTTAAATTAAACGATTAATAAATAATATATTGGGATAAATCAAATAGCTGACATCCATGGTTATGTCCCAAATCACGTATGGAGTTAACATCAGTTTGGGTTTTACCTAAAATGAGATTGGAATTTTGTTTTATAATTGTGGGACTTATATTTACATTACTCTTTTCGTAAATCATTTAATATTTAGTTAATTATATAATTTAAATAAACGATTTAATAATAAATATTTTAAAGTTAAATTACGGATTCAATAATCTTAATATTAAAGTTTTAACTTAGAATTAGAACTCTTAATTTTAAGAGAATTAATTTGTTTATGAAAGTCCAATATGAGAATAAAATATTATTTTTTGCACCTATGTGAGTTAACAAATATTCCCAATTGCAAACCTTATTCCAGACTTTGCTCCCCGCCCAGCCGCTAAACCCCCTTCTTTGGACGGCCTTTAGGCCTGGCTCATGGACACTAAGGGAGGTTTAATCCCCTCTCCTTTGTCCTTGGAGCATTTCTCAGCCCTTTTGTCCACATATAAACCGACGACCCAAGACTCCAACTTGAAGACAAGTACAACGAGTGTGAAGCCCAAGTGTAGGCGGATGGAAATCCAGGCCTCAGATTCAGCGCAATTAGGGTGCCCTGTGGAACTTCTAGAATGTCATGAAAGATGACATTTTAACCCCTCTCGTGGAACTCCTTAAAGCACGAGCTAATTTCTGGGCTTTTGCGTTGGTTGGGGTATTCTGGAATAAGCGAATAGCTTTTTCAGTTGTGCAAGATGGGCAAAGGCTCAGTAGGAGAAGAAAGGCTTAGAGAAAGTCATACTTCGGGACAATGACTCATTCATTTTCAAGTTCAACTCTGAAAGCAACATTCCAGAAATACTAGAACAGGGATAGTGGCATGTCAGTAGGCAACCATTGTTCATCCAAAGATGGAGACTTGGATTTGATTTTAACAAAGGTAAAATAGAAACTATCCCTTTATGGGTCCAATTTCATAACGTTCCGTTAGAATTATGGAGTGTGGATGACTTAAGTTTCCTAACAAGCTCTCTAGGTAAACCGATTAGCATGGATGTTCAAATAGCCAACATGGAGCGTGTGTGTTATGCCAAAATCTATATTGACGTGAGGAGGGAAACAACACTCCCTAATCTACTGCCTATTATGAAGTTAGGCGAGAATGGAGAATTGATGAAATTTGAGGTTAATATTTCTTATCCTCGAAAGCCAACTACTGGGAAGGAAACATGGCAATCAACGGGGAATAAGTTTAAAATAGGGAATCATTCTAAAATTATGGGGTCTAGTGAAGCAGAGGCATCCAAAGGGGAAGCAATTGAATCCACTGCGTTAACGGTTTATCACAACCCTATTAGCGAGGAGATGGATTCAAGGGGTAGGAATTTAAAGCAAAAATCAATTACAAAAGGAGCTAATTTTGGAGGTTAATATACATTTAACTAGTGAGAATTTGGCTGTTATAGAGCAATCCCCTGATACGCTACTGGAAATGTAGGTCACGGCTTTGGAGTATAATGTCATTAATGGAAATATAGTTGGTGTTGTGAATAATCAGCAGGCTAACGACCAGAATTTTATTGTCACTGAAATGGATGAGCAGATTGAAAATGTTTCTAATGCGGTAGAGAGGAAGAATAATACAGTTAATGTGAATATTGATTATATTGTGGATATTCAGCATGCCAATGATGAGTTACCAGTTTTTGTTATAATTAGGGATGTCAATTTTGACCTGGCTTGGCCTGGCTAGATTTTGGCCTGGGTTGACCAGGCCATGGGCCAAAATTGTTCTGCCAGATCGAAACGACAAAAACGACGTCGTTTTGTAATTTTTTTTTCAAAAAAGTAAGGATGGGTCGAGCCACTGGCCGGCTCGCGAGCCACTCAGCCTAGAGTAGGGTCGAGCGAGGTAAGGAGTGGCCCCTGCCTAGCCCAACCCATTGACATCCTAGTTGTAGTTGATGATAAGGTTGGTTCGGTATTTGAAAATAGGGGAGTTGTCTCTGAAACACCCTTAGTGAAGGCAGATATTCATCTTAGTGGTGATGTAGATGCTGTTAATGGTGGGTTTGATGTGGTTGAATATGTTATGGCTGATGTTACTAGTGTAGTATTTGATATATTCCCTGTTGAGGCTGTTAAAAACAATCGTAGTGTAGAGAATGTAAATAGTAGGGATGTTGCTGATGGTGAAGATATATTATATTCTACTATTGGTAAGGCAGTGGTTCAAGCAAATGGATTGAAGAATGTTGTCCGCAGTGCTTTTGAAGTGGATTGCAGTGATTTGGAAAATGAAGTGCATCACTTCACCTAGCAATGTTTGGAGCATTGTCAGATGGATTGGGTCAACATGTTGACTCCATTAGCAACTATTGGGCAAAATGAGAATTCTAAGGTTAGGCTCGAGTATGAAGAACAGAAAAAAAATGTCAAACTCCAATGATTATGATGGGATAAATCAGGGTACTAGGAATATCATCTTTCATAATGTAGAATAGAAAAATCGTTTCCCCTCAAGAAATAGCAGAGGATTGTGATTCTCCACAACTGCAACCCAAATCCCTCACATTCAAGGAGATTTTTGTGTGCAGTCAAAAACTGCAAAAAGGAAATTAGCTAGGAAGAGAGAAAAATCTCAAATACCAACAATAGGGAATTAAACGACCCTCATAAACAAGACAATGTATCTTAGCACACAATGTCCAACCCAATCTTTCCATGGAGATGAAGTATAAATGGTGTCTTTAGTTGATTATTTTTGTGGACTATCTTGGTGAAAGTATTTTTTAATTATTCATTTTCGTTAGAAGCATAACTTTCTGCAATCCACTACTTGTGTCTTGGACTTGTTTAAAACTCTTAGGTTTAATAGGTTGTATTTTAGATATATTTTGGTGAAAAGGCCATGTTTAAAGGTTTTTTACATAGTTAAAGTTTCTTTCTTTCCAAGGGTTATAAATACATCATAATAAACATTGTTTAGCATTAGATTGGTTGAATAACGAATTCTATAAGGGAGGATTTCTTTTCTTCTTCTGTTGCACCAAGAATATAATTCTTATCAAGGTAAACACTTATGGCAAATTTCTATTCTTATTTTCAAATCAACCTTATTATATGCGTTGCCTTTGATATAATTGATTAGGGGTTCAATAGGGTTGACGGTTTCTTCTTATTCATGTTCTATCCAAAGTGTGCGTTTAAGGAGTTTCGGGTTCTTTAGCCTTGGGGTTACGCATCATTTGGTATCAAAGTTTGAATTAGGATAAATTAATATTTATCTTGTATTTATGTGATGTTATTACTGTTATCTTCCATTAGAACTTGAAATTAGGGTTCATCTTATTATTGTGTTTTTCTAAAAAAATAAAATAATCAATAGTTAGACAAGAAGAAAACGTTGCTACGGTAAAAAAAATCAATTAAAAAATCAATTGCAAAAAAAGTTATCTTTGGAGTTGGCGCGATTATAGGATTTTCTTTTGCTGGCTTCCTATTTTGTTTATTGTCTTTACACCTTTACATTCAAGTTGATTTTTCCACTAGGAAAATTTCAATTCCCGCTTTTATGCATTAGTTTTGTCATTTTCTTTCATTCTAAGTTTCTTTTTTTAAATCTCTTATTGTTTCTTTTTGTTTCCATTTACACCATAATTAGCATATTGATTCTTGTTAATTTAAATTCTTTATTTTTTTGGGCATCATACATCCTCGCCTCTTGTGTGTTCATTTTGCCTTCATTCATTTCAATATATTTGCTTCTAGATTTGTGTTCATCTTCTTTCTAAGATATTTTCATTGCATTCCTAAATCTTAATTTCCTATTTGTGCATTACCTTGATTGGAAATTGAATTCTGAAGTGCAATTGAGAACATCAAGTTTGAGTGAGAAAAGGTAGTGTGTAAGCTTAAAAACGGGAAAAGAAACACATAAGGGAGTGACTTGTGAGGTTATCTTTTATTGCTAACCATTTTTCTTGCATCTTTTGTCATAAGAATAGTAGGTAGAAGGGATGGAAAGGAAACATTACATGAGGAGGACGATGATATGCCTAATTTGAAAGTGATGTATAAGGCATTCATGAGTGAGTTCATGAAGTTATCTACTAAGATGAATGGGATGGATGGGATGGATGGGAGAATTAATGAAACCAGTAGAATCCAAAACTGTAGTAGATCAATTAGCAGTCATAGGAATCGGGAGGAAGTATTGGAAAGAATGTATGGCAAGTATGAAGATGAAGTGCATTCCATGAGGGATAGAGTAAGGAAGGAAGAAAGAATGGAGAGAAAAGATAGCAACATTAATGCCATCAAGATGAAAATTTTGTCCTTCAAAAGTAGGAATGATGCTTAAGTATACTTATAATGGGAAACAAAGGTGGATATGATTTTTACTTGTCACAAATATTTTGAAGATAGGAAAGTGAGATTAGCAGCAATGGGATTCTCTGATTATGCATTAGTTTGGTGGGATGTATTGGTAAAAAATGCGAGGAATAGGGAATTACCTATATCCACTTGGGAAGAGATGAAAAGAGTGATGAAGAAGAGGTTTGTGTCATCTTATTACTATAGAGAGTTGCGTCAACAATTACATAGACTCGTACAAGAAACTAGACCAATAGAAGATTATCACAAGAAGATGGAGATACTATTGATTAAAGCTAATATAGAAGAGGAAGAAGAGGTGACAATGACTCGGTTCATAGGCGGATTGAATAGGGAAATTGTTGATGTGGTTGAGTTACAACATTATTTAGAGATGGAGGACCTAGTGAACTTTGCCAAAAAGGTGGAGATGCAACAAAAACAAAGGAGGGCAACTAAGTCTTTCTCAAATTCTAGTAGCAAATGGAATCCAAAATGGAGTAAAAATGAAGATAAGAAGAGGCAGCACTATTCATATTCGAAGGAGAAAGGCAACGAGTTAAACAAAGGCAAGGAGAGGAGTACTTTAATTCAAAAAGGTGCCACTAATTCATCCTTTAAACCTTCTAAACATAGGGATATTAAATGCTTTAAATGTCAAGAGCGTGGTCATTATGCACCTGATTGTACTGATAGGAAGACTATGTTTATTAAGAGTGGTGAAATTATTTCTGAGTTTCATGATAATAATGAGTATTTAAGTACATCACCTTTGGAAGATTTTTCTAATGTTGATGAGAATGTTGAGTATGCTATGAAGGGTGAATCTTTAGTTACTAGATATGCATTGAACTTGAATGTGAAGGAAGATAGCCTAGAACAAAGGGAGAACATATTTCACAGAGATGCTTAGTAGGTGGGAAAGCTTGCAGCATGATTATAGATAGGGGCTAGTTGCACTAATGTGACTACTTTGGTAGAGAAGTTAGGGCTAAAACGTGATAAACACCCTAACTCATATAGATTACAATGGTTGAATGAAAGTGGTGAAGTTCAAGTTACTTAGCAAGTTGTTGTTGCATTCTCTATTGGTAGATATATGGATGAAGTTCTATGCAATGTCATGCCTATGCAAGTTGGTCATATATTTTTAGGTAAGCCATGGAAATTTAATAGGCGTATTATGCATGAAGGGTACATGAATAGGTATTCTTTTATGTATAATGGGCGGAAAGTTACCCTTGCTCCTTTATCACCCAAAGAAGCATACCTTGAACAGTTGAAAATTCAACAATCGTTAAGCAAGGATTCTGGTGATGAAGTGAAAAAGAAAGAAAAGAGAAAAGAGGTCATGAAAGAAAAGAATAAAATTAAAGGCCCAATGGTGAGTGACTGCATGAGTGAGGGAAAGAAAGTGGGATGTGCAAGGAGACAAGAAGTTAGTGAATGAAAGGAAAGAAAAGAATGTGAAAAATGAGCAAAAAGAAATTGAGAGGAGTGAAAAAGTTAAGACACAACCATGTTTGTATGCACAAGAGGGAGAATTAAAGAGTGCATACTTAGACAAGAGAACTTTAATTTTGATTTGGTTTAAGGAACCTTTGTTCACTAACACTGACCTTGACCCAAATTTGCCTAGTGTATTTATGACTTTGTTGCAGGGTGATTGGGTTTGGGTGCATATGTGAAAAGAAAGGTTTCTACAACAAAGGAAGTCGAAACTTGATGCAAGGGGAGATGGACCATTCCAAGTGTTAGAATGCAACAATGACAATGCATACAAGATAGACTTGTCAGGTAAGTACAATGTTAGTGCTACTTTTAGTGTTTCTGACTTATCTGCTTTTGACTTTGATTCAGATTCGATGACAAATCATTTTGAAAAGGGAGGGGATGATGCAAGCACAACCATGATATTTAGTAAGAGATATAGAACCAAAGATAAGTTAGTAATATTAGATGGACTAATAACAAGATCAAGAGCTAAAAAGTTTAAAGAAGCGCTTCAATCCTACATGGGCCGAATTGTAGATGACATGGAATCTCTAAGAGACAATGAGGGCCAATGGCATCATAACTAATTAAGTTGAGTGGAACGTGCAAGAAGACTTTCATTCTTGTTTAATTAACTATTTTTCATTAAAAGCATAATTTTCGGCAGCTCACTACTTGTATTTTGGGCTTGTTTAAAACTCTTAGGTTTAATGGGCTGTATTTTTGAAATATTAGTTTGGGTTTTAATTATTTTGGTAAAAAGGTTCATGTTTAAAGGTCTTTTATATAGTTAAGGTTTCTTTCTTTTCAAGGGATAAAAATAC
Organism: Erythroxylum incrassatum; assembly: GCA_026546855.1. Taxonomy (NCBI): domain Eukaryota; kingdom Viridiplantae; phylum Streptophyta; class Magnoliopsida; order Malpighiales; family Erythroxylaceae; genus Erythroxylum; species Erythroxylum incrassatum. The sequence goes on along the minus strand of JANVCL010000002.1, from coordinate 23,343,867 downwards.
ATCATAATAAACAATATTTAGGGTTAGATTGGTTGAATAACGAATTCTATAAGGGAGAATTTCTTGTCTTCTTCTATTGCGTCAAGAATATAATTCTTATCAAGATAAACACTTGTGGCGAATTTCTATTCTTGTTTTCAAATCAACTTTATTATATATATTTCCTTTCATATAATTGATTGGGTGTTCATTAGGGTTGGAGGTTTCTTCTTGTTCATGTTCTATCCAAAGTGTGTATTTAAGGAGTTTCGGGTTCTTTAATTTTGGGGTTTCGCACCAGTAATGTTTTTCATTTTAAGTTTTAAATATTATTACATAGAAAACAATATTTCATTGCATAAGAAATCTTATTTTGATAGGATTTGCAACCATTTATTGATATGTATTAAAACTTAACAGACAAAATTATATTAGAGGTAATTAACTCTCACTTATTAAATAAAAAAGTTTTTAAGTTATTTATTTGTATAAAGAGATTTTTTCTAAATATAATAATTTATGTTTAAAAGTTAATAATACCCTTTATCTTTAATTTTTATCGTTTACATTTGTCATTATATATTCCATTCAGTCATTGTAAAAAAGAGGATATATACTAAACTATGATTAAGTTGGTTAAAGAAAACCTTGTTATTCATTAATTGACGGTCAAAACCCCCTTTTTATAGTTGTTTAAACCCTATTTATGATTATAAATGCTCCAAAATTAAAACTACAAATATAACAAATACGTTAAAACCTGCTCCTCTCACTGAATCACAGGGTTTGGTGGTAAAAATGCAGGTTTTTAGTAGAGAACAACAAATTATAAGAAAGCCTTACCATAAATGTAGTCACCACCCATGTACTACTATATTTTGAAAACCAAATGAAATGGTCATTGGAAGGCGAACTGGTATACGAGTGTCTTCTAGTCTCATCACCAACTTGTGAAGTGGGATAACTTTTGCTTAAAGATTATACCATAAAAGAATAGTCATTGTCCAGGAATCTCTATGCATAAGGATTTAAACCAATCGGGCATCGACCTCTAGCATACGATTTTGGAATGGTAGTTGGATGTTGGAGGTCGTTGGAGAACAACCACATATGAGTTTCTTTTTTGTCTTGGCCTTTTGAAAGAAGCATATTGGGGACGTCAATGCTACTTTTCAATGTCTTTCGTGATGAGAGGTAGACACCAACGCAGCGGAATAAAATCTCTTCCGTATTTTGTAAACCTGTGAAGAAGTTATCAGGGGGAGAAAATCACATAAGCAATATGAAAAGTAAAGATTGCAGGATCATAGTTCAAAATATCTCTACTATTTAAAATAATGGGTACAACAAAATCTAAACTCTTGTAAATACAAAGGGAGTAGAGAAATATTTAACAAATAGAGAAATATTGTGCCAAATTATTGAGCATAAAATTGTGATCCGCGTTAATCTCAAAACCTAAGTCTTAGGCTATCGTTGATAAAATGTCAACTAAATCGAATCACGAATAACCTTCAATTGAAAACTTAATCGAAAATATTTCTCTTTTTATTTTTCTCTTTTTTCACTGAGCTTGCTTTACTAATCTGAATACTTTGCTTGGATGCTTAAACCTTTCTTCTTGGTCCCTATTTATAAGGAAAAACTCTACTTAAGACTTCCATTTCGAGGTGTTATGTTCTTAATGGAGGACCTTCAACATTTCCGTTTCTTTGTTTTTGTGGTTTAAAGATCATAAGATGGTTGTTAGCTTCCTAGCAGTTAATTGAACACCTATTGCTGAAAGGATCATCTTTCACCTTAACATGCCCATGATCTTTGTATGAATTTTAGGGCAAGGAAATCCCCCTTTATTTTCCGGATTACCTTGTGCTACATGGCTAGAGTAATTGTTTGGATTACAAGAAAAACAAGGAAAGAAAATTGGTGAGAAAGCAATAAAGAGACAAGGAAAAGGATAGAAAAGAGGAAAACAACAGAGTGGATATTCATGATTGTATTAAAATTGGGGCAACTAAGGGAACTGAGACGGTGAAGCCCAAAGGATAACAAGAACTAAAAAGTTCACACAATACTCTGTTAGTCTGTATGTCGCACGAGGCTTCAGTGTATAGATAATAGTACCTTTTTTCTTTTTGCATCACTCACGATTTAGGGGCAACCGTTGACGACTCACACATGTTCATTTTTCCATCCCCTGGTATATCCTGGAGCTTATTCGCTGTCGGACTCACCTTTTAGGACATGACTGCAATCGTTTTAACATCCGAATCTTTCCGCCGGAGTTTTATCTGATATAAATTGCAATAATTTAACACAAGCAACCTAGCCAGTCATTCAGCCTTGAATCGGTTGGCTTCAAAAGTTCCGTTAGAAAAAATCAAAATTTTGGTTGAAATCACACTGTTTCATTGTAAATTTAAAGTTGAGAATAATTGCTTGAACAAATCACGTTTCAAGCCAACGAGATCACATGGTAGGAAATCCAAGAAAGAAAAGAAATGCAGAAGAGTAGGATCGATACTAACATCCAGTCTACTACTTGCTCCTCAATGATACACAGACTTAAACAGCAAACTAGAGAAAGAGAGAAATGAAACGAGACTTTAAATGTCTTTCAACTTAAAATCCTTTCTTAATGTTGAAAACATGAAAAATCAAAAGATGAGTCATGAAATTTGAGGACAATAGGCTTCAGGAACAAAACATGATGACCAAGACTCATTCATTAGGGATCCAGCAGAATAAGTATGATAAACAGAAAGGAATTCTGTTACAAGAGCTGTCCTGTATCAGATAACTACTACCAAGATAAAACCAAAGAGCTGTTCTATCAGTTGAACAAAGAATACGGACCTATCATAATGTTCAAAGCTTTGCAATTGCAGAATCTAAACCCAATCGACACTGGTTATTCTCTAACGGTAAACCATGTTTTCAATTCAAAACAAGTAACACAGCAAGCATTTCTCATTCAAAAGCATTAACGAACATGATTCCAAACGGAGCTAGAGAAAAGATTCTTTGCTTCCTATGCTAAATTTCCAGGGAACTAACGAGCATTGCAGGGGGCACAGGTACAGCCAGTTAACATCAATTATAAAGAAGCACAAAATGATCAAGTTAGCAACAACAGAAATCGCTGTACCGCTCGAAGCATCCACATAAGGGTCTCCTAAATTCCATCTACAACTGCAACCTCTTAACATTAAAAAGTATCAATTCCTCTCTATTCAGTACCAAATTCACAAACTCATTTCAAAAGAGAGCAAATTCTACAACACCCATTTCCATCAACTCACGCATAAACCCTACAGTCCTTGGTACCACCCGTTAAATTCCCAGATTTGCTACTGAGAGTGACACCAACCGACACGTCGTCACAAAAAACACGAAGCAACCGACGGCGCGCCCCAAACGCTCCAACCTTAAACCCAACATTAGCTACCACCTTCACGTTAAAACCCACCGACCCACGACTCCTCTCCTCATTAATGTCGCTCACCACCCACCCGTCGACGTACGTGTTCACCACAGAGTACGACGCCTCAACTAACAACTGACTCCTCGTGTCTTGCTTGAAGGGCACGACTCGGGTCTGCGAGAGAATCTCCGATCTGTAAAGAACCGAGGAATCAACGACATCGTACGAGATCTTCATCTTCTTGTTAGGGTTGTACACTCGGAACAGCGCGTGCCAGTTGCCAGTAACAGTTTGAGAAGAGGAAGAGAGATTGAAGTTGGAGACGGAAAGGGAGGTGAGCTGGAAATCGGGAAGGCGAGGCCGGACGACGAGCCACATGATGACGAGGATGGTGAAGAAGATGACGGTGACGGCAATGATGGCCACCACCAAGCGGCGAAGGAGAAAAACGCCGTGGTCGGAGTAGAACGGTGGTTGATGTTGTTGATTGTTGTAGTAGTAAAAGTAAGAGTTGTTATTTGAGTACGGTTGTTCAAAATGGTGGGTGCCGGCCGTGCCGCTGGTTGCCGGCGGAGGGTTGCCATTGGGAGGAGGGTAGCCCGTGTTGGGCCGAGATGGATCTTGCATGGTGTCAAAAATGACTCTCTGTGGAATGAGAAATGAAAAGGTCGAAGTCGAAGCTTTTGAGTTGTGTCTTATGGTCGTTTGTGTGTCTTGAGTTAGGAGGAAGTTTCTTGGTCGGGGGAGAGAATCGGAAGATATTGGGTAAAGTGTAGGTGTTTTCCGAGTTATTTGCTTGTGTATTTCTTGCCCGTTGGAGTTTAGAAGCTTCCCTCTTGAAATTTTTAGTGATTATAGTTCAATTTTTAAATCAGATGAACCAGCTCCATTCTGATCACCGATAGAATTGAACTTTTGATTGATCCATTCCAGAGACTCAGTATCGGAGGATCAGATCAGACGTTGTTTAAGCCATCAATTAAGAATAAAAAGATGGAAAGAGTCCTAGGTATTTAGCAAAAATAAGGTTGGAATTAACCCAATTTATAAATTATTAATTAACTGATAGTGAAGTATAAAAACTAAGGCAAGTTAATGTGAGGGGAGTGACTGTTTCAATACTTAATTTACAGTCTAAAGTAAACGCACGCAGCTAATTAAGTTTCACATAAATAATTTGTACTACACTGTTTCATTGAAAAGCGAGATCCGCTGAAAATGGGAGGAGTGAAATAGTGTCTATGAGAAGACTAAACTTATATCAAAACTGAAATAGTATTAGCTTTCAATGCACTTGTTATATAATATACATAAGATTATCCATTGCAATAGGGTAAAGAATTATTATTTCTGGTCTCTTCCCCTTTTATGACGTTTGAGAATATTGTTTATTTCTAATGTGTTCACTTCTAACAATGGGCATAATCTTGCATACAAAATGATTAGAATATATAATATGAGTTTCTTGAATGAGATGCATGCAGTTCCATCCAAGTTCTTCATTTTGAACGTAGTTGATAGTCAATTTATTTAATTAGTTAACAAACTGATTATTATTACTAACTATCAAAGTATTATCTATATACAACAATATTTATTGTTAGATTTTTTACATATAATTGGTGATCTTTTATCAATCATATTAAAATCATATGACTTATGCATACCGTTAACTTAAAGTTTATTTTAGACCATATATTAATTTTACTAATCTAAACAAGTAATGCTTTTAACCCTTTTGAATAAAACCTATCAGTTGTCCTATATAAAGAGTTTCATCTAATTGTCCATTTAAGAATGTAATTTTTACATCAAATTAATGTTAATTAACATTCATTCTAACCATTAAATTAGAATTAGCCAAACTTATGTAAATTTCATAACATCGATAAACTAATCAAGTTTTAGTGCTAACCATTGGAACTCTTTTATGAAAATTGGATTATCCACAACAATTTATGAGTAGAAGACTATTATCTAAAGACAAGAAGCCAAAGTTTTGGTGTCAAGATTGGTACTTGAATTCCTGTTTTTTTTTTCCTTTTCTCCTTTATGTTGGATTTGAAATTAAAAAAAAAACTTAACATCTCCAAAGTGAAGACCTAAATATTATGCTTGAAAATTGTTACCTAGATCAGTATACAATAAAATTAGTGAAGTGGAAGGATTAGAATGGCCGAATTTGTAACAAAACTCACAATTGGAACTTATTGGTTATATGGATTCAGATTTTATTATGTGTCTAGATGACAAAAAGCCTACATCAGGTTACATTTTCATGTTGGTAAATGGTGATATTGCATGAAAGAGTGTAAAGCAGACATTGGTAACTTCCTCAATTATGCATGCAAAATTTGCAACATGCTATGTGGCTACTTCACAAGTGGATTGATTCAAGAACTTGATTTTTGAGGCTGATTCGATAGTTAGACTCATTTGGTTATACTGTGATAATCTCTCTATTGTATTATTTAGTAACAACAATAAAAATATCGAAGGATATAAGTATTTGAAGATCAAATATTTGACCATAAAAAATTAGTGCAGAAAGGTGACAGCACAGTGGAGCATGTAAAGATTGAGCATATGTTGGTTGATTCACTAACTAAAGGACTACGACATGTATACAGTATGAGCTTGTTGAAGTCTTTAGATATTGTTTTAGAGATCATTGTATTTAGCTTGTGATATAGTTGTTCATTATTGATTTATTATGACTGCACATTTTATATGTATATTGATAATCATTATTTATACTAAGTCGTTTAGTTTGTGGTACATTGTTATAATACAAGTGAAAGTCTTAAGACTTGTGTTGATCTTAAACATTTTAAAAGTCATTGGGCATATATATAGATTAACCTTGAACCTATGTCTTTAGGACATATATAGATAAATCCATATATTTGACCAAGATATAGGGAGATACAGGTGTTTAATCTCATGACGGTTTTCTCTAATGCAATTTAGCATTAAATGGGAGAAAACAAATTTCTCCAATGCATTTTAGTATAAAGTTTAGATAAATTGAGACCGACAAATAAAATAACGATACATTTTAGATTATATAAGTATTATTGTAGTTTGTCACACCTTATTTTCTCATTTATATCAATAAGATATTAATTATGCGTGATTATATTAGATATGTGTCGTACAATAACATATGCATTTGATACTTTTTGGTATTTAAAGTCTTATGGGACCAACTGGTGGACTTTCATTATCTTTAGATCAAATGTTTTATTTTGGTCAACCATTACGTTGATTTTCTAAGCCATTTCTATTGTTTTGATTTTCATTACAACTGTTGCAATTAATAACGAGGCCTAATAAATGATTTGGTTAAATGAATCACTAGTTTAGTAAGGAAAATAAACCCTTATGAGTGTGAACATATTTGCTTATTGGGCTTTTGGTTAGGGAGGTCCAATAAGATTTCTATAAATAACTGCTAAGATCTCATACAGCCTATTGATAGAAGCTCATGAACATAAGATTACTATAACCTGTTAGGAGGTTCATGCATTTAGAAAGGCATAGAAAGATAAGAACAAAAGAAAGTTGTTGAAGCTCATTTATATCTCGAGAAGCTTATTCAAAGGATCCAATAGCTTATTCGTGCAAAAAGCTTGTTAATCGAGTTATGAATAGCAATACAGTTACTTTTCTACATTGTCTTCATTTATAAGAGTTCATGGTAGATTTTGGGCCTAAAGTTAAGGTTTAGGTCAAATCTTACAAAGAGAATCAAAGAAAAGATGAAGGGAAGCATATGCTCTAATGAAGGTGTTGAAAAGGAAAGTGGGTTTCCAATTGTTAAAGGAAAAGAGAAGAGTTTCTTGGTGTATTTTGTAAAGATTATGAGAGTGAACAAAATAATATGAAGGCTTAATTCATTACTTCATTTACAGAGATATTAATAGGAGAAGAGAAGCTTTTAGTTACAACAAAATCCTATGAATAAGCAGTTTAAATTCAAACAGCTATGGATATCTTGATACAACAGATTGTACTTGTTTGAATTGGTCAAGGAGCTTAAGAATCTTTTATTGGTTGAGTTGTATCCTTATCCTTAACACTCCCCCGCAAGATTAAAGAACTATTGAGGAGACCAATCTTGGATCTGTTGGGTTGAAACTGGTGCTTGGGAAGTGGTTTGGTGAGTAAATCTGCAAGTTGATCCTTTGAAGATATATGTGAAACACGAAGAGCACCACGTTGAACCAAATCTCTAACAAAGTATATATCAATTTCTAAGTGCTTCATCTTGGAGTGTAGAACAGGATTATGACAGGTATAGGTGGTCAAAATATTATCAAAGGAGATAGCAAGAGAAGGAACCTTAAGACCAAGCTCTTAAAGAAGTGACTTCACCCACTGGACTTCGGCAGCAGTAGCTACAACAGCTATATATTCAACCTCAGTGGAAGATCGGGCCACAGTCCGTTGCTTTTTGGAGCTCCAACTGATGGAAATATTTCCAAAATACAAAATAAATCAGATGTGGAAGTTTTGTCTGAAGGATAGCCTGCCCAATTGACATCCAAGAAGGCATAAAAGACAAGAGAAGGCTGAGGTGTAATATGAATGCCAAACTGAATGGTGGACTTGAGATATCTAAGGAGATGTTTTAAAGCAATCCAATGAGAGTTGTTTGGGCAGTGCATAAATTGAGAAAGTTTGCTCACCGTGAAGGCAATATCTAGTCTTGTGAGACTTAAATATTGCAAGTTGCCACCAATTGACGATAAGTTGTAGGATCAACTGCCTGATCAACAGAGGTTGATTTGAGCAAAGAAGAGGCGGTGGCAATAGGAGTAGAGATCTCTTTAGCACCATCCATATTAGCAATCTAAAGAAGTTTTCTTACATAGTGAGAAATTTTCTCACCAAGGGCTTGTATGAACCGAGTGTTGAATGCAGAATTATTTCCCAACACAATGAGATCATCGACATACACCAGGAAATAACAACAAATGGAATCATGGCTATATATAAATAAAGAGTGATCACTTTGAAAAGATTTAAAACTAGATTGTAATGTGAAGGAATGTAAAGCCTGATACCATGCTCGAGGTGCCTATTTAAGGCCATAAATTGCTTTAACCAATTTGCAAATATGATGAGGCTTTTATAAATCAGTAAAACCTGGTGGTTGGCTCATGAAGACATCTTCTTGCAAGGGACCATGTAGGAAGGCATTGTTTACATCTAGTTGCAGCAATGACCAATGGTTTATCACTGCCAAAGTAAGAATAACACGTATTGTGACTGGCTTGACGACCGGACTGAATGTATCACCATAGTCAATTCCAAGGCATTGATTGAAGCCTTTTGCAACCAAGCGGGCTTTGTATCATTGAAGAGACCCATCAATGTTTCTTTTGATCCTGAAAATCCACTTACATCCAACTAAAATTTGGTAAGAGTGATGAGGAATAAGAACCCAAGTTTTTAGCAGTGCATTAAATTCAACAGTCATGGTAGTAATGGGTGTTTAGTAGCATTGTGAACTTGTTTGGGATTAAAAATGTTGTTTTTGAAGCTAGTGACCATAGGATGAAAATTTTGAAAGGGATTTGAAACAACAGAAGGTAAAATATGTAAAGGTGTTGTGGGACCAGTTTGCGTTGCGATGAGATTAGTTTATGTTTTAGTTGGGACAGAATCATTGGTGGGAGAGGTATTCGGTGTAGGGATTAGAGGTTGTGTAGGTTGAAAAGGAATTTGGGTGTGAGTAGGAGTATGTGAGGGAAGATCATACCAACTTGAATTGGAGTGGGACTCTGAGAGAAGTTGTGTTTGATAAGGAAATGTGTTTTCTAAAAAAAAGAACATGACCAGACACGATGTATTTTTGGAATTTAAAGTCATAACAGATGTAAGCACTTTGATGGAGGGAGTAACCAAGGAAGACATAAGGGACAGACTTGACATTAAATTTTGATTTCATGTAAGTATATAGACAGGGATAACAAAGGCACCTGAAGACTCTAAGAGACTGATAGTTGGGAGGTTGATTAAACAACTTGTGAAAAGGAGATGAGAGATTGAGTAGTGGTGTGGGTAATCGATTAATAAGATAGGCTGCAGTTTGAAAAGCAAATGACCAAAATGAATAAGGAAGAGAGGCAGTTTGCAGCAAGATAAGGCCTGTTTCAACTAGGTGACGATGTCGGCGTTCGGCAGCGCCGTTGTGTTGTGGTGTGTAAGGTGGGGTTTGAAGATGATTGATACCACAAGATTGAAAATATCTTTTAAGAGCAATGTATTCCCCACCCCCATCTGTGTAAATGGATTTGATTCTAGCATTGAAAGTATTTTCAACAAGTTTTTAGAAGGTGGGAAAAACATAATTAACATCAAATTTGGCTTTTAATGGAAAGAACCAAATGTACTTTGTGAAATGGTCAACAAAAATGATGTAATATCGAAAACCATCTTGAGATTGCACAGGGGTAGGACCCCACAAGTCTGAATATAAAAGTTCAAGAGGGCGTGTACTTGTTAATGTAGAAACACCAAATGATAATCTCTGACTTTTATTACATTTGCAGGGATTGCAAACATTTTCTTTTATTAAAGTGATAGAAAGAGAAAATTTTGACAAGATAAATTTGAAAATTCTGGAATTTGGATGACCAAGTCGTTGATGCCATGAAGTGGAGGAAAGACAGGTTTGGAGACAAACTGGATATTTCGAGTTACAAGGAGTGAGCTTGTACAAGGATTAATCAAGTTGGCCTTTGGACAGAATCTCTCCCGTGAATTGATCCTTCACAAGAAAATAGTTAGAGAAAAATTCAATGGACACCTGATTAGAATCACAAAATTGAGATACAAAAATGAGTTTAGTTTTGGCAGAGGGTATATAGAGAACATTGGAAAGGTAGTATGATTTATTTGGTAAAGTTATAGTACCATAACCAACATGAGAAATGGACAAACTTGACCCATCTGTGAGTTGCAACTCACCATTTCCATCATGAGGTGAGTGGAGAGAAAGATTGTGCAGATCATTTGTAACATGATGAGATGCTCCAGTATCTAGAAGCCATTGGGAGTCTGAATTTATGGTAGCATGAGAAAAGTGAGCTTGTGGATTTTAGGAAAATAAATCTCTAAAGGAGTCTCTGGCTTTAAAGCAATTTTGGACATGATGGCGAAATTTGTCCCAAAACTGACATTGCACTTTGACTTGAGCACCTGAACTTCGATTGTGAGTGGATGGCAAGGAAGGATGTGGCCTTGATGAATTCTGCGATTTAAAGCTGGACAAGGATTCTTGAAAAGCATAATTATTAGAGGACTAAAAAGTATTGGTAGGTTTACCAAAATTACCCTGTCTTTATTGATGAGAATACTTGTTGCTTGTACTTTTTTGGTTATGATTGGTTGTCATTGGAGTAGGATCAAAACTGGGATCAATTTGCTTTAGTTATAGTTCATGAGCCAACAATTGGTCTTGAAGTTGTAAAGATTATAAGAATGAACAAAATAATGTGAAGGCTTAATTCATTACTTCATTTACAGAGATATTAATAGGAGAAGAGAAGCTTTTAGTTACAACATAATCCTATGAATAAGCAGTTTAAATTCAAACAACTATGGCTACCTTGATACAACATATTGTACATGTTTGAACTGGTCAAGGATCTTGAGAATCTTTTGTTGGTTGAGTTGTATCCTTATCCTTAACACTTCTCTCAAAACCCATCGATTCAAGCAATCGAGACAATAAAGAGTTTATGAAGATGGATTTATCAAAGCTTTAGGAAATGCTTGGTCCAGGATTTGCCGGAGTCATGTTCAACATCAGATTGTGGTTATAAGTTGACACCATAGTTTGCAACCCTGTCAAAATCTCCTTCGTTCACTACCTTTTAGGTGCCATCTCTTTGTCCAACATATTGTTTGAGTATAAAACGTATTATGTGCTTGATTGATTGGGATTGGATTTCGAGTCTATGTGTTTTTGTTATTGCAAGTGTCTTTATGCCCATTGCAGCTTTTATGTTTAATTGCACTAGAAAAGAGGATATCAATTACTCTCCTTACGAAGAAGGTGAATGGAGGTAAAAGGCTTTCTAATTTTTACTCTCTTTTATTTGTTTTTACTTCTACATTATCTTCTTGTTAAGTGGATTTTGTCTAAATTGTGAAGGTATATCCTCTTTGCTTGTTAAATTGGAAACCTAAAACTAACTACTTAGCCTTTAATTTCTCATTAGATTAAAAATATTTGACGAAAAGTCTAGCTTGCTTGTATTTTTCTTTGGATGAATCAGATTGTATTATTTTGACGAGGGGCTCTGGTCTTTGTTGTGTAAAACTAGAAACGTGGACGGATCTACATTAGGGGAAAGTGGGGACACTTACCCTACTGTCTCCAAAAGATTTTATATAAAAATTTACTATTTTAAGTTTTGATCCTATAACAAAGTAAAATTTTTCTCTCATTAGAAATTTGCCCACATTAAAAATAAAATTTTGCCCCCCACTCAAAAGATTTTCTGGATCCGTCCTTGACTAGAAATAAATAGGTGAATTTGTTTATTTGATAAACCTAGGAATGTATTGGCCCTTCATTGTATGCAAAGTTGTGTTAGATTTTGTCTTCATACAGAGGTATTTGGTCATTTGAGATGGGATACTAGCTTTATTAAGAGTATTTTTTGTGATGAATTTTGTGATACAGTTAATCCCTGTGCAGTTGTTGGAGGAAGAAGTTCCATACAAGATGATTAATTACAGAGAAAAATGGAGGACAATATTGTTAAGATGATGTTACCGTAGTATGTTTGTCACTTGTTTACAAGTGCAGCCACAACTTTGCATGAAGAAGTTGTGGTGTTTTCCCATCTTCATTTCTCATCTTCTTATACGTTATTATTGCGTCATAGTACTCTGAAAGCTGTTGGAAAAACCACTATTGTCACAAGAATAGACACAACTTTGCATGAAGAAGTTATGGTGTTTTCCAATCTTCATTTTTGATCTTCTTTTGCGTTATTATTGCATCATGGTACTCTGAAAGCTGCTAGAAAAACCATTGTTGTCACAAGTACAACCATAACTTACCAAAAAGCCAAATAACTACAATGATTTATCGTATCTCAAATCATCCCAACTCTTACTGCATTTGCAAATATGCTAAAAAAATCTTGTTTGATAGCTCCAATTCGTTAGCTAAAATTAAGATATTATTTCGAGTTTTAGCTTTTAGAGCCATTACATAAAGCTTTTATAAACATGTTTATTAGTTGTAATATTTTATCTACTTTCTACAAATTTAGTTCTAATGTTATATATGCTTATCTAAGTATCATACTCATGTTCTATCCCTTTACATTGGAATTAATCATATCTGTTTGTTAAACTTTGTCTATGTGCGGTCATATGGAAAAGTGTATTATCACTATATACGTGATAATCACTGGGCCATGAGAAACTAGCATGTTATTACTATTTAGGCGGCCAATTAAATAAAAAAACCTAAACTTAATAGTATATTATCATGAATTCATGGCTTAAAACAAAGTGATAGTGATATACATGGGCATCCATAAGCTAGAAATGGACCACTATAATCTCACGTTCTGTATTTATTACAAATTAATTAAAGGGTTTTACAAACCATAATTACATTTTAATTTGTAAAAGCTCTTGCTTCATGCATATAACTACCTATATTTTTCAATATCGCTTTCTCATTCAGGCATGTTTCATGAAAGAACACTAATTGTATACATTTTTCATTGTTTTTAACATCAAATATTGACTTTTTTTGCACAAGAAAGTTTTAAACTCAATAATTGGGATCTATCCGTAATTTCCTACGCATCATTAGGCTATAATTGACTATAACAAAATCTTTAATTATTTCTTTTCATATGTTTTGTGTGAAATACTAGCTAAATTGCTCTTGTTGTATACCATTTTTTTAATTTTAAGCATACAAGGTGTTAGTTTCATAATAAAAATAATATATAAGTCATGATAAAAATAATATATAAGTTCATTGTTCATGTGTCCTTTTCTTTCTTTGTTTTTTCCAGATTGTAAAATTACTACTAAAGCGTTTAGAAACATGTAACTGAAGTAAAAACCACAATTCATAAGCTTACATCTATTGGGATACTTCAGGTATATTTCTTTTAGATAATTTACTAGCAATGTAAACTGGTTTATTATGTCATAATGAAATTTTTATAACTATGTATTATGCTTCATAAAATATCATGAGATTATTATATTTTACTTACATATTTTTAATAAATTGTATATGTAATATTTCTTGGTTGTTAATATATTACTTTGATGAAAAGCTAGTTGTCCATGGATAAGAGAGATAAGCATTGGATGACTTTTCCTAGATATAGTGATGAATATATGAGTGTAGTTGCTTGTTTTCTTGAAAAGGTTTTTTTTAAGGTGGCTAATGGGAATGAAAAAAATTTTCCATACCAGAAGTGTTACAATTATTATTGGTATACAAGAAAAACTATATATGATCATTTGATTGTTGATGGATTTGCTCCAGGATATGATGGGTTGGGAATTTAATGAGGAAGGATCAACCAATGCAAATATGGATATGGATGATGATAATGAATTTGATGGAAAGTCTATGCATGATAATATAGATGGCTTACTACTTGACACATTTAGAGGACTTTAAGGAGCTTATTTCTTCTTGGAACTACCTAAATGTGAAGGTATGATAATTATTATTACTTTCTATAAACCAGTTACATGATATCTAATTAATATAACACTTTAATGTGTAGTAAGTTGTTGGAAAAAATATTCGAAATAGAAAACAACAAATTGAAATGCACACAAATAGTTTTAAGAGCTTTGCAAATATTTATGCTAGGATGGTAAGTTCTTTAATAAGTTATAATCTATTAAGAAACTGCTTTATTTTCTAAATTATTTCTAAATTATAATTAACAATTGTTTTCATGGATAGCAAAATGAAAGAGAGGATAAAACTCCACTCTTTAATGCTGAAAAGTATTTTGTAGCTTATAAAAAGAAAGTTTGAAAAAGTGCATAAGTAATCTACTGAAGCTATAAGAGAGAAAATTGCAAGTAATATTTGTCTTGTAATAATTTTCTATATTGTTACTCCTTTTGTTGAGATGCCCAAATTTATTGCTTATTTCATATGTTTATGATTCCATTTTATTTGTTTTTTATATTGTTTATTTATTCTTCTTGTCAAAATGAGTTATTTATAGTATAACCAAAATTATAGTAGGTTTTTTGTAATCATATATGGTGTTTTCATTCATTAATGTGCCAGCAAATTTTCTATTGTAAGCTCGCATTGAACAAGTGCATAAGGAAAATGATATCAGGTGACAAATTTTCTTAACTCACTGTTTTTGTACATCATATTGTTATCTTTTTAGTTGAGATTAATTGCTTATGTTAATGATTTTTGAATTTGTTCATAAAAAGAATTGAATCATTTTATTGTTAGTTTTTGAACTATATTATTTGTCTTGACTAAATTGAGGTCACAATAAAGCATTTTATATTCTAATATACTTCCTATTTCTTTTTTCTTTTTTTAAGGAAGATGATGATTAGGAGTGGATAAGGAGGTACTTGGTGAAGGATTTTTTAAGTGCCTACACGTGCTGATCTTGTTAAATATTTAAATTAATTCACTTATATTCCAAATGAAATGGAGGAACATGATATATGTGCATAATTTAGCTACTAAATTTTTGCTTTTGTATTTTGAATATTTCAAAGGTTTAATTTTACAAGTCCTTATGGACTATATAACATATATAAATGCTAATACATATGGAATTAAAACATACATTAATGTAGGTTTGTTGTTTTTAATGTATATATAGATGTTGCCTACTTAATGACAATAGTTTGCTTTTCCAGGAACATATTATTGATAGCGAAAAAAAAATTGTTACTTTTATTATTAGAAATTGTTTTATAAAACATTCCCTTTATTCTCTTATAAGGATTTAAATCGTTGCAAAATCTATTTAATATTGTTGCTATAAATTGAAACTATGATATTGCCTTAGTTAAAACTTAAAGCAACATTATTCAAACTATTGTTTTATCCATTTAATATTGTTACTATAGTTTGAAAATATTTTGTTATCTTAGTCAAAAGTTTACGTAACATTATTCATTTTGTTTCCTAAAAAATCTTTTATATTGTCTTACACCTTAATTAGGTTTCCTTAATAAAAAGGCAACAATAATTATACTTATAGTATATTTTTTGTTGCCTAAATCTCTTTTTACTTTAATTTTTTTTAAAAAATAGAAATCCGTAAATTTGATAAAAAGAAACTCTTTCAATTTGTCTATTCCTAAGTACTACTCCCCTAACTTTTCAAATGCAACAAATGAAAATTTTATGTTATTCAAACTAAGAAATTTCCCTTACCACTGTCTCACCCTTCTCTACATAAACAAAGGGTAGAGTTGAATAGCATATGTATATATATGGTGATTGTTAGGTTTAGAAGTGATTTTTAGGAACCTATTTCATACCTATGAACTTAAATTTTCAGAGGCTACAAAATATATTATGTTCTATTTGTTGGATATGGGTCCCTCTCACATGGAGGGACTCCATGTCCATAATTGCGACACTGATTTTGTTGAATAAATGGAAGAAGCTGCTCTCACGTAGTGGAGTGCTTATATAAGGCACTCCCTACTTTAGAAATAAATACAAAAAAGAAAAACCAAAGCATTGTTTTGCTCTAAAGTTGGGAAATATATTCCTAAATGGTTGGTAAGTGACAAAATAATGAGGTTAGTATTTTAGGTTGGGAAATACCTTAAGAGCCACTATTTTGGTATTATCTCTATATACCTTCTATTTGTAATAGTGGAAGAAATATTATGAGTTTTGTCCGTGGATGTAGTCCAAAGTTAAGGGTGAATCACGTTAAATATTATGTGTCCATTTTGCTCATTTTATTTTTCCTTTTCAAAAAATAAACCCGCTGCGCCCAACAAGTGGTATCAGAGCTGTGTTTTCATTTGAGATATTTTTTTGAAAAGAAGCACGTCATCAGGAAGACAAAATTACAACGAATTTTTTGGCATTATCTGTTCAAAAAGTTTACATAAAACGGCAAAGGTGATGAATAGTACTTTAAAGTTGTTTTAATAAATATTCAAGGTAAGGGAACTATAGCAATAGTAACTGAGTCCCGCAGCACTATTTGCGATACTATTCACAAGTTACTATTTATCAGGTCTCACGATATTATTCTAGTGGGATCCGACAACACTATTACAGTGAGCACTATTCACAAGTTACTATTTACCGAGTCTCGTGGTGAAAATTTAGAAGATATCTTTTCTGCCAAAATTTGACATCCTGATTCCATCTTTGAGGCCAGATTTCTCAAATTTGGCTTAATTTGACAAATGAAGGTGAAGACGAGCAAAATGATCAATCTGAACTGTATGAACTACTGTATATGATGAACTAAGATGAATGATCTCTTAATGATTACAAAGATGCATTTGCCAGTATTTTCGATAACTAAACCAGATGAGATGTCCAACGAAGATTGGGAGTTTGAGCATGAACGAGCGTGTGGTTATATTCGACAGTTTGTCGATGATAATGTGTACAATCACATTTGTAACAAGACTCATGCAAGAACGCTGTGAAATAAGTTGGAGTAGTTGTATGCTTTAAAACCGGCAACAACAAATTGTTTTATTTGACAAAATTGATGTAGGTAAAATACCTAGAGGGTACTTTTGTAGCTAATCATTTAAACAATATGGAAGGGATGGTTGATCAGTTATCAAAGATAAGCATAAAGTTTGATGACGAGGTGATTGTTTTAATGGTGCTAGCTTCATTACTAGAGTCTTGGGAGACTTTGAAGGTGTCTTTGACAAATATTGCACCAAATGACATATTAAATATGGAGTATGCTAAAAGCAGTATTCTAAATGAAGAGATGAGACGTAAATCACAACATACAGCCTCTTCATCACATTCAGATGTTTTGCTTACAGAAAAAAGAGGAAGGAGTCAATTCAGAGGTCCAAAGTCTAGAGACAAGAGTAGAAGAAAGTCAAACAAATATGCAAATGTGAAATGCCATTACTGCAAGAAGAAGGGTCACATTATGAAATTTTTCCAAAAGTTGAAGAAGGAAAAAGGCAAAGATGTGAAGAAAGACGAAAGTAGTGATGATGAACAAAGTAACATTGTTGATGTATTCAACATTGTTATTGATACAGAGATAGTCAACCTGGTGTCGTAAGAAACAAGTTGGATAGTTGATAGTGGAGCTAATATTCATGTTACATCTCACAGATAATTTTCTCATTATACACACCTAGGAATTATGGAGTTGTTAAGATGGCAAATGGAAATCCGTCAAATGTTGTTGGCAAAGGAGATGTTTCTTTAGAGACAACGAATGGTTCAAGACTATTATTAAAAGATATCAGGTACATTCCTGATATGCGTCTGAACTTGATTTCTGTAAACAGGCTAGATGATGAAGGTTTCCAAAATACTTTTGGAAACAGAAAATGGAAGCTTACTAAGGGCTCCTTAGTAGTGACCAGAGGTCAGAAGCACTCAAGATTGTATATGATGTAGGAAAAGCTCTCCAGTGATGTTGTCAATACAGTGGTGAATGATAATACAGTTGATTTTTGGCATAAAAGACTAGGCCATATTGGTGAGAAAGGGATGACTTAGCTTGTAAAAAGGAATGTGCTAATCAGATACATCAGAAGAAATGTGCAGATTATCTAGTAGGGAAATAAAACAAGGTTTCTTTCCAAAGTTCTCCTCCATCCAGAATGAAGAATGTCCTAGATTTGATTCACTCATATTTGTGCGGACCATTGCTAAAGTCACTTGTAAACTACAGTACTTTGTGACTTTTATTGATGATCATTCCAAGAAAACGTGAGCCTATACTTTGAAGACTAAAGATCAAATGTTAGATATGTTCAAACAATTTCACGCCTCAGTTGAGAGACAAACTGGGAAGAAGTTGAAGTGTATTCGGACAGACAATGGTAGAGAGTACATCGGATTATTTGATGCTTACTATAAAGAGCATGGTATTCATCATCAAATGACACCGTCGAAAACATCACAATTGAATGGCGTAGCTGAGAGGATGAACATGACTTTGATGGAAAGAGTCAGATGTCTACTTTCACATTCAAAGTTGCCTAAGGCATTTTGGGGTGAAGCTTTACTTGTAGTTGTGTATGCATTAAATCGTTCACCATATGTTCCTCTATAGTATGAAATTCCAGAAAAGGTGTGGTCAGGAAAGGATGTTTCCTATGATCATTTACGGGTCTTTAGTTGCAAGGCCTTTGTCCATATTCCTAAAGATGAAAGGAAAAAGCTTGATGTCAAGACACGACAGTGTATATTCATTAGCTATGGTCAAGATCAATTTGGCTATAGGTTTTATGATCTGGTGCAAAAAAAGACTTATCAGAAGTCGTGATGCTATGTTTATTAAAGATCAAACTATTGAAGATATCAACAAGGCGTAGAAGGAAGTTCCAAACTCCGATGATGACTCAACAAGCTTCCGATTGAATCCTCCAATAGTGGTGCTGAGACAAGTTGGAGATGAAGTGCAGAATGATCAGCTAGAAGCTGATAATGAAGATGCCCCCAATGAAGTTGAACTAGAGGATGATGATGGTGTTCACATTCAACCACCAGCACCTGAAGATTCTCCAGTTTCATTACGAAGATCTAGTAGAAATAGACAACCATCTACTAGATATCCAGTTGATCAATATGTAATGCTGACTGACGAAGGAGAACTAAAAAGCTTTGATGAAGCCATGAATAATGAACACAATAAGAAATGGAAAGAAGCCATGCAAGACGAGATGAAATCCTTGCATGAGAATAAAAAATTCAAGCTAGTGAAGTTGCCAAAAGGCAAAAGAGCATTGAAGAATAAATGGGTGTTCAGAATCAAGCATGAAGAAAACAACGACCATCCTTGATTCAAAGCAAGATTAGTGGTCAAAGGATTCAGCCAAAAGAACTGTATTAACTTTGACGAGATATTTTAACTGGTGGTGAAAATGACATCCATACATACAATGCTAGGGCTAGTCGCAATTTTTAATTTGGAGGTTAAACAAATGGATGTCAAAATTTCCTTCCTACATGGGGATTTGGAAGAAGAGATATATATGGAGCAACCAGAGGATTTTGTGAAAAAGGGGAAAAAAGACTATGTTTGTAAACTGAACAAGAGTC